>CAHIKZ030000917.1:440000-680506 GCA_903632075.3 Acanthosepion pharaonis | reverse complement strand
GGCTCGACATATTTCGAGTTCAGAGATGCTCTCAGATGGTATTTATCAATCCACCCACGGGGATCCGAATGTGGCACAAGGCCTTTTTAATGTGGGTATCTCTGAGCCCGTAGGCCCAGCCAAAAATAAATAACCATCCAAACCCGCCGAGGCGGGCCAGTTCCGTCAACCTCCCTCAACGAAACCCTACCCTTCGGCGGAGCCTCGTCCGGGTTCCTCTGCAAGCAGAGAGTTCGGCAGCTCACAAAGCGCAGATTACACTTGATCTCAGCCACCGGGCCGAGCGGGTATTCTTTTTATGCTCTCAGATTGTATCTCTGTTGTAAAGAGTGATTATTTGAGCTATTGTTGCTTTTTTGAACCAGTCTGGCCATTCTCCTCTGATCTCTTTAATCAACAAGGGATTTTCGGCTACAAGATTGCCACTAACTGGATTTTTTTTTCTGATCATAAACTTTAAATCGTAGGGATGGTTGTACGTGAAAAAATCCTAGTAGATTAGCAATTTTTGAAATACTCAGATTTGCTCGTCTGGCATCAACGACAATGCCGCGTTCAAAGTCCCTTCATTCAAGTTTATTTCTCGTAAATTCAGCAGGTACCCATGGCCTATTAAAGTGCTGCTGCGCCGTTAGAAATTTTAATTTTCATAAAAAAGAAAGAGTATTTGTTCACGTGTACTTAGTTATGTAGAAAGTTAATATATGTTGTAGGGGAAATGAAGTAATGAGAAAGTAAGTTTTTAATAAAGCATGGTAAACTTTTTTTTTTTTTTTGCTTGATTAGATCAGAACGATTCTGAAAAAAATAAATTTCTAAAAAAGTCTGCTCACTCATGACAATTTCGCATTTTGTGGCATACATCATTTTACGATCGTTCAAGTTTCGAAAAAAAATTAGGCAATAATTAAGCATGCCTTAAAAAAACAAAAAAATCAAAGGTTGTTATCGATACCTAATGTCCGGGTGTTTATTTTGCGTGAGGGACAGTTAGTGACAATGGCACCGCCAACGCCTATGTATATTCACTATATATTTATATTAAAGGGACAGTAGACGTTAGCTAACAAATTTACTTTTACTCGTCACTACCTCTGTCCAGTTACTATTTCTTCATGGCTATTTATTAACTACTTCCTTACAAGATTACTTGATGTCTTTACAATTTAAACGCAGCCTTTTAATGCTTCTTACAAAAACTTTACACAGATCTGGGAAGCGTAAAAAAAGGTAACGTACGTAACTTAAAAATTTCAAGCGTTACAACCAGGTTTTTCAAAGCTTCTTATTTTAAATATCTGTTATATATATATATATATATATATATATATATATATATATATATATATATATATATATATAATAAATTTAACAACAGTAACACTAACAGTTATAAAGTGTAAAAAAAGTCCAAACACAAAGCAAGAAAGCAAACGATAGCTTTTGAGTTTTGATGTTTTTTGTTGTTTTACCAGGTGCTTGTTAAACTAAAAAACATTTTTCATTATTAAACAAAACTTCCATTCTCAGGAAAATCAATATTCTGTTTTTAAACTTTTAGCTCCTTAAGACTTTAAGAGAAAAAGTTATAAATTTTATAGCATCTTTTCTTTTCTGATCATAATTATTTGTACTGTCACACACACAAAAAAAACAAAAAAACACACTCATTCGCGCTTAGTTTTAACTTTTAATTATGAGAATTGTTGATAATTTTTGTTTTCTTTAGCAAATTTGTTTATTTCTCTGACAAACTAGTGTATATTATTTTATTTCTTTATTTAATTTGTGATGCTAGTCTTGAGGGGCATAATGGTTCATGGTTAACTCGTAAAGGCAAGGCTTAAAGATTTTTTATTTATTTTGTTTAAGGGCAACCAATTACTTTTATAGACTGTGATATCAACAAATAAGTAAAATAAAACTTTTTTTTTTTTTAGAAATAGCATACTCTGCTATTTATTTTCTGTTTTCTTGACAGTTAATTAATAAAAAATTCTCACGTGATCTATCAAACTCAAAGACACTTTTCTTGTGGAAAACATGAACAATGCTTTTCAATTTTTATCGACATTGTCGTGAATTTTTTTCTTTTTTTTTTTTTTTCAAGGAGACCTGAAAAGGGAAAAGTTAAATTTGAATAAGGTATTCAATTGTAATCTCATTGTGGAAGAAGAGGGAATTTAAAAAAAAAATTCGATGAAGTATTTTATTTATCATTGTCCAAAAATAAAGTAAAAAAAAAATTAAAATAAATAATTACTTCAGTTCTCCATTCATATCAGTTTTTTTACTTTTTAAAAGTTACTTTTTTTTTCCCTTCCTTGGGCCATACAGGGTCAACTCAAATTATTTCTAAAATTTTAATCTTGAGAAAATCGTGATAAGTTCAAAACTCAAAAAATTTTATATGCTATTATTCTTCAAACAAAACATTTATTTATTTATTTATTTATTTTAGTCATTTTTACAAAATAATGTCGATAGTAGTTTATATTCCAACTGAATTTCTTGGTTTAAAAGTTAAAAACACATTCTTATCATAAGAAGAGTCATTTACTTTTTTTTTTATATATCTCTGTATTAAAAAAAAAACATTTATAATAATATTTGTTTATTTTTGCTTCGATCAATTAAAAAATTGATCGAAGCAAAAAAAAAAATAAAAAATGACAAAAATGTGGAAACATTCATAGATTGCTAAGAACATTTTTTTTTTTTGAAAAAATAAGATGAATGTTTAATTAATTAATTAATTAATATCTTTGTTTTCATTAGTGATGGTTTTGTTTACATGCTTCGAAATGTGAAAACATAATCAACAATTTGTTTTATTCTGTCATCCTCTTTAATTTATTAAAAAACAAGAAGGAAAGAAACCTTTAGCTATTATTCAGAAATGTATGTTTGCTTTTTATTCAATCAACTGGTTTAAATTAAATATCAGTCTTCAAAAAAAAATGAATGAACAGATAATGAATAGTGACCACCATCACGAGTGTTTTTTCTTAAGAACGGTTCGGTTTGATTTAAAATCAAGTAACGCATATGGAAAACAAACAAATTAACTTTGTTGAGCGTTAAATTTTTTAAAAATTGTACTAAGTAATATAATGAAGATTTTAAATGAAATCTTAATTGTACTAAATGAAGATGTTTTAACTGAAATTTCGTTTTCGTACAAACTTTTACGGTACTGAAACCACTTCAAATAGCAGGGACACAAAACTTCGTTTGATCTTGCACTAGAATTGAATCACTAGAATTGTATCATTATTTTTTACCGTTTTTTTACCTAAAATAAAATCTCGAGAAGCACATTTTTTTTTTTTTTTTTACACTCTTTGATGGTTTTCTGGGACCAGAGATTAAATGTATAGAAATATAAAATTTACATTTCTGTTTTCCTTTGGTTTTTTTTGTCTTATTGTACCTTTTAGAAAATTTTCAGTCGAGGTTCAGTTTTAATGAGCTCATAAAACCTTGTAAAATATTATAAAACTAACCAGGTTTAAAAAAAAAAAAATCTCGATGTTAATGATAATATTTTTTAAAAAATTTTGTGAGTGTTTAATTTCCCCTTTTTTCTATTTTGTAATTAATAATCTGTTGGCTGATTTTACGACACATCAACTCTCGCTAAAAATGTCGAATTTTGTATGAGGCAATCAGTGAATATCTAACTCGCTACTCAGAATAACATCGCTAAATATTACCCCACGACTAAGCTTAGTCGTTATGAAATACGTTCCATGGTAAGCGGGTTAGTTTAACACTAAATAATAACACTAATTAATTTTATATAATTTAACACTAATATAATAATATTAGTTTTAAAACTAATGTTTAGTTTATTTGTATTATAAATTATAAAACTTTTATAATTTATAACACTAATAATAATAATATTAGTTAATCTTTATTTCTCTCTCACAATTTGAAGTAAAATATGAAAGGAAAAATATCAATATTTTTTGAAATACAGAATAAATTAACTTTAAGATCTTTAAAAAGCTTTTATAACATTCTTCATTTGTTTCTATGTAAAGAATCCTTCTTTATTGCTAATAATCCTAAAAGCTTTGGGCTTTAGAATGTAGCACTTTCATGAAACTAAATTAGTATTAAGGTGTTAGACTAGAAACATTTATTTAAGTATATATTGATGTTAAGAAAATAATTTGTTGGAATTTTTGAGATGAGAATTTTCTTATTTTTTAATCAATTCACCCCAAGCAAGGCAATTATGCTACTAAGGCACAAGGGGCTACTGGGAATGAAAGAGAATGAGAAGACTTTAGAAGGAACAGGAAACAAGGGATAAACCTCTATTCCTCTTCAAAAGACCAGCGAGGAGTATGAACATAATCTTTATTACATGCCTTTACAATTAGACTCACAATGTTTTGGCCATTGTATCCTCCAGCTTTCTTCAGCTGTCTGTTGCACTCGGTAACCTTTTATAGATTTTGAACTGAACCCTTTATTCAATTCAAAGGAGTAGACTGTTCTTATTCTCTCCATGCTTAGGGGAGATAACTAGTATAAAATAATTCTCTCTAATCTGTTTACCTTTGTGTCACTTGTCTGTTTCTTCTACTGACTTTTTCACACTACCTGACCCAGGAATTGAACTCCTCACTCTAGTGGTGTTGGTTTGTAGCCTTAAACCTAATTCCTGTACTTAGGTGGTGAAACGTTTGAGTTTCATTTCTTAATCAGTATATTGTCAGTATAACAACCAAGATGATCTGAAAGTAAAGTTTTATAATAAACAAGAAAATGTTTTCATTTTCGTAAATATGACAATATTATGCAGATGTTTTGAAAATGAAGAAATATTTTGAAATATCAGTTGCACATGTTTCAAGTCTTAAATGTCTATTTAGGTTTATTTAAAAAAATTATCTAATGGCCAAATTTTTTACACAAGATAAAAAAAGCATTAGTTCTACAAATGTAAATGATTAGGTTAATACAGGCTGAGGCAGAGAAAACTTTTGAAAAATTCGCATCATTAATTTTAGCTTCAAAAAAATTTTATTGACATCAATGTGTTCGTATTGAATTAGCATTTGACAAAATCAAATGTGAAAAGTAATCCATCGCTCAGGTGGTGTCTGTTTTCATTGATACATTTCTGAAAGTGTTCTTGGAAGTTGACCTCCACTCTTTCCATCATTGCTCTGTTGATTGGGCAACATCCATGTAAATAGTTTCCTTCAAATCATCCAATGTACAGGGCTTAGGTTCATACACACATCCCTTGAGGTTTTCTCCACAAGAAATAATCATATGTGTACTGAAGAGGACAAGGAGTTTCAGCAAACCTGGAAATGAGGTGGTCACCTAAGAGAGGGTGAAGAACGTCCATTGATAGTCTGGCTGTGTGGGTCGTTGCCTCATCATGTTGGATAGAAATACCTTTTCATCATAATTCATGCACAAAGAAGTTGTTTACTATCTCGATGTAATGACGCCACCTTTTCTGGCATTACACCAAACTGTCACTTTTGGGTTGTGCAGTGGTCTTTCATACAATTCTCTTGGATTTTCAAGAGCCCAATAACAACAATTTTGTTGATTCACCATGCCATTGAGATGAAAATAAGTTTCATCACTCATTAACAAAATGAGGTTGTCATTTGTCTAAAAAATTGCTTCCATCTGACATGCGAAGTTAAACCACTGTCTATAGTCCCCTGGTCTCAGCTGTTGCCCAATGACCAATTTGTACGGTGGGGGAAATTCAGTTCTTTATGCAAAATACGCCTTACTGAACGGTTATCAATGCCAAGTTCAGTAGCATGTCTCCGAGTGGAGTGATTCAGACTGCTCAGCAAGGCTTGTCTGACACATGTACATACTGTTTGCAACCCCCCCAGTCTGCTATTCATTAGTGTACCTTGTGAATGAAGTGCATATACCCAACGTAAGATTATGTTACATGTGGCAACAGCTTGATTTCGGTGAATGTTGAATTGGCAACAAAATTTATGCTGAACTGCTATGGTAGACTCATTATTCTTCATGAAGCTGTTGTAGGCGAACATGTGATGTTCTATCATCCACAGTGCCATAGCTTCAACTGAAAAGAAAAAAAAATGCTAAGACACTATGAAGCAAATGGTACCTATTGGACATATGTCCTTTCCCCTAGGGCTGAGTAATAGCCATTTCAGAAACATCTGTCCTCTCTGCCTCACCCTGTATTTCAAATAAATTCTGTATTGATTTGAACTTATTTTTTTAAATTTCAGATTTGTGTATAAACCAAAACTAATCTCTTGAAATGAAGATGTCTTGGAACAATTCAAATTCTCTATGGTAGGTAGATATTGCTTTTCTGTACAGACTTATGTTTATTGTGTTTTTTTTTTTTTGTGTTTTTTGTTCATTTCACCTCAAGCATGATAAAGCCAATAAGATGCTAGGGATTGTTCAGAGTAAAAGAACCTGAGAAAGTAAAACATTATTAAGAAGAGAGAATAATAAAAGAACAGGGTTCAAGGAAATAGAAGCTAATGATTGACATTGCATTTGCATTTTTGAACATTATAGTTGACTGGAAAGCAAGAAGGTGGAAGAAATTTCTCCAAGTTAGAATTGCAAGAAAAGAAACTGTCAGCATAGTTATGGTTACATCTAGTCATTTCAACTGTAAAACGATGAGACCTAGCTGCCAATCTAATACTCTGCTTAAATTTGTAAAGTTGAGATATCAAAGAGGAAAGCTCATCAGAACAATATGAAAATATTTATAGAAAAGGCACAGAGAACCTACATTATGGTGATGGAAGCAAGTGAATCTGAAATGCTAGGTCAGAACCAATAACATTGTCCAAAATCTCTAGATACATAGAAATTAATTAGACATGATTTGACATTTATTGATCACATTTAGCAAAGCAGTGGTATTCAAGATGGTAGCCATTTATAGGCTGCTTACTGAATAACTGTTTTTTTTTTTTTTGTTTTTTTTAAATTTTCTATGTTTGCAGTTTTAATTATTATGATTTCTGTCTGAATTTCTATGGGACAATGACCTAGAGGATAAAAACATTGGTTTGTGAATTTGGTGACATGGTTGTGAGTTCAATCCTTGGGTCGAGCAGTGAGGATAAGCAATAACTGAACAGTACTAACTAAAAATAAGAATTAGATGATGACCCTAAACATGAGCAGTGGAACAGGAACAGTCTACTCCCGTAAATTAAATAAATGGTTCACTTCAGAATTCCCTGTTGGTTATCCAGATCAATCTACACCTGAGGAAGGACGAAGGGCACAACATCCGAAATATTGTGATAACAGCAAAGATGAAAAGAATAGACAAATTATAAATGTAAACTAATATTATGGTTTTGGTGTTTTGCCATGGAGTGATGGTTAACAACTCAGAATATTGCTGTAATGATTTCAATCCTCACAAAATGCTCCAAATTTGCCATACCAACTTCTTTAAATATTCATCATTATTTAGTGATTTATCTCATTCTATTTGTATTTATAATAGTTAAACAGTGGTTTACAGTGTACAGCTCATGATCATTCGTATGCAACTAACTTAGCACAAAGCTGATTGACAATCTACTTGTGTTCAATTATTATGTGAGGTTTTTTTTAACATTGTATTGGAACAGCTCTGCAATCTTTACAACAGTTGGCTAATTTGTGCAACAAATCTTGCATGAAGCTCAGCAATTCTGCTACCAAGACACTCAAAATACATCATTAGGCTTTGGGGGAACATTCTTTTGGTCAGACATAATTTTTTGCCCAGAGGTCTATTTTTGAACAATCCATCAGCTTTCTCACATAGCTAGAATAGGTTATAGAGTCTACCAGGACATCACAGAAAATTTGAACATACATCACATTGCAGCCAAGCTTGATACTCTGGCACTTGATACTCAATGAAAAACAGTTGGGTCTTAACATGTACTATGGGCTTTGTGATATATAATTATTTATTTAAAAATATGATTCCAACATGCTACATAAGAGTTTTCATGTTTCAAAACAAGAGCCGAAAACGTCAATATAATTATTTGAATTAAATTGAATTAAAGTACTAAGCTCTCTTCCATCTTCAAGCGAAAATTTTTTTGGAATAACTTATTTCTGAAATTTACGTGTTTTATAAGCATATTCATTATTAAAATCAATATATTTTTCACACACACACACACACACACACACACACATATATATATATATATATATATATATATATATATATATATATATATATATATATATATAAATAAATAATAATATGCATTTTTTTTTTTCCTGACCAGTAGCACAACTCATGCAAATTGTAATCATTAGATGATTGAAAATGACTGTTGCATAATTTAAATTATTGCTCAATATTTAAATTATGCAATGGTCAGTTTTCAATCACCACCTGAAGATTGTGTTGTGCTTCCAGTGAGGAAAAAAAATTTATATTTATTATTAATATAAATTATAGGTCAGTTATTATAGATGAAGCACTGTTTTATTAGCTCCAGAACACAATGTGTGATGTTTTATGATATATATAGCAGGTTTTTATTGCCACACAAGATGCTTTCGGCTGACACTTTTTCAGAAACAAAATCATTGGCGATATAAAGCGAAGCAGTTGATAAGAAAATTTTTTTACCAACAACTGAAACTAAGAATAAATTACCAACTAGAGTAGGCAATTGGGGGGGGGGGGTATTTTTACTAATTTTCAGGCAATTGTTTCCCCAAATAGGGCTAACTTGTATTTCATCTCCCGTTGTCTACACAGGGAAGGACGTTGCATGTTAATAATGATAGACTCCAAGATGTCTAAATGGAATCTTGTCCATGCTCTGTTCAAGACAGAAAAGAAATCAGGAGAATAATTCGTCCTGCAAACAACAGAATTTAAAAGGTGCTCACTGATCACAGAATCATGAGTCCGTATCCGCCTGGATGTCACAGGCTCGTGTCTCCACACCTGCTAAAAAAGCTAACAAACAATACTATAAAATAGCTATAAATAACTACTTTTGGATCCACTAACATCTTTCTACTCAAGAACCTCTAGAATAATTTGAACCATAACTGTTACCACCCACTCAGTAGCCATTAGGATACAATACACCTCCTATCCATAATGCACCATTGACCATATGAATAGAACTTCTAAATTTTGATTAAAACACAACATACATGGCCTTTAGTTTTTTTTGCATTTAAGAAAAATGAAAAAAAAATAATCATTGTCCAATGAAACTTATGTATGTGTGTGTTATATATATATATATATATATATATATATATATATATATATATATATATATATGTATTTTATATGTATAAAATTTGTGTATTTAGGAATGCAATTGTTCTTTTTGTTTTTAATTGCATGTATGATTGAATAAATTACAGATATTATGTCTGCTAATTTTTTACAATAATCTGTTCATACTTTTTTTTGATGATGAATAACTGTCCGTGTATTAATATTAAATGATTTTACATTTAAGTTTGAAATTATAAAATTAGTTAAAAAGCTAACAGTTTAAAGATCTTTTTTTAGCGTTTAAATTTTATTTTTTCAGAAGATCCCCAGTAAGAAATAATTTTGATCTTCTTCAATTAAGACCATCTTCAGGGGTTTGCAAATATTACAAAACTATATGTTGTTCAGGGGGTACAAAGTATGTATCACAAAGCTTTAGTGTTGCTATCCATTACTAATTTTTCATAATGCTTTTAAATGCAAATACAAATGACAATGTGCATGAGTATTCATTAGAACATGAAAAAATTATCCATTATGGAATTTTCTTCCTCTGTTATAATGTCAATATATTTCCATAAAGCATCATTAAAGCATGAAAAAAAAAAAAAATAGACTGAAAGTTTTTTTACAGGCATTTTTGTTCAGAATATTACTGCAGTATTCATAGTTAATTATATCATTCATGTCGGCTTTAATTTTTTAATTATAGATTGCTTCTAGGATCTGTAGCTTGAATTTATTAATTTCTTGGTGTAGGATAGTTGTGCTGTTGATCAGTAATTTTTTATATTGTGAATGTGGACAGGAATGTTGTAAATGTCTTATATATATCTATATCATCATATGTTCTGTACTGGAGTAATAATATACTAACATTTTTATGCCTAGTCTGGGAACTTTACATTACCACTTTGTAGGTTGTAGAAAGCAGTAATATAAACAGAAAGTCATCTTTTATTGCAAATCCCTTATTAATATTTCTGTTATCTTTTGCAAAACAATCAGGGAATTTTTCTTGAAAATTTTACAAATAAACCTCTTATGGAATTATACATATAAAATCAGTAACTCTTGTATTAATTGTTGATCACTAAAAATACCTTTCATCCTGATTTTCAATGCACAACATTGATTGGGTGTTAAAAAATTGCTCAATCAACTCTTTAAAAATTGCAAAATTTTGCAGTTAAATAATAAAATTCCACTTTTAAGCACTGACAGTGATTTTTCATTCATTCATAAAATATAGTAAAGTTACCAGCAAAACATTTTTATAGTAAAGTTACCAGCAAAACATTTTTATAGTAAAGTTACCAGCAAAAAATTTTTATAGTAAAAAATACCTACCAGATTTTCAAAACATTTTTATAGTAAAGTTACCAGCAAAACATTTTTATAGTAAAGTTACCAGCAAAACATTTTTATAGTAAAGTTACCAGCAAAACATTTTTATAGTAAAATTGAAGACCTGGCATATATTGTAAAAAAATAAAAATTTGCTATGATTAATCTAATTTCTTGTAAGGAGAAACTAATTTTCACTCCTTGTTTGATTTTGTAAGATTATTTGATTAAAAAAAATGCTTCTAAGTAATTATAATCTAATCAAGAAATAATGTATTCTCTTGAATTAATTATAAGGTTTGAACTTTCATATTTAGATTTTAGTATTAAATAACCCATACGGGTTGATATGCCACTAAACAAAAACCAATCATCAACCATATTATAAATTATATAACAAGTTTTATTAGACTTTGTCGAATTTCTTTCTTTGGATATTTATATAAGGGTTTTAAATTAATATTTCCAATTCAATACAGTGTAAGATAGGATTCAAGTGATATTATTTTATTGTTAGTTGCAAGTCATATAACTGAGTTAGTTTTGCATTTGATATTAAAGAGCAAACTAGTTCTTATGTTCAGCATTTGTAACAAGTAATAATGTTTTTGATAGCAAAGTAGCAGTTGTAATAGATGTTGAGTTTAAATTGTTAGCAAAGTGCATCTATCAATATATCTTTATAATTAATGACAAGAATCTTATCTTTTTTTTTTTTTTTTTTTGTGGAAAATTTAGATTATTGTTTCTAGTGGTAAGCATTATCATAAGTTCAAATGTTGAATGACACTTGAACTCTTTTTGTGTTCTTGATGCCTTTTTATAGCCATTTGTCACTTATATTATTGCACTAATTAATCAGCTGATAATTTGGTAATTAACAATATCAGCATTTACTGATTAATCAGTTACCATCTTTTTTTTTCCCACTCTTAATCAGTTTTCATACTTAGTTATCCTTGTTTATTATATGATAGAAATTTTATCATTTGCTTAATATCAATTGCATCTAAATAAAAAATGAATACATATAGTCTAGTTTTTCACAATTTAAAAAAAAAATTATTGAGAGTAATTAAATTATTGATTATCAACTCATTAAAATTATTTACATGTCCTCATCTTTGTTGTTACTTTCATGTTTCACCTGTTGTCTCTTCCAGTGTCTATCAATCAAGGAATTTTGAACTGATTCCTTTATTTACTCTACAGGAGCTGATTGTTCTTGTTCCTCTGTTTATGTCTCGGAATATCTCATTGTCCCTTCTTTTTAGTACTGGTCAGTTATTGTGTGTTCTGTTTCCACCAAATCTAAGTCTTTACTACCCAACCCAGAGATTGAACTCAAAATTACTATGGCACTAAATTCATGAACCAATGCTTTACAATTTTGAGACTTAAATCATGTTTTGCTATTGCCTCCTCTGTTGTTGCAGAAGCTGCTGAAGCCTTGCTGTCAAGCTTAGCTTCCTCAGCCATTGTTTCTTTTTTATTGCTATTCTTGATGCTTTTAACATTATGTATAGATTGGAATTGTTGGGGTAAATTGGTGGCAGCAATGGTTTTATTTGTGCATTATGTATGGCTAAAATGAACTGATCCAGTTTTTATATCAGCAGTTATTTTTCTATTACTGTTTTCAAATATAATTTTTTTCTGCAAAAATTATGCAGCACATTACTTACAACGATTACTTCATTACTTATATAAATGCAAAAAGAACTGTCTTAGTTGGAGATAATGAGTGACAAATGGCAATAAAAAGGCACTGTTGATTATTTATTGCTAATTCCTTTAAATAATTCAAATATAGCTTGCATCATGTGACAATAATTGTAAGTAAAATGCACTAAAATAAGTAATGATATAACCGTTTTAAGTTTTCTGAATATCGGTGCAGTTTTTTTCCTTTTTCTTCTTAATTATACCTCTTATGAAGGCTGAAGAATGGATTGAACAATCATTGTCTTAACAGGAAAGCCATAAAGGAAGAGTTCAGTTATACACATGTACTTTGGAGTGTTATTGACTTTTTTCAATCTATCTATCTATCTATATCTATCTATCTATCTATATAAACCTTTCTTTCAAACATCTTTTATCGAATACAGCTGACAAAGAAGATTGAATTAATTTTTTTTTATTAAGTTTTTCCAGCACCCTGACATGTTTCTCTTTTGTAGGAATTAAGGAATATAAAAATTGTCCATAATTTTTATTGTTCCAAGTGCTTTTGGCCACTTCTACCCATTTTCAATGGTGTTCTGTCTCTGGTGGTAGTGTTTTTTTTTTCCCTCATGTTTTGACTCTTGTAAATTTTATGTTTGTGTTGTTTTTTTTGAAAAGGCGCATTCATTCCAAGCATGTCTTGTGTGACTGGAATTTGTGTGAGCATCTTTCTATTTTTTATTTTTAGAAAAACATTCAACACTCCATTTCAACTATTAATGTAAGGTTGATGGTAGGAGGGAATTGTTTCATATATAGGGCCTCTCAAATAGCAAGCTGTTTCTGATAATGAGATTTATATAGAATTCTTGTATCTTCAACCAGAATTTTCCTTAAGTGTTCTTGTAGAATATCGATTAATAAATGTTTTTTTTTATGGTACTGGTCAGATAAGTGACATGTAAGGTTTCTTCTGAAGGAGGTCGTAATGTGCCTGATATAGGTATTTGATTTGTCACAAACAACACAGGGCATTGAAATTGATATATTATATTGGTCATTGCTAGTTTTGATTTAATCAGGTTATTTTGATTGTTTGATATTTAGGGCCTTGCAATCTTCCATTTCCTGTAATGTATTATAAATTTTACATGTTTTGGGGGAATTACGAAATACGGTGTTTAATAATTCTTTGTATAGCAAATTCATCCTGTTTATAATTATTGTGCATCTGGTTACAGTAAAATGTTTTTTTTTTTTTTTTTTGTGTGTGGTATTTTTTATTACTGGTGTCGTATATTTTTTCTAAGAATAATTTAATTTGTTTATAAATGATGTAGTTTGGGAAAATTATTGCTGATTAATGTTTGTTTTATGAGTTATTTTGCTCAGAAATATTCTTTGAGAATAGGAATTTTGGTGTGCTCTATTTAAGAAGTTTGTCATCACTGCTATTTTATATCTTTCTAGTTTAAAAACCAATAGTTTGTAATGGTGTGTTTTTTAGTTTGATACCAACATCAAGGAATAGGATTTTGTTATTAACCATGAGTTCATATGTAAATTTTAGCATTGATATATATATATATTTTTTTTTTTTTTTTTTTTCAATAAGTTGATTTTAAATTTATAATTTTGTCCTTATTTTTTATCAAAACAAAAAATGTCATCAATATATCTTGTGAAGATTTCTGGTTTATCAGTTGTTTTAAACACAAACATGTAAAAGTTTGAGAAAGCAGGACCTAAAGGGTTTCCCATACTGACACCATTAGTTTAGATGTAGGTGTTGCCATTATGACCCTTAAATGAAGCTTTCATGGAACAGATATGGAATAGTTACTCACAAGTTGCTTGTCAAATTTTAGGAAAAGGGATTGGAGTGTTCGTAGATGTAGTCAATAATTTTGTTGATTCTTTCTTCAACTGCAACGTTGGTAAAAAAGATTTTCAACTTCAAGCGAAGCTAGAGTATTACCGATGAGATTTGTTGCTTTTAAGATGTGGAGAAATTCATTTGTTAATGTAATGCTGTAATTATTGGGGGGGGGGAGAAATGATGTTATCGAGGGTTTTTCATGTTTGGTATACAGGTGTAGGTATTTGTGATATGATAGGCTGGAGAGGAAAATCTGGTTTATGGGTTTTTACTTTACCATACATATAATAATAATAATAATAATCACCAACAATTTTCTTGATTTTTAAACTCTCAACCTCAGCATTGTTCACTGTGATAAGTTTATTTACATATTTTTTTAATGAATCTGTGGGATTTTTCTTTAATTTAGTGAATTTTGTTATGTCATCTAGGATAGATTGTAATTTTTTGTTATAATCTTGTTGGCTGATTTAGGTTTATTTGTGAGGATATTATTGTGTTTTCTATGTGGAGAACAGTTTTTCAGACATTTTGCTTTTAGAAGATCTCTCAGGTTTGGGTGCACCTTGATTAATTTTCCTGTTGTTGGATTGATTGGTAGAGTATTTTGATTTTGGTTTTCTTTTGAATGGGATCGTATCTAGGTTAGAGGGGGCAATTTGGGCTGATACTCAAGACTTCTATTTGGTCATCAGTGAGTTCGTGATCAGAAAAGTTTAGGAAGTTACATTTACCATTGGGTAGTACAATCTTTCTATTGTATAAGTTGCACAGTTTTTTATTGGGTTGGTGCATAATTATCAGGCATTTTTGTAGGTGAGTTATTTGTTAATAAAAATTGCTGTTTTGTTTACTTTTTTAATAAAAATATTATTTTCAGGTTATAAAAATGTGTGTCAATAATCATATGCTCCAGAATAATAATTTAAAAATGTTATTGTTGAATTGTTGTGTTTCTTTTTTCATAAATATTGTTTAAAAACGCCTGATAATTATGCACCAACCTAATAATGTGTTGTTGGTTGAGATAGCATTCAGTAGTTATTAGTTCCATTGTGCTTGTGGTATTGCTGAGAATATCCTTGAATTTTTGAATCTCAGTTTTAAGTTGTACAAATCTTCTCTTTGGCTATTTTTAGTTGTCATTCCAAATGGTTTTTCCAGAATGTGCTGGTGTTATGTTCCTTGCTGGCTGGCGGGTCATGTACTTTAATTAATGTATATTTTGACAGCAACCTTTCTTCAACATCTTTCATTGAATATGGCTGACAATGAAGACTGAATTAATTTTTTAAGTTTTTTCAACATCCTAAAATTTTTCCCTTTTGTAGGAGGTAAGGAATATAAATAATATATTATATATTATTTTATATATATTATATATATATATATATATATTATATTATATTATATTATATATATTATATTATATACTAGCAGTAGAACCCGGCGTTGCCCGGGGATGTAACAGTAAGAGATAGATCAAGTATCGACCATCATAAAGACTGAAAAATAAAATTGACAAAGTTTATTGTTTAAGGTTGACGGACACACATGTCTTAATTATTTTTTATTTTTTTATTTTTATTTTTTTTTTTTTTTTTTTTACGAATTGGTCAAACCCAAACTCAAAAAAAACCATTGTTTTCAATTGTTATGAGTCTACCGATTGAATAGAATTTTATTATAAACAATTGTCTTGTAAATGGAATTTTAGAAGCATTCTGAATGTAAAATAAAGAAAAAAGTGTGCAAGACAATAAGAAACACTACCTGCCAAAAAAAGTGAAGTTTTGTTGAAATCGGTTGAAAAATGTAGGAAATCCGATCCCATATATAAACACACACACACACACACACACAAACAACCTGAGTTTTATAATAAGTATAACTCGATATGAGTTGTCCCCCTTTCACTCTTGTGACGCCTCTTAATCGTATTTTCAAATTGATTTCGTGCAAAAACAATTGTTTTTCCAATTTTTGGTGCTGTCAGAACCTCCGCAAGGTAATATTACGTAGTCCTGTGAAGTTTTGTTGACATCAGTTGAAAAATGTAGGAAATCCGATCCAATATATAAACGTACAGACACACACACACACACACACACACACACACACACACACACACACACACACACAATCTGCGTTTTATAATAAGTAAGATATTATATTATATTATATATAAAAAGAATTAATGAATTTTTATTTATAGTGCATACCTGTATTTGAATGTTTATTTCACCTACTGGTTTAAGTAAACTTAAAGAAAATGTATCCTCTTGCATGAATCAAACCTGAGTCCCATTTTGTAGGAGAAACCAGTGCTTGATCCAGTGTGCTTAGATCACTTGATTACAGAGATCCTCACAGCTGAGTGGTCCAAAGCATGCTGGGTCAGACGGTAATGTCTCCCTCAAAGGGAGACACATGTTTGAATCATGCTTTTCTTTATTATGTTTTCTTGAATGTGCAGGCCAATAGACAAATTGAACACTGTTTAAAAAAAACAAAAAACAGAGTGCCTTTTCAAATATGGGTAATCACTAAAAATAACATTTGAAGTAATAATATGTGTGTGTTTTGAGTAATGCATCCATATAACAACATTGATAAAAAGTTAATTTCAAATGACCATAATATGATGGGGTGCTGAAAAATTCTCAGCCCAACCAAGATGACAGAGAGCTGTGAAATGTACATGTTATTCTTTCAGCAGTTCAATACACTTGGCGCATCGTTTCCCAAATTTCTTTAACTCTTCCTAAAAAAAAACGTTCTTATGTTTGGTTAATGACATACTGGTTTGGGGGGGAAATGAGTCATGCTGAGAACTTTTCAGCAGCGCCTTGTATGTGAAAAAATCCAGAATGTTTTTTGCCAATTAAACATAAATTTGTTTGTATTTTTTTTTTTTAAAAATTGCCATAAAAATGTTATTTCAAATGTGTATTTTTTATTATTATTTACCTTGATTTATTCCCTTGAAGCATTGTTGATTTATTGTTTGACGTTGGGACTTCTAGAGTTGGCATATGGCACAATGAAATTACACAAGTGCATAACTAATTTTATTTAACTATATTGATTTACTTTGTTTCTCTGAAGACTTTATTTCAGTGAAGAGATTGTGATCATTTCTTGAAGAATTCTCTCAATTCTTAAATATATTATAATTATATATTGTAATGTTTTATTGCAATATCTTCCAATATTTCCTGTTTTCAGTGTCATAAGGAATTTGCTTCTTTAAATAAAAGAATGGAAGTGCCACAGTCCACTATGAGATCTGAAGATTGTACGTGTGGGACCAATTCTTCAGAATGGTAAGTTTCCTTGATTGTAATCAGGTATTTATTTTTCGTCTATATTTTTTTATGTTAAAAAAAAAAAAAAAAAAAAAAAACTTTGCATCAACTTTCAATTTTTATGTCTTGCATGTATAAAATTAAAAAGAAAATGTTTCTAAATGCAAATATAACCCAATTTCTGATGCCAGCTCTGATAGGAAGCATATAAGCCCCCAACACTGGAAAATTAAAGCTATGTATTTTACAAAAAATAAAACATAGTACAGTGTAACCCGGATATAAGAGAAACCCGGATATAAGAGAAACCCGGATATAAGAATTTTCTGGTCCCAAATTAGAGCCTGTGTTAATGTATATAAATTAGACCCGGATATAAGAGAAACCCGGATATAAGAGAGACTTTCTGGTCCCAAATTAGAGCCTGTGTTAATGTATATAAATTAGACCCGGATATAAGAGAAAACCCGATATAAGAGATTTTCTCTGGTCCCAAATTAGAGCCTGTGTTAATGTATATAAATTAGACCCGATATAAGAGAGACTTTCTCTGGTCCCAAATTAGAGCCTGTGTTAATGTATATAAATTAGACCCGGATATAAGAGAAACCCGGATATAAGAGAAACCCGGATATAAGAGATTTTCTCTGGTCCCAAATTAGAGCCTGTGTTAATGTATATAAATTAGACCCGGATATAAGAGAAACCCGGATATAAGAGAGACTTTCTCTGGTCCCAAATTAGAGCCTGTGTTAATGTATATAAATTAGACCCGGATATAAGAGATTTTCTCTGGTCCCAAATTAGAGCCTGTGTTAATGTATATAAATTAGACCCGGATATAAGAGAAACCCGGATATAAGAGATTTTCTCTGGTCTCGTCCTCCCCGATATAAGAGAGTTCGTTTTGAGTGACAGTATAATGTCGTAAATCGGTCAAACAGAGGTCAGTTAGAGAGTGAAGTTCAATGACTTAATCTTGACTAGTCTAGAGACACGGTGTGTCCAATCTGTGTCTGTAGGCGACACCCTCTACCTTATGATTTTGCTTTGTGTGTCTAAGGGTAGCGCCGCCCACATTTTTTTGCCGACTTTTGCTTGTCGTTGCATTTACTGGACAGCACTTTCACTTTACCCACTGTTCTGTTGAGTCAGAAGTTTGTCTGTTTGTTAATTTTACCACTGAAAACCGTTTGCTTGCGATCATTGCGATTAGTGATGTCGGCGTCTCAATGAAAAACTCTGAGCATTTCTGAACAGTTGGAGCTCATCGACAATGTCAAAGTGAAGAAACTCAAACTGGCGCTGCAGCCAAAAAAAAGTACGGAATCAGTTATTCAACAGCAGCAAAAATTCTCAAGAAAGAAGACGATCTCAGATCTTGCATGCAAATGAACGGAAACACTAATTGCAAACGAAAAGCGCCAATTGCGTGCACAAGGACGTTAACGGCGCTTACACAATGGTTTATGCAAGAATGTGCTCATGGAGCTACCGTCACCGATCACGTCATCAGGCAGAAAGCATCACAACTGGTCAGAAATCTTGAAGTTGATTTTGAACCGAGCAATGGCTGGCTCATGTGCTGGAAGCAGGCCAATAGCATTTCGTTCAAAAAATTTCACGGCGAATCAACGCCAGCAGATCATGGTTCTGCCAACGAATGGGTGACAAACGTTTTGCCGCAACTTTTTTTGGATATGATCCAAAAGATGTTTGGAACTGTGATGAAACGGAATTTTCTACAAAGCCATGCTGTCTGGATCTTTGTGATTTGCGGCGATTTAACATTCAAATGGGACAAAAGTTCCCAAAGACAGACTCACGATGCTTCAGTTCACAAACATGGATGGCAGTAAAAGCAAGCTGAAGTTGTTGGTAAGTCGGCAAAATCACGGCAAACAGATTTTGACGAATTTATCAGCTTCGACGACCGTACACAATGTAATGGAGAACTGACTGACACAGACATCACACGGGTATAAAATTGGATGATCAAGATTTTGACGAAGATGATGATGCTGAAAGCGTAAGTTCTGAAGTTTCTGAAAGTGACAAACCAGTGCCAAATTCTCTGGCTGCATTGAATGCGCTTGAAACTCTGACAGCCTACTTTGAAGCAAAAAAGCAGTAATCCTGATGGCGCATTGAAAATGATTTACGGACTGTATGAAAGTGTTCATGATGTTAACAAAGAGATTTCTGTACAATAAAAATGACTGACTTTTTAAGAAAAAGTAATTTTGTTTGAATTATTTTGAAAACTGATTGAAAATGTATTTTTGTCTGTGTTTTTTATGTCTATAACTGTTAAATAAACTAGTGTTCTGTATGTAAAAAGCGTTATATGAAGTGTTCCCATACTTACCTAAACAAAATAGACCAAACCCGGATATAAGAGACTTCTTCTCCGGTCCCGACAACTCTCTTATATCCGAGTTACACTGTATGGATTTTTTTTTCTTAAGTATAAATATATCATCACTTCCCCACCAAAAAAAAAATTTGCTTGAGCGTTTATGCATGACCAGTTTTGTTCATATAGATTCAGATTTTAGGAAGGGAGTGATCTTAATCTATTGTTCTTGATATATTGATGCCCTTTCTTTCATTTTCATTATAATGAGGACCTTTCAAACTTTTACTAAATTTCTACTTCAAAGTGATAATACATTATTCGCAATAAATTAACGAGATTGGGATGTTTACAGATTACACTTTCCATGGATGTTTTTTACATTAAAAATTTTTTTTAAAATTACAAGTTTTAATGGCTTTCCTTTTTTTGGATATCAAACAACTGCCTTGTTGCATTCTCTTGAATTTCTTTAATGTTTTGAGGTTTACATCTACATCACTTTCAAACCCCAGTTCCCATATGATCAGTGAAGTTAAGCAACATCAAGCCTGGTCAGTACCTAGATGGGAGACTGCTTAGTAATACCTGGTGGTTTAATGGATAATGGCTTGAAATTGTTAATTGGAGTGCTAAGTTTCAATTCCCGTAATATTCACTTATATGTAAATACTCTTGGGAAAGGTATGAATCCACCTCTTCTCTCCCCCATTATGGGTTAATTAGTATTGTATCACTAAACCATTATTATCTCAAAAAAAAAAATAAACTGTTACAATCTAAAAATATTTTCTGGCTTTAAATAACCTGCAAAGGGTTGATAAGCCATAGAAAATGAATCAAGCAATCAACGTCTTGAAATCTTGCTCCTTTCAAGTGGAACTTGATTTGATCATGGGTTCCATCACTCTCCAGTTTTTGCCTTTAGAATGGAATTATTTAGTACTATAATTTCTGGTATAGACCAACCTCCTTCTACTAGGCTAGGATAGTTTCTTCTTTTATCTTTTTAAAAAAAGGTTCTCTAGACTAGATATGTCATAAAATCATTGATGTATAGTGGCAAGGTCACTACAATAGGTTAAAATATGTTTTGTCTTGACATGCTGTGCATTCAGGAGGATGTTTAAGGGAAATGAATATGTGATATGGGTGTGTCCTCATCTGATTTTTTGATAGGATGATACCTTCTTTCCGAGAAAGATGGAGATCATGATACCATTCTCCTAGAATGGGTTTAATTTTGTAAAATTTGTTGTTTGGGTGGTAGTTCCATAACTCTTGCGACTTGGTTAGAATGGATGGATTTATAGTTGCATTGAAGTCTGTAGAGGGGTTTTACAATTTTGAAATGTTCATTTTCAGGGATTCCTTTGCTGCCATACCAATTTTTCCATTTCTATGGATGCTGATATGTCTAGGTACCCAAAAGAAGATTTTTTTTTTTTTGTGCAGATAAGATTGATCCCGTTAATTATTTTAGCTCAAGGGCTCGTTTTTGTTTTTGTTTCTTTAAGTACGGATAGTCAATCTGAGAAAACTATGAAGTTGTCTGGTTCATTGTTTGTTATGATGCCTAAAGCCAAGTCTATGGTTTTAGTGCTAAAAATAGAAGATTTGTCAGGTAGAGAGTTTTGATTATTATGTCATCAAGAACTGCTGAACATCTGACCTCATTAATGTTTTTTGAGCCATCAATATTTGCTTATAGTTTGCGTAAAATATCAATTTCTTCTAAAAAGGTAGATGTTTGATAAGGTTTAGTAAAACTGTTGACAGTATTGTTAGCCAAGGTGGGTTTTCCATATAGATAGACTCAAGAGTTAGGGTAGTGTCTATTTGTGATTCATTACTAATGTTTTCCATGTAAAGGTCGAGAGATTTGATTTTTTTTTGGTGTAGTAGATATTTGTATTGTGGTTGGGGAACACTGTAGAATGCAGGGTTATTTGGACAGAAATGTAGTTTAGTATAGTATTGTAGGATTAATTTTTTCATAAATATTTCTTTTAGAAAGTGTGAATCTGCAGTGAGCATATTTGTTCATATCACAACTTGGTAAACCAAGTTTCGCTTTCAGCTGAACTTGTTTATGTTCACTTTGAATTGATATACTTTACCCACAACTATGAGTTTTTTTACTCATAGGGTAGACTAGTCTTTCTAACCTTGGTTAGTAACCTATCTAATCTAGTATGATAATTCTGACTTCAAAACTGGAGGGTTGGGTATGAGTCTAGGAAATTCATTCTCTCTTAATTAAAAGTCAGCCGTTATATTGTAATGAGTCATAGAAGTTACTCAATTTTTTTTTTATTTAGAGAGAGCATGATAATGTTTTAATTTTGATTTCTAATTTCAAAGGTTAAACATAGGAATGCATTTGTGAACATTTGTTTTTTTATTTACCACATGAAGTTTATTTACATTATTTGGACTGTTGTCCTCATCTTTATTGTCATATTCACATTTTGGCTGTTGTACTCTCAGGCCTTCTTCAGGTGATATATGTTGGAATATTTATTTATCAGTGTGACTGTAAAAGTGTCTGAGTATGTACTTGGAAATTTATTGCCTCAGTAGTTACATCAAGGAGTCTGCATGCAAATGGCAAAGAAATATTTAACACAAAAGTTGGACTGTTGTCCTCATTTTTGTTGCTACATTCACAACATTTCAGATGTTGTATACTCCAGCTTTCTTCAGGTGATTGGAATGTCAAACTGAACTCTTTATTTTGTACTCTGGGGTAGAATATGGCAACAAAGATGAGGACAACAGTCTGACAATGTAAATAGTGTAAATAATTACAATACCTCATCTCAGAAATATAGACAGATACAAAAATATTTATTCTTCAACATAATTGCCTTCCTTCTCTTATGGTGATCAAACATCATACAGTGAACATTTTAGATCATTTAGATCAAATTTCAGTTAATAACTGTTTCAGGCTATGAACTTATTGATTCCCCCTTTTTAAATATTATAGTCATATTTATATACTTTGCTTATGTATTCTTCGTTTTTTTTTTTTTTTTAGGTTACCAGATGTAAAAAAACAATTTCCATCTTACATCTACAGCAACCCTTTTGCGGAAGTGTCAAAGAATGATCGAAATGAAGAAATCCAGCATTGCAGTGTGTGCATGAAGGGTTTTTACAATCCTCATGACTTGCAGGAACATGAACGAACTCACATGGGGGGCACACTTAGCACGAATGGTGACAGGGTTGCTGGTGATATTGGACACCATACTTCATCATCTCCGAACTGTGAGATGTTAAGAGGTGGCAGTGCAGCTGGGGGGATATGCCCACACATAACAGACTGTGAAAACAACAGTGGTGATGAAGGCAGGTCTCACAGTGACTTATGTTTGCATAGCAATGCGACAGATAAAGGTGGTGGAACCAGTGCCTCATCTCTTCGTATCGGTCGTAACAATGGTAAAAGGTTATCCGAAGCTTCTTCAACAACAGCAACGTATCCCTGCGATTTATGTGGTGAAAAGTTTAATTTGCGTGGCAACATGGTAAAGCACAAAAAGATGCATGAAGGTCAGCGACCTTTTGCTTGCCCTGTTTGTGGTAAGGAATTTAGCCTGCGCGGAAATATGAAGAAGCATCAAGCAATTCATGAAGGGACAAAGCCATTTAACTGTGACATTTGTGGCCGGCAGTTTAGTCTTCGTGGTAACCTGCAACAACACCAAGTTGTTCACACTGGGGCAAAACCCTTCAACTGTTCTATTTGTGGCAGACAGTTCTCTTTACGAGGAAACATGGAAAAACACAAACGGATTCACAACTACTGAGAAAAACAATACAGACAACAACAGTGGAAAGAAATAAGACCATTGGAGTTAAACAGTTGTTTATCTTGAGTGACTAGATTCCTAGCAAGCTATATTTGTTAATATCCACACAGATATACATGTGTAAGGTTTATTTTCACAAGAGTTTTGCTGGAAAGGATTTCAAGGGATGATTTTTTTTAAATTGCAAATCTGTTTCCCTGAGGACATTTAAATCCTTAGCACAAATCTGTTTATTCCTGTGATAATCATACTTTAAAATCATTCACAAAATATATTCTGTCTGTAGAACTGCCTTAGCTTTTATGAAAGGAACAAAACCTTTTCATTGACTAGACTTTTTGTTCCAAACTTCTGACAGTTTGCTCTTGAGAAGCAAATGTCTGAAACAAAAATCTGATTGTATGGTCAGTGCAGAATTTAATATAACAAAGTTAAAATCTTCTTTAACTGAAAATACTCTTCATGAAAACATAGTGTATCAAGAAGAGTCTTTTTTTTTTTTTTTTTTTTTGATGAATTAAAAGAAATGTTTTAGTCCAAGTCACAACATCCACATTTTCATTAACATTTACAAAAGATCTGTATCAAAGGTTTTCTGAAAAGTTCTCGTCCTAATCCATTTCTCAAATTCTGAACAAATATTTTTTTTCATTGAAAGGCTTCTTGGTCATCAGGCTCAGAACTTTTCAGTACTCACATCTCTCTCTCACTCACACACACACACACACACATATATATATAAAAACATGTTTTGAGAAGTGGATCATACCTAGTACTTTTCAGCATCCTTCTGTATGTAATTTTATATATATATATATATATATAAACTGTGTTCACTCATTGATGATAATTTTCATTTCTAATAAAAAGCTGAATACTGCTTGGAATGACTTTTTGCTTTTTACATGTAACAAGAAGTCCCTTCAAAATTACTTGCATTCACATCATAATGTTTTAATATTGCAAATCTTTCATACTGGAAATATTGTTTTTTTTTTTTTTTTTTTTTTGATACTTGATTCAAACTCATGAAATATCATAAATTATACACTTAGGTACACAGTATGAAGTACAAAGACAATCTTGAAACTAACAAGATGATTTTATGAGTGGGTGCTAAAAAGTTTTTGGCCGAACTTATTTCCCAAAATTTGACCAAATATTTTTTTTTTTTTTTTTTCAGTCTAGCTGAGAACTTTACAGTAACCTCTCATATATGATTATAAAATCAAAGTTATTTCTTTTGAATTGCTAGCTGTTCAAAATTGTTTTATATACATACTGATGTTTAAGATTCGTAAAATAAGATATTTTGTTTTTGTAAGACATGTCCCTTAATGAAAAATATTTTGATTGAAACGCATTTGGTGAGTAGTATGTTTCTTGCAAACAAAGAGACATTTGACAGAATAAAAATAAGATAAAGGTCTAATATGCAATGAGTAAATTATCAAGTTGAATTTATGCAAAATAACTTTTTTTTTTTTTTTTTTTTTTTTTTTTTTTCCAGTTGCATAACCAGATCAGCAATTTTATCAGGTATATCTGTACATGTGTTAATAAGACTGACAGGAAGTAACAATACCCAACAAATCATATCATTAGAACTGACGTCTTTTTATAATTAAGGGGGATAACTCCTTATGTAAGAGTTACTTTTCTTGAGTAACCAGATGTTTAATTTTAGTAACTTAACATTTGCATAGCGATTACTTATAGATGAATACACGTACTAAATTGTGAGGTAAATTTTTTTTAAAAAAAAAATTCTACAATTGGAGCTAAACAATCTTATTACAATATATCTATCCTGCTGTTATAAGTGAGATATTTCGCACGTAAAAGTTTTATTTCACTAACTAAGTTCTAAGATCATACATTCGTTTTTCTGAAATCGAATTTAATGATATTGAAAAAAAAATTGGTAATTAACTTTGCTGTTATAGTTTTGTTTTTATGAAGGATTTGCATTTTGACACTGAGAGGGAGGAATATAAATGTTACAGCAGGCGAATGGATGAAGAAAGAAAAATTATTTCTCTTAATATGAAGGTCTCCTTCATTGCTTTAATTTGTGGATGAATGAGAAATACATGTATATTGACATATTCTGGATGTCACGACTGCCTTGAAATTAGAGTGGTCAACTGAGGTGCCAAATGAGAAGCTGTGTTAGTAGCCATGCTGCAGTCGCTTTGGAGAAAGAATATACTGACTTCATATAAACACATAAAGAAGTGTTCAGATTTTGTAAAAAAAAAAAAAAATCTCTTCTCTTCACATAGTTTAAATATCTGCATACATTTAAAAAGTGACCTCTTCTTAACTGTTCTCTAAAAAAAAAAAATGTTTATAATATCCTTTGTTGTATATTTACTAATATGCTGGATATTCAAACTGTACATTTCATAGTCATGACTTAAAATTAAGCCAGGGATAACAGTCTTTTATTTATTTATTTATTTATTTTTTTTTTTTTTAATAAAAATAAAAAATTTTAGATTTGAATATGCCTATATTGTGAATGAAGAATGCATTAAAATGTAAAACAAAGTGGAGTTATTTGAAATTGCATACTCTTGAGATTCAGTCATTTCTGCTAGTATTTGGTTATTAAATAAAATGTTTGTAAAAACAAGAGTTTAGTCGTACACAATTCAATGATTAATACAACTATTGTTGATTTTTTTTTTTTTTTTTTTTGCTTACAGCCACTTCTCATCGAGACATTGGTTCCCATATGATCACCAAAGTTAAGTAATGTCAAGCCTGGTCAGTACTTAGATAGGTGACTGCTTGGGAATACCAGGTGCTGTATGTGGTATAATGGATAATGGCCCACAATTGTTAACTGGAGAGTAGAGTTTCAATTCCCATTGGGTTTGTTATATTTACTTGCATGCAAATACCCTTGGGAAAGGTATGAATCCACCTCTTCTACCCCAGCTATGGGTTGATTAACAAAACTTGTATCACTAAATCATCTCAAAAAAAAAAAATAAATAAATAAATAAAATCTTTACAATCCAAAATATTTTCTGGCTTTAAAGGGTTGATAAGCCATAGAAAAAAAAAAGTTTTGTTATTTTTATATTATTAGTTTCTGTTCAGTAGAATCAAAAGTATAACAATGAATTATACCAGAAATGACTAGTGTTTTGCTTTTTCCTTTAGGCTAATGTCTAGACTAATCAGTGATCTTGATAGAAAGACTGAAGAGTTTTTAAATTCAGTAGCTTCGTTAAACCTTAAAGGACAGGAAAATGTTGCCAAATAGGGTAAAAAAGAGAAAATCCATTTTTTTAAGTGTAGTTTTTATGTTTATTTTCTCTTTAATTACATAAAAATAAAGATAAAAGTGAAATACACAAATATTTTGTTCTTAAATAATAATTTTATTTGCCTCCCAAGCCACATTTCACTTGTCCCACGTTCCTAACACTATATCTCAAATCCTGTTATAGTGAAACAAGGAAAACAATGAGTGCAAAGGAAGCTGATAAAACAAAAATGTAAATACATTTTGTGCTGAATCTGAATGTAATCTTTCCTTTTGCCTTGAGTATTTCAATATATGTCATAAGAAACATAAATTAAGTATCAATTCATCTTCTAGTTGTGTAGAAATGTGCTTTTATATTTTTTCTTTTCTATTGTTTCAAGACATTTAGAATGTTTTTATTTATTAGGAATGTGATTTTTATTAGATTAGAATTCTTGTGTTTATTTTACTGGTTGTAGGCATTATTTTGGTTTCCTAAGTAAATAAAGTATACTTTTTTCTTTTTTTTTTTTTTTTTTAAGTTTCATTTTTGCCTATTAAATTTTCTGTTTACTCAATCTTTTAGTTTATCTGAATACATGGTACAGCTCTGTGTATGTAAAAAAATAAAACGAATACCCCCAAAAAATAACAGAAATTTTGAAAGGAAAATCAAATAAAGGACTAAAAAATATTTAAATGTTTCTGGAAAAAATGTGGTTCTGGTGTATCATGATCTCATAAGTAATCAATCATAGCATCCCATTCCTAATACTCCTCATGGAAAAGAAATTGGAAAACAACACACTGGAGTGTTGGGTTGGCCTTGCAGACATACCACCACAACATTCCGGTGGGTCGTGTGGGAGGCAACATGTTAACAGTGTTATACTCTTGAACCTTTCAGGTACAATGAAAATGTATAGTCTTTATACCAAAATATCACCATTTTTGTCTCTCTTCAAGTATGTAATGTAGTCACAACACTGTCTTTGGCTTGTTCCTCCAACTTTATTTGCAGGCAAATACTCCAGAAAATTACATAATCTCATTAGTCATTTAGACTCCTGAATGAATGATGCCTGTACCATTTTAAAAAAAATAAAATAAAATAAAAAAGTTTAAATCCTCAATTGATAATACCCACCATTTAAGCTATTTTACCAGGGAGTGATAAAAAGTTTTTGGCCTGGACAAGAAAGTATTAAAAATTCTGCTTGCTTCAAGTGTTGCAATAAAAAAAGTTTTTTTTTGTTTTTTTTTTCTTCATTTCTTATCAGGTTGCTAATAAGTATTATTTAGTGACGAACAAAATATACTTATGCAAATAGATATCTGATAGAATTAATATATTTGTAAGTACAAAAATTCTGTACATGAATATTTGTTAAAACAAGATCTTGCTCAATAAACTGAGTGATAGCACTTTACCAGACAAATGGAAAAATGTTCCTTGAGAAAAAATTTCAGTAAACTTTAATGTCTAATAGTTAAATCCAATTTGGCAGGAAGGGAGAGAAGCTACTGCTTAGATCCATTAAGCTGAGGATCAGGAGTCTAATATCGTCAGAAATTTGTTAGCCAAGGATGGGAGTTCAATCCTAGCTAGGACTACAAGAGTCAGCATAGTTAACAGCACTCATTATAACATTGTTATTGACAGAACTGTTAGAAGGCTGTATTTACAATATTTGATAAAAACGACTGCATGTAATAAATAATATAGCATAATTTTTGTCAACTTGCACTTGAATAAGTCAGGTATCACTCTGGCATGAAGAAAAATAAATATAAATAAATTTTAAAAATTTTAATGAAAGATTTACAATAAAATAAGTGTACAATCCAAACAAACTGCTCTCTCAAAATAATTACAAAAATTTTAGAACAAGTTTTCAGACATAGTTGGAAAGCATTTGGTCTCTTTATATTCATAAGGACACAGTATCCTCAAAACAGCAATTCCATTCTTATTTCAGAGAAAACCTGAAATGACTAATAAGATGATGCCAAAACATAATAGATAGTCATTCATGTAAATTCATCCTGAAGTTAAAGTTTGGATCTTTGTTAGAAAATAAATGATTTAGTTGCAAACAAAATTACTTTTGTAGTTTTTAAATACTGTCAACAAATCTTGGTTATTTAAAAAAATATCTTAAGGAAAAAATTAGGCCTTGAATTTAGGCAAATGTTACACAATTGGGAAAAAAGCTAACAGAGATGAGAATATGTGAATCATTAGATTTTTGACTAACGATTTCTATAAGGTAGATCACTATCAAAGTTTACTTAACGTGAGGTTAATGAAAGTGAAAATTTGATCAATGTTAGAATGCTTTCAATCTTGAATTCAAATTAAATTACAGTCAATTACACAATAGGAAAATGGTGTATGCTGTACATAATTATTTGACTATATGTTTAGTTTATAATGAAAGATAGCTATAAATATGACATTCTTTTTTTTACTTTATAACATGCATGGAAAGTTCATAATATATCTTTGCAATTCAAAAACTATACACAATGTAATTCACATATTGTAAAAATCATTAAGTAATAGGCAATTCCTTTAATACTCCTAATAAAAAAAATCTCAATTATCCTTAATTTGCAAGTACTTCATTATGTTGTTACCTCAGGTCATACCAGAATAGAATTTTCACAATATCCAATATAAACCCATCATGGGAGCCAGGTGCTGATATGACTTCCTGGCCACTATGTATAGAATCATGTGATCCTACAGCTGCATGCTAGTTTGCAAGCATGTGAACAAAACACATGGCAGAGACAGATATATAACCATCCATCCCACCAGTGAGTTGGAAAAGTCTCTCAGACATTGCAGATGAGAATATAGGTCCATGTTTCAGATGAGGGCTCTGGGGCTGTAGTATTAGAGTAAATAAAATGTCCTGTTAAATATAAGAGATTAAGTCTGCACTAGTATACCATTACAATTAGATACAATATTGCATGTGAAAAGGATATTACTTTGTCTTTTTCAATTACTTTAAATCTCATGTGACATTTGTATGTGGCTAAATACAGGCCACAGTAGATATATATTCAATTGTGAAGACCCTGGACTATTATTGTCATTGAATAACAGAATTTCTGCATCTTAGAATCATTAATGGATTGGGGATGTTAACTTGTGACAAGTAGCAATATTCTAGCAGGAGTATAATGTTTGTGAAAAAACTACCTATGCTTATGTTGTGTGTCAACAGTATAGGCATGGGTAGTATTTTTTTTTTTACAAACATTAGTATTTAGATTTGAGTATTAAAAATGACAAAAAAAAAGTTATTATTATTTCTATTATTATTTTCTTCTCTTTTTCTGCCATTTTTTTTTGTTTTCAATCAGAGATCTTGTATTATAGATGTTCTCCATCAAGTCATACAAACTCAAACAGCATCTTTCGCAGAATATTTGCAGTACCAAGTAATGCAGAATTCTGAAGCAATAGGATACTAGGCTTTATTCTGATTTTTTTAATGTAGGTCTTTAAGTTTGTTAGTATAAACCTTAACACCCCAATGATAACTGAGACAATAGTGGCCTGAATGTCCCATATTCTGGCAACCACAAACCAGAGATCAAGTATACTTCTTAAATTTTTCTATTTCTTTCACCTCTATCATTATTATTATTATCATCATCATCTAAACTTTACTCTTAGTGCTTCTGGTTTACTTGTGAGTTCAACAGTCAGTGGTGGATATTACATTTCACTATTTTTTTTTTTTTTTTACTATGGGAACAAATCAACAGCTTTTGACAAAGATAAATGCTGGGATTTTTTGATTACCAACTTTAGAAATTCATGAAAAACACCCCTTTAATGCAATAATCAGTAAAATATAAAAGAAATCATAAAAAATTTTAAGTGATATTGTTTGGTGATGCCAATGCTTAAGTTCTTAAATGAAATATCATTTATTATTAAATGGCATTTGTTGATGCATCTTCTAAAATGGAGTTTTTCTTCTTTACACTGCAAGCTATATTTAAAAAGTTTTTAAAATAATTTTTAACTTTCCTAAAACCTGTCTGTATTTATAATTTCCTCAAAAACAAAACCATTTCTGGTAAAATGTTTTCCCACCACCTCTGTCTAAGTTACAAGTCAGTTGTTATAGTTGCGGTCCAATTTCAAAGTAGTTGAACTTCTTGAAAAATTTTAAACTTTATAATTGAAATTTTACTTTAGAATGAGTAAATATTTGAATTATAAATTTCACACACTGCCATGACAGAATTTTAAAACTCCTCAGCTTATCATGAGTGTTCTTATGTTTAAATAATCATTATGTAGCATCATGACATTATAAATATGCCTTTAACATAAAGAATAAACATTGTTAATATACCTTTAACATAATAAATATTTTTCTGTGTAAACAAAGTCGGGCAATGTGTTTTTTAATCTTTTTATAATATTGTTTTATAACAGTTTTAGTCTTTGTTGTTTGTTTACATTTAAGCAGGAAAAAATTAGAAAAAATATTAGGCAATTTCAATTTGATAATACATGAAAATATTTTCAAAAATAATTTCTTTACATCATTTCTAGTTGAGTGAAAATTATAGAATTGAGGTGTTTGTAACAAAACAGACTTGGCTTCAAGTTCACATGAGACATCAAGGAAGCAGGGTGCACCAAGGGTTGATCTGGGGTCAATCCATACCACCATGACCTCACACCTGCATCCAATATTGTAAATGTGAGAAGGTCCAAAAAAAAAAAAAAAAAAAAAAAAAAAAAAAAAAAGTATTTCTAAAGAATTATTGGATTTATTCTAATTTGACATTTTTATTACTTCAAACATTATTATAGTGGATACTCTGTATTTGAAATACTGAACCTTGCATTTTGCATTGTTCTCAGTGGCTGAGCAGTAAAGCACACTGGATCAAATGATAGTTTCTCCTACAAAGGTGGGTTTGATCCCTGCCAGAGAATGCATTTTTCTTTGCTAAGATTTCTCAAATGCACATGCTGATAGATATAATACAAACTATTTAATAAATAAAAATGTGGTATCTATTTCAAATATAGAGTATTGGCTATAATATCATTTGAATCAATAAAAATAGATATATAAAAAATAGGCCCAGGCAGTTTTTCATATATTGCAGGGAGAGAATGTAAGGATTACATACCTAACGAAAGGCATCTAGTGTTGATTGTCATACTGCAGACTGGTTGAAAGTAACTGACAAAATACTGGAGTGAATAAAATGTTGTGTAATGAAGATTCAAGTTTCATGTTATCTTTTAATCGCTCCTTAACTAAAAACTAACATTCAATATTTTTTTTTCACAAGGTGTAGATAGGTTCCTCTATCGTCAGGTTCCCAGTCATTTGAACAGGAGTAGAATTTTATCCTTTGTTTCCCCTATAAGATTAGGTTTCTGGTTCCTTCTAAAGTCTAATTGAACTCTATATTTCTAACATCTCTGCCTGAACTCTGAAATTTTATTCACTAATTATTTTTATTTTTTCTCCTCAATAGTAGAGAGGTTCACCAATCTTTTGAACAGGAATAGTGGTTTGACCCTTGTTTTCTAGTTAGGACTGGGTTTCTGGTTCCTTCTAAGGTCTTTTCATTCTCTTTCACTTCCAGTAGGGGCTTGTGTCTTAGTGGCGTTATTGCCTTGCATTAAGTGAACTGATAAAAAATTTAAAAAAATAAACACTCTCAATTTCATTATAACCAATTTCTATGAAACAATCATAAATTAAAATATTCTGTTTTTTAAAAATACTTATAAAAAATGTTGATGAAGTGGATATATAACAATACATTGTGTAGATAAAAACTTTTACTAACCCAATTACTTCTAAAACAAAAAAAACATTATAACATTCCTTTCATTTACTTTATTATTAAAAGTCTCTAGTAGACATTTGTAAATATTCTAGCCAAATATTTTTATATAATTATATTCTAACTTCTTAATAATAAAACACAATTATTAAATGCTTGAATTACCAACAATACCTATTTATCTGTAGTTGAAACTGTATTGTGTTCAAAATATTTAGATTTTAGCATTAAGTCAATCCATCAAAATTGATACATTGCTAAACAAAATCATCTAAATGCTGGTTCAAAAATAACTTGAAAAATGCTGGTTCAAAAATAAATTGAAAAATCCTAAAAATCAACCAAAAACAGAATTAATTAAAAGAAAAAAAAAAAAAAAAGTAAAAAGAAAAATACTGGTTTGATTGGATGCAATTATATTTTCAGGATTTTATCGACAGCTGTTGTGGCTGTTTTCTGTTAAAGTTTAAATTCAGATCTGGGCTAAAATGTGCAGTATAAGTTAACTTCCATTGTGCATAATAAAATCAACATTCATTTATGTTTTGAGAAACAGGAATTACCTTTTTGATATTCATATATATTGCTATTTAAAGACCTATCACTTTGTGAAGACAAGATAAAATCCTCTGATTTTATTTGAATTGGAATTCTAATCTAATAAGATTCCTTAATATTTCAATTAAGTTATTTTCTCACTTTTCACATGCATTCATAGCAATGACATATTATTTTTTCCATTGCATATTTTGAGCCTTGAATGAACAATCATCCATAAACAGTGTTGATATTTTGAATTCAAGCTTTTCTTGTTGCCATTGTTTGTATATAGGAGCAGCTGAGTTAGTAAACGTCTGTGAAAAAAACACAATCACTTATATTTAGTTTAAGTTTTCTTTTACTGATTCTTAAAGACCAAAGAGCACAACAATTAAAATGTTAAACAAAATTAAAATGAAGTTGCACCGAGAACAAATGTCTTAAAACTTCTCATGCCGAAGTAAATCACATGCTAACAACTGGTCAAGCAATGACCAAAAAAAAAAAAAAAATTTTAACAATAAGTTTGAATAAACAACCTTTGTTGAACACACTCAACTTGCAGCTGCCATGAGTATTAAAACGCGTTTATTTGGTTTGATGGTGAATGATGTCTTTGTGAGTATTGGGTGTGACTGAAGATGAAGAATAACTTTGTGACGTGCTCATCTGGATACTTGGCAATATCTGAGGAGTAACTGATGACATTTGGATGGTTGGAAAGATCTGGGCGATAGGAACACAGGTTGCATGGTGGGATGGATGGTGGTGGTGGTGGTGGTGATGATGATGAGTAGGTGATGATGCTGCTGATGATGATGTAAGCAGTGTTTGATGTGCAGATGCAGGGGCCATATCAGAAGATGATGATGTAACTGATAATACCAAAGGTGGATTCTGATTGGCTGCATTTGAAGTATAAAGAGAAGCTGTAGTATTGACCACTGGTAAGTTTTGTTGTTGCTGTTGATGTTGTTCACTGTTAACACAGCCGTTTCTGTCTTTTGGGTGCAAGGGTACACAGCTAAATTTCCGCTCACCTTTATTGGGGCGGTTATGTCTTATTAAATGGTCATTTCTTGTAAATGCATAGTCACATATTGTACATTTGTATGGACGTTCCCCAGTGTGTATTCTGTGGTGCACTTTGAGGTATGCACGCCGGGAAAAAGCTTTGCTACACACTTCACAGGAAAAGAGTTTCAGGCCTTCATGAGTGGAAATATGTCTTTTTAGGTTATCTCGTCTCGAGAAAGACTTGCCACATATTTGGCACTGGTAAGGCAACACAGCTGCATGTATACGCTTGTGGATATTTCCATGTGGAGTCTGAGAAAAGGCTTTCCAGCAGACGTCACAGTTGAAAAGACCAGTTCCAGGAAGACTTGGTGAAATATGATGTGATCCTGATGCCTGACAAAGGCTGGAACTGTTTCCTTCACAACTAGAGGCATGTTTCAGATCCTTGTCCTGATTCCCATTTTTGGTTGTGCCACAGCTATGGTTATTAATTACCCTTCCACATAATGAATGGTTTGGTTGGTGATGAGAATGAGGGTGGTGGTGATGGTGGTGGTGCTGGTGATGGTTGCAGGGTTCACTGGAGTAGTGGTGTTGGTGGTTATTACTGGTAGGACAAGGCTGACTAACTATGACTTGTTGTTGTTGCTGTTGTTGTTGTTTCTGAGGTGGTGATGGTGGTGCAGTTGCTGCTGATGCTGGCTTATTTTCACAAGGGCTCCTGAACTCAGAAGTCACTGATATCTGTTTGTTTGAATGGTGCGTTCTGATGTGACGGACAAGGTGATCACTGCGGCTGAAGGCATAGCCACATATGTTACACTTAAATGGCCGCTCCCCACTATGTGTGCGATAATGTACCTTCAGGTATGAACTTTGTGCAAATGACTTTCCACACACATTACAATTATACAACTTCTCACCCTGGTGAGTGCGACGGTGACGCTCCAAATTATCATAGCGACTGAATACTTTACCACAGATATTGCATGCAGAAGGTTTGCGACGGTTGCTGCTCACTGCAGGTGTCACTGTGGGGGAAGAATGCATTGACAGTTCAGCAGCAGAAGCAGCATTCTGCAGTTGCAATTCCTCTATATGGTTATTCACTTCTTTGGCCAGCATCTGTTCTTCAGAATTTGTTACATTTGATTCCACAGCATGATTCATTTTTCCTCATTAAATTCTTCAATTTTAAGATTTCTCTCAAAATTTTCTGTTTGTCTTTTCCCTTTTTATTTTCTTTTCAAATGTTAACACGTCCAAAAGGAATCCTTCTACATACAAGATAATCAACGAGGTAATCATCTGGCTGTAAAATTCATGCCCCATAAAATGTTATAACTTCCAAAATTACTAAAAACAGCTTTTTTTAAAAAGTTATCAAATTGGAATGATTCAATGTTGATCTATGACAAAGAGATTGGTGTCAGAAATGCAGTAAACTTTTTAAAATCTGTGATTAAAATATCAAGGTCAATAACTTAAGCACAATAACAAACATATATATATATATATATATATATATATATATATATATATAGGCATATAACAAAGGAATCAGAAGGCTCTGTTGTGCTTGCTGAATTTAAAATGAGGCAAGATATGGGAAATGGAATTTTAGAGATAAAATTTGGCAGATATTTTATAATAATTAAAAGAGTTCACTTCAGAAATTTTAAACTCATTTTTAATTTAATTATTCTTCTAATTAAGTTCCACTGAATATTTTAAAAATTTATAAAATAGTTTCAATTTTTAATATGCATTTTAGAAGCTACTTAGTGATATATTGTTAAAAATAATTTTAAAACATAAGTTTGTAATTAAAATTAATAATTTTAAAAATTATTTTTTAGAAATAATTTTAAATCAAAAAATAATTTCAATGTTTTAAAAACAAATTTAATATAGATGGATTTTAAAAAAATATTGTTTTAAAAATAACCAACTTTCAATTAAAATTCTTTTATATTAATTTTTAAAAAATAATTTCAATGTATTAAATGTAAATTAATTTTTTATGGAGTTTTAAAAAATAAATTTTTACGAAAATATCAAAATAGTATAAGTTTCAACAGGGAAATGCAGAGATAGATTTTCCCTAGAAAACTTTCAAAAACATTTTATAAGCTGATACTAATCTATAATGTACAACTATGACATTTCAATTTAAAATCTAATAATTTAAACCAGCCATAATATTGAATGAAATATCTTTTAATAAAAAAAATTTGGAAGGAATCACTAAAAAAAACAGCTTTATGTAATTTGCACAAATACTAGAAATACATCTCAGTTGCTAATATTGACTGAATAGTTCAAATAAACTAGCAGTATTTACTACTTGAACAGGAAAAATACTGGAAAATATCAAACTTTTGTGACTTATCATTTAAGATAATTCTTTGTAATTAATAATAATTATTCTTGTGAAAATCCTCAAGTTTATATTAAACAGAAATGTTATTATCTATAAAAATGTAAAAAAAAATGTCAGTTGTAACTTACTTTGTTGTTTTTCTTGCATAAAATACTTGATGTTTAAAATTTACTGTTTCAGGAAATGAGAGAGAATAAGTATATGATTTGTAATGAAGCATCTTATAAGAAACAAGACTAACCAAGATATCCTTTTTTGGCACAATGGGGGGAAAAGGTAGGAAGTGAGGCACTTTAAGATAATTATAATGCCACTTAGGTGTTTAGTATTTTATAATATTATAGGTGCAGCAAGAAAGATCATCTGAAATACAAGATTCATGAACTGTAGCAGATATTTTTCATATATGGCTGTAGCACAATATTTTAATAAGCAAGACATGCTAATCCAATGCTTGGATATCTATTCCAAGAATTTGGATAAATTTGCACGACTTGTGAATTTTACAAATGTAGCATAAATTATAAGGTTGGGTTTGAATTTGTTAACCTCATTTTATATTAATTTTATTAGTATAACTCATTTTTATACTAATTGTATGTGCTCTGGTGGGCACTTAGTGAGGAAAAACTTAAAGTGGTTGAAAATTAACTTTTTCAATAAGAGAGGCTTTCATAAGTAATACTTTAGGCACAAGATGTAACAATGGAATAGATAAAGAAGTGCTGTGAAGTCTGTAGTAATCAAGTGTTATATGACTTGAAATGTGAAATTTATAAGTATTGAAAAAGCACTTTGAAAAAAAAAAGATGGGTGGTAGCTGCACTGGGGCTAGAAGTGATGTATTTTCAGAAAATAATTGACTTTTTGAGATGAAACAAGTACAGGAATATACTAGAAAAGACAGAGATATTTGTTGGTTTAGCTTCTTTTTTTTTAAATAAAGTTTTAAATAAATCTGTTGCAGTATATAATGCAAGGATGTTTTCTCACCTTAGAATAATTAATTTTGTAATTTGTACAAGTATTTGTCTAAAGTACAAATATGAGCTTGTAATTTGAACACCTTGCTCAAGAAATAGACAACTGCTATCCACTTTTTACTGTGTGAAGGTACCACAAGGAAAAGCCATTTCTGGTAAAAATGTAAACTTTGTCGGAAAAATGGTAGTTGACACAAGCCATCTCCATTGATTGTTCTATTTGAGTATAAATGCTGCAGCGTACAAATACAATTAATAATGGGGAAAAAAACTATTTTGATTATGTTTTTTATTCTTTTTTTTTTTTTTTTGAGTAAAATAAAGTTAAATTTGAAAAAGGCGTATGAAAGTTATTGACCAAGTTAAAGGAAGAAAGCAGAGAGAATAGGTTAAAAAGGGAATAACAAAGGAAATCTCTTAAGAGTATAAAAAAAAGAAATACTATAGATGTCAAAGACCAGATTACTTATTCCAATTTGAAAGTGAAAACATACAAATATACAAGATAGTAGCTTTGGAGTATAAAATTACTTCAGCCAGGTGATCGATGTTGATTTTTTTGTGTTAGTATATACCCACAAAGAACAGACAATTCTATTTCAGACAGTTTTGACATGTACAGAATTAGTTCAGTTGATCACTAATTCTAATCTGTATACCTATATAGGTATGGACAAATAAATATTATTCTAAAATTGACCAAACAATTATGCTTTTTGGGAATTAAATGATTGCACATTGACAGACAAGAGATAAGGCATGAGATATGTTTTTTTTGTCTTGATTCTGCTGTCAAGGAAGATAGTTTCACTCTTGAATTAAAAAACCTTGAGGTTAAAAGCAGGATGCTGGAGTGATAGATTTCTGAAAAAAAAAAAAAAGAAAGAAGAAAATTAGAGGCATTTTTAAAATGGTTTTAAATTGATATGTCCCAAAAATTTAAGACAATATTTAGAATGATATCAATATCAGAAATATTTTTCCAGTTTAAAGAATATTTATCAGATTTTGGTCTCTGGCTCCATTCATGAAGCACAAAGTGAGAAGCAAAGAATTGGCTTAAAATATTATTTTGTCATCACTGTACATATTTAAAACTTTTATTTATAGAATTTACTGTTTTTAAAATTTTTTTTTATTGTATTTTAAAAATTAGCTGTAACATTTTCTTATGAAAGAGAATAATGGACAAAGCATTAAGGTTTGAATAAAACCAGTAGCATGTTTTTGCATGTTGATCAAAGGTTTTGTGTAAAAATAAAATGAACCATAAAATATTCAGCACATGAGGCTCTATAGTGGCATGAGGATTAGTGGTTAAAATGAACAGTTGATTTAACCATGACCAGGAGATTAATGAAGGATGATAAAGATGAGAAAACACACAGGTAATTTTAATAAAACAAGATAAGGAATTTATTCACAAATTTACATGCTCGAAGTAGTGTCAGTAGCTTGTTCATAACAACATTAAATGATCTGACACAAAATAATACTCAAAAATGTTAAAGACAAAGGGAAGAGAGTTTGTTACTCACTGAAGGGATATATGGTTTGCATACATTCAAAAGTAGACTAAGAGTTTGAAATACTTAGCTCTCTTGAATTATTGAAAGAAAATTCTTTGAAGTGCTGCATGCTGATTAGAAGCTGATAATATAATTTGTGAGTAATTTTACACTGGCAAGTACTTCAATGCTGGTCATGTGGAACTGAAACAAAACCTTTCACATAACTTCACTCTTCTCCTTAATTTAACTTTTCTTTCTCTTCATTTTATATAAAAAAGAATTCTGTTTAGGCTTGCTACTTTCTTTCTTTCTTCTTCTTGGTTCACTGGCTAATTTGTTTGAAGGCAAGATTTTTATTGGACTAAAAAACAATTTCACATGGGCTCATGAATTTCTTTCCTTCTTGTTTCACCTGTTAATTTCTGTGAAAGGCAAAAAATCTCACATAGGCACACAAATTTCTTTTCTCCTTCTTCCTCAGTCCTATGAAGATGAAGGGAGTTATTATAATTTCGCATTCACTACATCACTTCTCTTTCCAGATTTGATGGAGTCCATTAGTATATTAATAGTAGTGGTATGTATTGTCTCTTTTCCAAGTAACCAATCTGCCAGATTTAGTTCTCATGCTTTGCTGTCTCCATAGTCTTGCTAATATTTAGTGAGATATCTCTTAGTGCTGATATTGTTTTATCAATAACAGGTATTATCACCATTTATGATTTTGTTGATTCTCCATGTTAAATTTTCACATTTCACTCACCAGGTCTCCTATTGTCAGGTTTGATGCTTCACCATTACTCTTGTCACATTGGTTTATTGTCTTGTAACTTGTGCATTACACCATGTCACTGCTGTATATGATGAATAAAGTTGATTTGTTGGGTGTAATTCTGATACCTAAGATTACAATAGGTAGGGCTGATAGCCGTTCCTTCCTTGCAATTATTGCTGTTTTTAGTGAACAAAGTTGTTCTTAGTCTATGAAAGCCTTTAGTCTTTGATAGCTCTGAAAACAACTTACTCAAACCAACTAACTCCTTTGGTGATGATATGTAAGGGTACTCTGAATCTGGATACCCATGCACTAATGAAAGCAGTAGAGAGGTTCTATGCAGTTATTTCAATTATAGGGTCCACCTCTAATCATCTAGTATCCCTGTCAATCATGGTTAATAGATACTGATATGGCAAAAAACAGTTAGTTTTTTTTACTGGTGGTAGTGGACCCACAATGTCCATATGCACTATCTGAAAGTGATTAGAAGGTAGTTTGAAAGGTTGTACATCACCCTTAGTAGGTTTAGTAATTTTTGCTTGCTGGCAATTTTAGTACTCTTTACAGAACTCTTTGATTGATTTGTTCATCCATGGCTAGTAATAACTAGATTTTAATAAGCATAAGGTGGCTGACATTAATGGGTGTGATAATGGTTTTTACTTGTGTAATAAGGTTTCAAACTGTCTTTCAATTGTTTAAGTTCTTGATCGGAATCTGATGATTGATAATTTCCTGTAAATCACAAAGATTTATTGTTACAGCATTAGCTAGCTTTGATAAACAGTTTGCAACAATATTTTCATGCCCTGTTACGTAATCACTTATAAAGCTCAAATGTTGTGGTTGTATATCTGACTTCAACACCTAGTAAATTCATTACACTGGTTTATGATTGGTTAACAAAAGTGTATCCCTACCTTCTATGAGGTGTTTAAATTGCAACAATGCTAGATATGCAACAATTAATGCATGATTGAAGGTGGAATATTTCTGTTGTGTCTGTGATAACTTTCTAGGGAATAAACCAATGGGAACAGGTTGGTAATTTATCATTTGATGTAAAGTGTTGCCTGCTGCATGATTCAAACTATCCGTGACACGTTGATAATTTCTAACATTTGAATCTGGGAATGCTAATGCTTGATAACACTTGATAATAAATTTTTCACAACTTGGAAAGAAACTAATTCTTTCTCTGTTAAATTCAGTTGTTTTGCATTAGGATTCAAAAAGATACATTCTGTGAGTGAAAAAATTAAGTCACTAAACTTTGGTATTCATTTTCTGTAAAAATTAACCATTCCATTAAATCATCACATTGTTTTTGAATCATTGGAAGGAGGAAAATTGTTCAAGTCCTTAAGCTTATTAATGTTAGTTTTAATTCTTTCCCTCAAAATATTAAATCCCTAGAAGTCAAGTTTTGTAGCACTGAAAATACATTTTGAAATTGAAATTTTAAGATTGTACTCACTTTGCTTTCAAAATACTTGGTCTAGATGTTTAGAGTATATTACAATATCATTACACACAAAGTCTCAGAAAATGTTATCCACTATCCTTTGGAAGGTACTTGTAGTGTTCTATAGATCAAAAAGCATGTAGTTATATTTAAATAAATCCTGTTCCACCATGATAGCAGTTTTACATACATTATCAGGATGAACTGGTATTTGGTGATATGTGAGGACAGATCAATTTTTGAAAAATAAATTTTTCCATGTAATTTCATTGCTAGTGAGTTAGTATGGGGTAGCCAGTCTGGCTTTGTAATGCTATTTAGCTGTCTGTAGTCATCCACTGGCCAGTAATTTCCATCTAATTTTGGCACTATGTAGAGTGCCAAACTCCACTCTGATTTGGAAGGGGAAATTATGCCAACTTGTCGAGGCTTTTAAAATTCTTCCTTGGCTATATTGGACTTCTGCTTCAACAGCTGTCACACTTTCATAAATACAGGAGGATTTCTCCCTGTTTCAATTCTGTGAAATACTTTTGATTTTTTTTTGCATTAGGATCCCAATGGGGGGGGGGATATCAGATTAAGGTAACTTTATATAATTTTTTGTAAGGATCCCTTAGCATTTTCATCCTCATGGATTGCAATGTGTAAAACACAAGTTGACTGCTTGGTTTCACTTTGCCTATTGGTAATTGTGTTGATCAACTTGTCATTTTTACAACCCACTGTTCGTCCATAAAGACTTAAGTCATATCCCAAAATTAGTTTTGTAGTTTTAGCTATAATAAATGTCCATGTGAAGTTTCTCTTAATGTTTTTTTTTATTGTCAAGATTTGCAGTTTGTCCAAAGCACTCTATTTTTACACTGTTAGCAGAAACCAGTGAGATATTCATAGGATATAGGAATGTGTTTGTAGGATAACTCTTCTGGACTTCATGCTAGCACAAAGACCCTCCATGTTATACACATTGTAGTGAACAAACCTATTTTCCTTTCTATTCTTTTGGTGAGATGTAAGTTCCATTCAAGCAGCTTCTTCCTATGAACCATTGCATTGTGGAACTGACTCCCAAGATGATTCTTCTCTGATCACTACAATCTTGTTCAAGTCTAACTGTTATCGTCTTTATACATCCACATAAACTGTGTTTCTTACTCTGTAACTCTCTATCTTGAGTGGCTCGTGGACCCTGTACAGGATGAACATCATTATAAAAGAAAAGCAACTTTTGACAGCTTCCAAAGAGTTCTATCTACCCAATTTCACTCACAAGGCTTGAGTCAATCCATGTTAAAGTTTTCTGGCATTTTCCAACACTAACATATGCTAGGATCACTTTAACAGGGCAATAACATCATGAACATCTGACAAATTAACCATTCGAATTTTGGTCTCATGGTTGGTGGAAAGCAAATTTTCTAACTGCTGGTCCATGCATTCATATATATTATAAAAGATGAAATGATTCTTACTACATCACACACAGTCTATTGTTTGCATGTGAATTTACATGTGCATATTTAATGCACATGCCTATGCCTCTTGTGCATGAGTGACTTACATCTGCTCATTCTATTTAATGTGCATGCAGGCATATGTACATACACACAGTTTGACTAAGCTTGACATAAGACATTCCCTTCCCACTAAGTTTGGACAAATCTACCCAGCACTGAGTAATAAAATAATAATGTTGGGGTCAAGAAAAAAAAAAATTTCTTAAACTCTAAAAAAAAAAAAAAAATCATAATTATTGAACTTTTTGGAAATTGTTTAATAAACAGAATTAGTTTTTAAAGCTTTTAAAGGAGAATGATTTTAAAGTCCAGCATAGAATTAAAATATACACATGTACAATTTGAATGAGATTCAAGTGGGCATCTTTGTCATTTGTCCTTTTCTGGCAACAACACTGGAGTAACAGGAAAAGAGTATAAGCCAGCTCTTCTAAGTTACTTTTATGATTTCTTCAGTATAAACTGCATATATTTCCTAATAAATGTAGTATTTTACATGGACAATTTTGAGTTGAAAATTGATATTTTTGCTGTCAGTGAATTAAACTATTGTGTGTATATATATATATATATATATATATATATATATATATATATAGGAGTTATTTTAATCTTTGTGTGTAAATATGAGATATGTTAGGTAAAATCCAATCAGTGCAAAAAACATGGTAAATTTTACATAGTAAGAATAAAAAAAAAACCCAAACATCTAGGTTTTAGGAAATACAGTAGGGTTAACCAGACAACAATAAAAGTTACACATTTCATTTTAAAAAGATGTTTGAACTGTTGATCGCAATGTTTTAGTTTTAATTAATTCGATAGTTTTCTCTCTGTAGGGATTGTGTCAGTGAGCGATGTAAAATGGATTGACTTGTTGTGGTAACAAAAAGAAAGAGATCAATAGTTTGATAATCATTCATCTCAAAATTACAAAAGATTCTTCATACAAATTTCAGTCTATAGAGAATGAAATTAATTTGAAAAAAGAAATGTACTTAAACTTATAGGATGATAAATTGGTCAATTTTGTTTATGTAAAAAAACAAAAAAAAAAACAAAAAACAAAAAACAAAAAAAAAACAGATAAAAAAAATTGAATTAACTGTATTTTATTCTTTATTGATTAATTGGTTACCAAAGATTTTTCTATTTAATTTATTGATTCACCTTTTTTTTCCCCCCAAATGAACAGGTACAATAAATCAGTTATTTTCAGTCTTTGAGATTTGTAAAAAAAATTAAGTGTTTTTTTTTTGGGGGGGGGGTTATTAAAATTATACAAAGATTTTACACTACTCTAACTTAACACAAACGTTCATTAGAATATGCAAAGGCAAAATATCTTGTAATTCTAAAAAAAAAAAGTTAGCTATTTTTATTTATTTATTCATCATCAACCGTAACTTTTTCTACCTTTCATTGTTTACCTACAAGTACATTTTTGGAAGTGCTTACCATGATCACTTTTTAAACTGAAAGTACAATTTAAAAAAAATATATTTTTCTTTAAAAAATGTTTTGATTTTTCAAAGTAAGTGAATAATTTTTTTAAAAAATACAAATTAATTAAGCAATTGGAGTACTAGGAACAGCTCCTTTTTTTTTCTTTTTTAAGAGATTGAACTAAAATTACAAAGATAAAAAAAAAAACCTGAATCCATTTTTAAAAAATTAATATTAGATCTGAAAATAATCAGAATTTATACTAAGCTTGTTGTCACTTGACCTTCCAAAATACAATCAGAAAAATTTGATAGCAAAGAACAAAGGAGACGTTTTGAAAAATTAAATCAATACTTATTTGCTTTAGGATGTAAACTTGCTTTTTAATTTACAATTACAATGAGTTACAATCAAAAACAAGAAACAAAACAAAATGAATTTCTGAAAAAGGACTTGTAACTTTTCTAAAAGTTCAAGAGTCCGATACTAATGTCCCGTTTACTCGTTATATTTGTGTGAATATTAACATTTTAAAAAAATAAACAGACATTAATTCGTACAAAAAAAAAAAAAAAAAATAAACGAAACTAGATAACATCATAAATCGTTTCAAAACACCTTCATTACTACCAAGCGGTCAAAAAATGAGGGTGAAATTTGTAAAGTTAGACACATTCTAAATTGATCCCCCACTTTTGGAACGGGTGTATAAAAATATCAACAGGGCTATACAGTGTTGTCCTTAAACTTGAAGGAGAATTATTAATTTCGATTGACAACTTAGTGTCGAAACGCAGTCGGAGTCACATAACATAAAGAAAGCGATTTAAAGTGGTTTACCTGAAATATCTCGTTGTTTTATAAAGGTTTGCAGGAGTAAAAAAAAAATGCAAAGCTTGATGTTCGTTAGCACAGAATCTTTGAAGACGAACAGAACCGGTACCAGAATTAGAACGTTCCTCGTAAATTTAAATCCGGCTAGAAAAAAATTATCGCTGGTAATTTTATTATTTTTGTTCATCTTAACGAATTTAACAAAAGATAGTTTTGAGCACACCTAAAACTGTATGAAGCCACATACATATATATATACATACATACATACATACACTGACACATAATGCGCAGGCTAAAACCATTTCGGTATACAATGAATTTGAATAAAAAAAAACGAGTCGTCTATTTCAATTACGAAATATTCACTTTAAATAACATTTAAAGTAATAAATATATGTGTACAGTGATAATAATACTCGTTCATCCTCGAGGAAAACAGTGAACAATACTGAACGGAATTGTGGTGTGCATGAAAAGAGTCTTGATGTCAATTTCCCTTAAGTTAAAATGTTGCCATAGAATTTGATAAAGGTTGTCATGTCTGCTTCACTAGGGTAGGTCTCAAAAATCATCAATAACATAACACATAAAGAAGTCATTCACTGCACTTTATGTGGCATGTCTACTAGAATATAAAAAATAAAAATGAATGTGCCTTATTTGGTGGACATTTGAAATTCACCAAAATATTAATGTAACATACAGCAACAGTGAGTAAATGTAAAATTCTAGACGAACTTTTTAAAAGGCCAGATCCACACTGTTTATATCTGAGGATGGATCAAGCTTTGAAATCAAGTCACAACCATCATGTATGTGTATTTACACACACACACACATGAAATTCTCATATCTTTTGGAAGATGGCCTCTCCCATAGCAGTAAACAAAAAACAACATTAAATTCTTACATTGGCCACACATGTACTACACTCTCTCATAGGTTAACTTGTCACTTGTTCAAACTTATTGAAATTAATGCACATATCAATCATTACATCACAAACAACCCAAATAAAACTATTATAGTGTTCAGAGAGTAATTATGTCTTACTAAAATGGCTATGAAAACAAATATAATTTAGATTTATTTAAATATTGTCAAAAATGTCATCATCTTTATTATCTAGACTACAGTCCAATGGGAATGCAAATTTCATGTTTAAAGAAATCTGAATTTTTCCCTAAAATTTGCCAACTGTTTTCAACTTCTTTGTTTTTCAAGGATGTGTCACTTAGGAAATGTTCCAGAATTTTTTAAACCTTTTTAAATTATAGTTGACATATGCAAGTTGTTTATCACTATTAGGATTATAATTGGCTTTATGTGGAAACTGCATTCATTGAGTTTTTAAAAATTTTGTAATCATTTTACCCCAAACAAGGCAGAAATGTCACTAGTATACAGGGAGAGGGAAGTGTGGGAGTGAAAGTGAGGAAAAAGACAAAAGATGAACAGGTTTCAAGAAGATAGAAGATGACGATTGATGTTGCATTTAAATTTTTGAAGATTGTAGTTATCAGGAAAGCAAGACAAATCGAAAGCAGGAAGTGAAGGGAAAATAAACTGTTGCAGTAGAAGTGGCAGTTGCATTTAACTATTTCAAAATTAAATGGGTGGGATTTAGATGCCAATCTAATAGCACACTTAAATTGATATAGTCAGGGCATCAGGGAAAAATGCACATCAGAGCAATTGCTATGAAAATATTTGTAGAAAAGACAGAGGGAAGCCATGCCACATTGGTGGGAAAGTGACTAAAGTTGAGATGCCAAGTCAGGATTTGTAATGAACCTTGAGATGAATAACAGGAGCACCAGATCAGATCTGGCAGCAGTATTCAATGCATGGGTGAATGGTATATTTGTAAATATGCAAGATGGACTCTGACAAGAATAATTTTGCCTAAATTCCTATCTAAACTAAAATGTGTGAATTTGCTTTAAAAATGTATTTGTAACTCGGACTTTCAGTGTTCATGTTTATATATATATATATATATATATATATATATATACACTCGACTCTCCCATCGAATTCGACATATGAGGGCCAAGTAGATCAGTTCATAGGAACCGACAGCCCAGACACCAGCATATATGATTTGATTACAGTTTTTGAAGGGCCAAATACAGAGAGCTGGTGTACTACGTGTCACAAGGTCCCCAAACAATCCCCTACAGGTTTTGAATTCAGAGTTATCCTTCTCCTAGACCAGTTGCCATCCAAGACTATAGAACCCAGTCTGTCCTGTTTACTCATAATGAAGGGAGAAGAAGAGGATTTATACCTTTCCCAAGGGTATTAGCACATAAGTGAATGTAATAGATTCGAGTGGAATTTGAACTTGCTCTCCGATTCCTCAATCAAAGCCACTATTCATTCCTCCACTGTGCCTCCATATATATATATATATATATATATGAAAAGATGAAGAACAAATAGGAAATGTTTATTAATCTAATGTGTTTTGCTTCATCATGATGAAGATTTAATAAAAGTAAAACATGTTAGAGTGATAAACATTTCCTATTTGTTCTTTATCTTATTCTGTTGGAATCCAATCTCTCTCTCTCTCTCTATATATATATATATATATATATATATATATATATATATGTGTGTGTGTGTGTGTGTTACTTCAAATATTATTATATTTGATACTCCATATTTGAAATAGACACCTCATTTTTATTTATTAAACATTGTGTATTTTGTCATATCCACTATAATAACACTAATAAAGTAATAATAAAAATGTCAGATTAAAAATGCATCCATTAATTCTTTAGAAATTGCTTTGTTTACATTTTGGATATAAAATTGAGCAGACATGAAGCTTTTGTTATACTCAGCTTCAAATTAGATCTCTTTCTGATTCACTTTACATGTCGGCCGGATTTGTGCACTAAGAAAGTAAGATGTAAAATAAAAATGTCATCCTCTATGCACAGACTCCAAGGATTATATCCGGTCCACAAAAAGAATCCCCTCAAAAATATAACAACATAAAATAGACAAAACATGAACGTTGCCACTAGAAAAAACCCCAAAAAACCCCCCAAAAAAACAGGAACAAAAGATGAGCTTAGGAGCCTCTGCTTTTAAGAAATGACTTGGGCAGAAGCAAGGAGAATGAGTCAACTGTCAAAGTCTGGCAGGCTCTCAATGTCACCACTGTGACTTTGGTCAATGGATCTGACACACACATCAACTCAAGACCCACCCTCCTCCAAACACACACACCGTGCCCACATAGACATTTCGCCTGCATCCTCTGGTTGGTTGAACTCGGTCAAATGCATCAATTTCAGGCCTTACCAATTCTACCCATCAAAAGCTGCCTCACTTGCCAATATTACAGACATTCCACTTGCATCCTCTGTATTGGCAAAGACAGATTTGTGACAAATAGCAAGCTTCTCTAATCCACTCCTGGCCTCTCTTGATGTCACCACCGTGACATCAGTCAAACATATCAACTCCAGGCTTTACCAACTCTATCCTTCCTTCTAAAGCTGTCTCCTTTGCCTACATTAGAGGCATTCTACTTGCATTTGCTATAGTGGCAATATAAAATAATTTTATATTTTTTGGCTCACCGGTGGTACTATTGTTTCATTTGTTCTTCCATGCTACTGTAGTGATAGAAAAAGAAAAAGATCACTATTTCAAAAAAAAAATAAAAATAGAAAGTTAAAAGTTGGCAAACCATTTTGATAACTGACATCCATTAGACATGGCACATGGAGCTAGAACAGTTTACCCTAGTGAGCAAAATAAAGGGTTCAGTTCGACATTCCAACCACCTGAAGAAGGCCGGAGCATACAACGGCTGAAATGTTGTAATAAATATGGTGACAAAGATGAGGACAATAGTCTGAATAATGTAAATACTGTACATAATACATCATCTCGGAAATATAGACAGATAACATTGCTTGTTGCATATTTCTCTGTGGCCAAGGAGTAAAGCACACTGGCTCAAGCGATAGTTTGCCCTAAAAATGGGATGCATTTTTTCTTTGAAGGTGCAGGCTGGTAGAAGTAATACACATTGTTTAATAAATAAAAAAGGAGCAGCTATTTTAAATATGGAGTAGCCACTAAATCAGATTAAAATAATAATAAAAACATCAGATTAAAAAGAAATCCATTAATCCTTTAGTATATGTGAAGTGGAAAATTTATTAACAAAGCTTTTCACTGGAGTACTTATGCTCTTTTTGGCTTCATCAGGTTAGAATGAAAGAAAGAAAAAACTGAGTGTGAGGAAAATGTCTTGGGATCTCTGAGGCTAAGTGGGAATTATAAATCAAATTAAATTACCTTAACTTATCACCTCCCAATGTCCACAGTTCTATCTTTCTTTCATTCTAACCTGAGGAAGCTAAAGAGAACAGATGCACTTCAGCAAAACATGTCATTCATAAATTTTCCACTTTGTCTCCTCATCTTCATGTTTGTTTTCAGATACTATTACACATCCTATAAACACACAGATACATACACACACACACACACACACACATATATATATATATATATATATATGTATATATATATATATATATGTGTGTGTGTATATATCTGTATATATATGATATATCAATATATAATTTTATATATCAACAAACAGTTTTGTCATATTTCATATATATATATATATATATATATATATAATATTTTTTTTTAAAAATATGATTCCTTCAAGATAAGAGTTCTCATGTTTCAAAAACGAGAGCCGAAACCATCCAAATAATTATTAAAATTAAGTTGAAGGAATCATATTAAGTGAAGGAATCATATTTTTAAACAAAAAAATATTATAATTAAGCTCTACTTCAGTATGGAGCACTGTCTTCTTAAAAATAAAAAAAAAAGTAATAAGGAACTCCGGATTATGCACCCAACGAGTTCTTTCTTATTTTCTGCATACCTGCACACTTATATATATATATATATATATATATATATATATATATATATCTTACTTATTATAAAACGCAGATTGTGTGTGTGTGTGTCTGTAACGTTTATATATTGGATCGGATTTTCTACATTTTTCAACCGATTTCAACAAAACTTCACAGGACTATGTAAAATTACCTCAAGGGTGGTTCTAACAGCGCCAAAAATTGAAAAACACAATTGTTTTTGCACAAAATCAATTTGAAAACACGATTAAGAGGCATTAATGAAAGGGGGACAACTCACTTCGGGTTAAAACCCAGGTTGTTTGTGTGTGTGTGTTCGTTTATATATGGGATCGGATTTCCTACACTTTTCAGCCGATTTCAACAAAACTTCACTTTTTTTTTGGCAGGTAGTGTTTCTTATTGTCTTGCACACTTTTTTCTTTATTTTTACATTCAGAATGCTTTAAAAATTCCATTTTCAAGACAATTGTTTATAATAAAATTCTATTCAATCAATAGACTCATAACGATTGAAAACAATGTTTTTGTTTGAGTTTGGGTTTGACTAATTCGTAAAAAAAAACAAAAAAAAACTAATTAAGACATGCGTGTCCGTCAACCTTAAACAATAATCTTTGTCAATTCTATTTTTCAGTCATTATGATGGTCGATACTTGATCTATCTCTTACTGTTACATCCCCGGGCAACGCTGGGCTCTACTGCTAGTATATATATATATAATCACAAAGGTTTATTATCAGAAGGATTTTGTTGTACAAGTTTGTTAAATGTATTAAATTCTTGTAATGTGGTTGTTAGTAAATGTTTCTGATTAGTATTTGTCTATGTGAATAAATAAGTTATTTGCAAATGATGTCTATCAGTAAAAGTCAATATTAAACATGAGGAAGTGACATTTGCACAAATTTGTGTGAGACTTATCTGTGGTCATCATTTCTGAAGCTGCTCAATTCCATGTGCTCACCTTGTGAGGGACCAATGAGAAAAAAGAAGTTTCTAAATTTCCCTCCAGTAGGACGGTTTCCTATTTTCTATGGAATTATGGGAATTAGATTTTTTTTTATTTCTTGTGATCACAAGATCACTACACATCTAGCCAACTCAACTGTAAATTAGTAATTCACCTCAAATTATTATTGTTTCTGTTAATCTCTTATTGCACATAATTTATGAATTAAACTTATTAATGAAGTCTATTGATGATGACTATAAAGTCTGATCCCCAAATGAGAAGAATGAGGATTGATGAAATCACTAGTTGATGACATTATGTTGATGTTGATAGCTACAAAAAACAAATTGAGACACACATTCCTGTCCACACTGAATACTGAGACCTGGTATTATTGGCCCATGTACCAGCTGGTCATGATTTTGTTGCTGTCAAAATTCCTGGTCTTGAGTTTGGCTTGTTTCAAATCTTTCAATGGCTTAACAGTGTAGCGTTCTTCAACTTTTGCAGTTGGCTGTTCTAACTGTCAGTTCTGCAGGATTAATACTGCACTGTTTTAATGTTACACTCAGGTGGTCTTTGAAATGTTTTTTCTATCCTCCAGAAAATTACTATTATTAAATTAATCATTTATCTATACAAAAAAAAAAAAAAAACAGTGTTTGGTACTATCTGTGGTTTCAGGCATCTGCTAGAGATTTTCAAATATATTTTCTGCAGGTAAAGAAGAACCACTGCACTAAATTACTATATTCCTCCATTTAAATTTTATGAAACTTTCTATTTAAACAAACGACCACTTGTCCTCTGTCTTTTAAATTGAGTCATTTCTTTGTACTACCAAGAGATATTTTTCTTATCTTCACACAACTTCATTCAGTTATTTTTCTTCTTTTAATAATTAATATATTGCATAATAGAAACAATGGAAAAAATGAACCAAAATAGAAAAAGATATTAAATTTTACAATAAAATATTTTCAAACATTAATAATGTGGTGATTATAATAAATATACAACCCCAGTTTTATAGAGGTTAAGAGCTATGCCCCTGGGTGCTATTTGAGCACAGAGTGACAGCTTTTGAAGAGAAAGAAACACAACAATGTGTACTATTTAAATATATTTAGTATACAAATAGAAAAAAGAGAAGTAAGGAAAAAAGAAGTGGTTACAGACAATGTGCATCTGCAGACTTAGCTTAGATGAAAGGCATCTGGTTATTTTGACAGCAGTCCTTGTTGAAGGTGAGTCCTTTTCAGTTCTTAGCTAGCTTTTTTTAGGTAGTTAGTAATTTCTCTTGAGGTTTCTGGCAGCATTCTGTTTTAACTTGATACCACTGACTGGGCTTGTAGTGAGGGAACAGCATTGCTTTGTACTGATTGATTAATGTGGTGGAAGAAAAAGGGGATGGAATTTGGCACTTACATAGGCAGGGTCACATGACCCTTATGGGAGCAGTGATTGATCCATTCAGTGTCCTCCTTTAATTTTGTGCTTGATTAGTCTTATTTTCTGATCATTTTAAATTAAAATAATAAATATGTTTTAAATTACATTACTGAATGCTGCAGTAATTGTCAGTGAAATGTGTTTGATGACCACTAAACAACGCTGAGGCAAACTAGACATGTGCTATATGAATGAAAATGGTGATGATATTAACTAACCACCCCATGCAGTTAGATGTGGCACAAGGTCAAGTTTTATTGTCGGCTATCTGAGCCTACAGGCTTGGTCAAAAATTCCCTGTAAACCCTGTAAAAAACAGCGTCAGGTAGCTGTCTCCCGAGATGAGACTCTGCCCTTCAACATAGCCTTGTCTGGGGATCCTCTCTGCCTGGAGGTAGATAATTTGACCAGTACACTTCTGAAGTAATTCGGATAGTGATCAGTGAAAGCGGTTGTAACTAAAATGGATAGCATATGTAACCTGAAGAGAAAATAATGAGATAATTAAGATGTTGACATTCCACACGACTTCAAATAAAGAGTTAGGAAGGAAACCCCCATCAATACCAGAAAGAGTGATAGCAGCTGAGAAACCTATTTCCCTGAAAAATTGTTTTAAGTAAAAGATTTTATAAATTTCAAATAGTACTGGCTGGATAGTACAATGGATGCCAAATGTTTCCTTATAAGGAAACAGCTAATATTAACATATATAAAATAAAATCTTTGTTTCAGATGGATATGAAGAATATTTTTTTTTATAAATTTACTTTACCTAATAAATTGAATTTATCAATTATGTATTTTTTATAATTTAAAATGTAAGTAACATTTTTTGCATAAGAATCAACTTTAGGTTAAAAAGAACAGAACAAAAAACATTTTCTTATAACTTGTATTTTATAGTTGTTTTCTTAATCAAAATTACTTTGCTGACATACATTTCAGTGGCACAGTAACCTTCCTCAATGAGGGTGCCGAGTGCATACTTAACAAACTTGTACCATTAACTATCAAAATCAACAGTAATTTGTTCTTCAAATCTCAATACTTAACGAAATCTACAAGGTCATTAAACTGTTCTCATTGTACATCAACATAATGTCTGTATTATACAATACTTATTATATAGAAATGTCATGTATCTAATGGATGTCTACCTTCTGAACAAAATGAAGGTCATTGTTAGAATAAATCAAAGTTGACATTTTTTGTGACTAAACAATTTATATATACAGCGGAACCTTGTTTCATGAGTTTAATTTGTTCCAGAAAGCCGTTCATGACCCGAAATGTTTGTAAACCGAAATTATTTTCCCCATAGGAATCAATGTAAAATGATTAATCTATTCTTGGACCCCCAGATGATTTCTTATTTAAACTTATACAACAGTAATTTGTGCATAAGTTTATGCACAAAACCAATGAAAATCATTACATCTACTCACTACAAAAATAAACACAATACATACAGATAAAATATAGCTGAAAACTTAATTTAATTTGACCATACTTGTATGGAGGAGAATTGATAGGTGGTGAGGAAGTGGAAGTGGAGAGATGTTATAGTTTGGAAGGGGGTCACCCATCATAAAATAATCCTGGGTATGACGATAAACTACATTTGGCAGCAAGGCCTCTGTTCAGGAGATTGGAGGTTTTGAGGACCCTAGAACCAACTTCTTAACTGCTGTTGTTCCCAGGCCCCCCCCTGATTCAGGGTGGTAGCACCTGTTAGTGAACTCTGAAACAAAAATACTATGAAAGTATGAAAATACAATTTAATAGTAAAAATACCAGCAATACATTTTTATATAAAATAAGACCAACAGTACATATAGTAAAATGACCTGCAATACATTTTATCTATAGTTGAAGTCATACAATTGTGTTCAAAATATATTTAGTTGAAACCATAAAATTATGTTCAAATTATTTAGATTTAGCATTAAATAACCTATAGAGGTTGATATGCTGCTAACCAAAATTAACCAGATACATACATACATACACACATACATACATATATATATATATATATATATATATATGTATGTATATATATATATATGTATATATATATATATATATATATATATATATATATATATAAAACAAAAATATAAGGATTTTATTTTGCAATAAGTATTTATAAACAAAATTAAAAATGTTAGTTTTTCGAAATAATTAAATTTGAGAAAACTCATAAATATTCATCAGGCTAACTGAAAAATCTAGGTAAATTATGGAGGAAGCTAAGTGATGTAATTTAATGTCTAACAATATATATATATATATATATATATATATATATATATATATATAGAAATTTGACAAATGAAAAACGTTTAATTGAAACTACAGTGTCTGAAGTTATTATGCAAATCAAATAAACCTCAATAACTTTAAAAATTCTGAACCAATATTTGTCAAATTTAAACATGTCCATTTCCACCCTTAGTAAAATAATTAAATAAAATTTCTGCTATTTGTAATGCTTAGTTTTTGAGATATTTGAAATTTATAAAAATGGACTGACTGAAGTTATTATGCAGATTAAACTAATATTAGATTAAGACCTGAAAACTATTTTTTCTTTTGTTCGTAATAAATGTTCAAACATGGGTAAAGGAAAGGATCTAACAACTGTTGAAAACTGGAAAATAACAAAGTTAATGAGTGAAGGAAATGTCCACATTGGAGATATCAAAGGAGCTTTGAAGAGATCATTGAATGATAAAGAAGGCTGTGGAAGATATAAGTTGAGAACTCAAAGCAAAAGAAAAGGCTTGAAAAAGTTGCTTCCTTGAGATGAATGTAAACTAAAGTGAGTTATAGCAAATGAACCATTTTTGACCAGCACTCAGGTCTTTGAAAAGGCTGAAATTGAGGGAGTCAAGAAGGACAAAAGGTATAGAATACTTTGTAAATTGGGATCTGCAAAGAAATCTTCTAGGCAACCTCCTCTCTTAAAGTGTCAAAATTGGGCTGAGAAATACATGAAAATTTACTTTTCTAAATTAATTTTCATGGACAAATCTTGAGTGACATTTGATGGACCTGATAGATAGGCCAAAGGATGGATTTTATTCAGTTCAGACATGCTTGTGTCTAAAAGAAGCCAACAAGGAGGCTGTAGTGTTATGGTATGGGCTGGAATTGTCAACTAAACCATTATTGGACCATTCAAAGTCGATGAAGCAGTTAACCTGAACAGTGCTAACTATTGTGATTTTATGAACAATACTTTCTTTGCATGGTACAAGTCCTATTCTCGTAGTTTCAAAGTGAAGTATGTATTTATGCATGACAATGCTCCTTCTTATGTATCTAAGCTTACCTATGAATTCTTTGAGCATAAAAGATTTACAGGAGAGAAGATAATGGAATGGCCACCATTTTGATTGGATTCAGGAGATCTGAATCCAATCAAAAATCTATGGTCAATTGTGAAGATGAAATTATATGAAAATAGCAAACAATATAACAGCAAAGCAGGCCTATGGGAAGCAATTAAAACTACCATGTTGGAAATTGAACCTGCTAAAGTAAAAATATTAACAAAATCAATGGATACTAAGTTACTGGCTGTTATTGAGAAGAAGGGTCATTCAAAGACTTTGAGTTCTCAACTTACTTATATTTTCAACAGCCTTCATTATCGTTTGATGATCTCTTCAAAGCTCCTTTGTTATTTGATCTATTATAAGTGTTGATCAATTTTTGATGATTTTATTACCTTTTTATTGAAATAAAATGTGTTTATTTGCTTTTGCCTAATAACTTCAGATGACAGTTTTTTTAAGAATACATTAAATAACTTCAATAAAACACATTGATACTACCTAAAATTTTAAGTCAGGCTTTCTTTTGACATTTAAATTGATTGTTTAAAATTTGACTATGTTTTTTTCAAATCCAAATTTGAATTTTTGAAGTTTATATGATTTGCTTTTCTTCTGACAGGGCATAGATTTGATTATACACTTCACCTTTTTAGGCTTCATCAGATCCAAAAACGAAAGAAAGAAATGTGTGTGTGTGCATGTGTGTGTGCTTAAATAAAGAATCATAGTACTTTTTCCCTAAGCTAGCATTTCTCGTGATTAAGGAAGAAAGACAATGAGTGACTTTTAAAAAAGCTGGCTAATATTTATTCTGTATCTTTTCTTTTCCCAGCTTTTTTGTTTTGAATTAAAGGCAAATCCTCATCTCATTTTCAGAATGGCTCGAAAGCAAGAAATTCATATTGCCTTTTCTGAAGTGAATCCAAGGCAAATCCTCATCCAAGATTTATATGTTTTTAGGTCTGTCCATGTGTTTTTCATGTCTACAATATGTGTTTCAAGGATTTACCTTTGATTTGATACAAAAAAGCTAGGAAAAATGTATTAATACCTTTCAACATGAACTAAGAATTATAAAGAAAAGATACAGAATAAATATTAAAGGTGTTTTTAAAAGTCACTCATTCTCATACTTTTCATTATTTAATTCTTTTCTTTAATCATGAGATAGTACTCTTTCCATAAGCTGGCCCATTTTCTTATGCTATTTATTATTTAAGCATACACACAAAAACACACATACAAACATTTCTTTCTTTCGTTTTTGGATCTGATGAAGCATAGAAAGGTGAAACATGTAATCAAATCTAGTTTCAATGAAACATTTTCCATTTGTCAAATTTCTTAAAAAATTTGTCAGGATTCTATTTCCTATTTTAACACACACACACACATATGTGTGTGTGTGTGTGTGTGTGTGTGTGGTAAATAAATAAAAAGTTTAAATATTTACCTGCTGATTCAGAGTTTTGTAAGGAAACAATAAATCAATTATATGTTTTCCTATTAATGCTCTATTTCATAATATTGAGTACTTTCTTTTTACAAAATCTGCTAACCTTAAATATTTTATCATCCAGTAATTATTTAGACATAAAGAATCTTTTTTATTATCTATGATACATTTATTATTATATATATTATATAGATGTGTGTGTGTGTGTGTATCAGATTTTGTTATTCAAATCAATGTTTTCACTATAAAATTGGTAATAATCAAATAATACTAGTAAAACTTTCAGGTAAAACTTATATGATAATACATAAACACACACACACACACACACACACACACACATATATATATATATATATATATATATATATATATATATATATATATATAGATAGATAGATAGATAGATAGATAGATATTATAATATATTATAATAGTAAAACTTATATTATAATAGATGTATATATATTATAATATATTATATCAGTAAAACATATATTATATTATAATCGTAAAACATATAATATATATATTATAATAGTAAAACTTATATTATAATACATATATATATTATATTATAATAGCAAAACTTATAATACATATATATATATATTTTATTATAATAGTAAAACTTATAATACATACATACATATATCATAGAATCCCTGACAACCTGGCCTTCTGGATATGAGGAACTGGTTACAAAGTCCAGATATGAGGGGTTATATTTAGATTAAAATAAAAGAACCAAAATCAGGTTTAACATTTATTTTTAATGTTTTATAGTAAACAAAATAAGCTAATTGTGAATGAAATATAACAGAACTGATTTTAAAGAAAAAGAAATAAATTATGTAACGTTAATGAAAATTCATTACATTAAGTATGCCACATATGCAAGACAAATAATTTAATGAGGATTTTTTCTCTTCTAATGTCATTCTCAACTTTTCTGCATTTTGTTTTGCTTTTGTCCTTGAAATTTTTAAAACAAAAGACTCTTTTTAACTGTGTGCATTATTGTAATCATCATAGTTGAATGTTGGCTTTCTTTCCATAAAACTGACAACCTTTTCAATAGCTTTTTCAATTTCAGTTCAGGTTTCATCATAATCGTGTTTTTTATCTCCTTGTTCAGTTTGACAGTGTTAACACTGGAGAATAGTTTCTTTGGAAGACTTTATATCATACAATGTTGACTTTCCTATATTGAACTCAGCCATTAGTTACAATGAACTTTCACCAGCATTTAGTCTGTTTAAAATTTCCACTTTTTGCAATAACTTCAAAGTTGTTCTTTTCCTATTCTTCTCATCATCTTTTGCACAAATACAAGCCATTAGGGCAAAAAACACATAAGCAATTATCCAAAGTAAATTTCCTGAAAAGCAGAAATTTCAAATCAGTTACATATCATCCAAATAGTTCAAATATACACATCAAAATCATGTCCAGATATGCAGGATTCCAGATATAAGGCACTCTGGATATGAGGGATTCTGGATATGAGAGATTCTACTGTATATACTAAAACTTGTATTATAATACATATATATTATAATAGTAAAACTTATATTACAATATATTGTATTATAATAGTAAAACTTAATATATTATATATATATATATATATATATATATATATATATATATATATATATATATATATATATAATATAAAACTATTATAATATATAAAATATATATATTAAAATATATATATATATATATATATATATATATATATATATTTTATTTATTTATATATATATTATATTTATATTTATTTTTTAATTTCCGATATATAAAGATTGTCATCTTACTTATTATAAAACGCAGATTGTGTGTGTGTGTGTGTGTGTGTGTGTGTGTGTGTGTGTGTGTGTGTGTGTGTCTGTACGTTTATATATTGGATTGGATTTCATACATTTTTCAACCGATTTCAACAAAACTTCACAGGACTACGTAAAATTACCTTGCGGTGGTTCTGACAACATCAAAAATTGGAAAAACACAATTGTTTTTGCACAAAATCAATTTGAAAACACGATTAAGAGGCATCACTTGCCAAAATGATAGGGGGACAACTCATATCGAGTTATACTTATAAAACCCAGGTTGTTTGTGTGTGTGTGTTCGTTTATATATGTGATCGGATTTCCTACATTTTTCAACCGATTTCAACAAAACTTCACTTTTTTTTGGCAGGTAGTGTTTCTTATTATCTTGCACACTTTTTTCTTTATTTTTACATTCAGAATGCTTTAAAAATTCCATTTTCAAGACAATTGTTTATAATAAAATTCTATTCAATCGATAGACTCATAACGATTGAAAACAATGTTTTTGTTTGAGTTTGGGTTTGACCAATTCGTAAAAAAAAAAAAAAAAAAGAAAAAAAAAAACTAATTAAGTCATGTGTGTTCATCAACCTTAAACAATAATCTTTGTCAATTCTATTTTTCAGTCTTTATGATGGGCAATACTTGATCTATCTCTTACTGTTACATCCCCGGGCAATGCAGGGCTCTAGTAGGTTATAAGAAAGATATAATCTCTAAAGAAAAATGAGATATTGTTATGGGAACATAACATTGGAAATTGGAAGAAATTGAACTGAGATCAGGACAATGAAGAAATTGGAAATACTGACGAGGTAAAAAAAAAAATAAAAAGTGGTATTAAGAATATGAGACATAAAGATCTGAAAAAATTAAAAGGCTAATAATCAAGAAAAGAGGATTGGACAGAAACAAAATATTTGAAGTTGGTGTTGCAAATGTAAGTAGAGAAAAAAGATACAAAAGATTAAGAATAATAGCTAAAGATATGAAAGCAATCAAACTACCACCTTCCATCAACAGTTGACTCAAACTTTTTCTCTTTCTCTTTTCTTCATCATTGTTGCTACCCTTTGAGTAATGACCCAACGCTTTCAATGTTAAGGCATGTGACTGTTTTGAATGGACACCCATTCAAAGTGGCTTGATGGTTGGCATTTGCCACCAGTTAAAGATCACGAGACTTATTGTACTCCTGCCAATAAGTATCCACGTGCAGACAGATGAGCTGCAGGCATCGAGTCAAGAAGACATGTTTCGCTTCTCTCTCTTCACCATATGGCTCAAACACCTAGACTTCAGTAATAGACCTTTTATAGTCAACTTCTTTGCCTGAAGCTACCTTCACCTTGACTTGATCCTATCTCAACCTTCTGACTTTCCTACAAAATGAGATTCTCTTCCAAAAAAAAAGAAAAGCAACAAGCTTTTGTCACAAACTCTTCCAGAATCTCCACTTGTCAACTACAGCAACAGCGAAAGTCCAGGTTCTATGTACTTACATCCATCTCCATCGAAGGATCGTCGCACGTAAGAGAATTCATTTTTCTATCAACACTTAACCATTTTCTTACCATTAACTCATTGACGGCAGGCAACCTAGCATCTTTTAAACAACTGTTGTCACAGTATCAAGTGAACCTTGCCTCTCATCCAAAACAACAAGTGAGTTAAGAACCCACAAGCCTCCACACATGGTGCTATTATTTTCTGGATCTTTCCCTTGGTCTATAATTTGACGAACGTTTCTCTTGCAACTTATAAACTCTGTGATTCTATTCTGATCAAACTAATGTTGAAGTTTCATAACCTACCATGGTAAATTATTTCTAAGTCTTCATTGATTTTTTTTCTATTCCCTGGCTTCTTTCCTCTTCAGGAACATTTGGCGACAACTATTACAATTTAGCACACAAATAACGTTCAACCTAAACATCAACCCCTTGCCTCACAGAATTGTCAGACCTACTATCCAGAAACCTGGAACTTGGCACCATATTCTTTCCTTCTTCATCCTGTCAGTTTGTTATTGAATAAACTTATATTTGTTATGCCTTTCATACACCATTCGTGTTTGTCCATTCTCTACCGTTGCTAACCTTGTCAAGAATTGTTGATATCCTAAAAGAGTATCAACTACACTTGTACATGTGATCTGACACAAGGCCATGCAAAAGGAAACCACACTAGGTGACCAGGCTTCTACTACAAAGCAAACATTGCAAAAAGAAATCTGTAAGTTGGATGAAGATGGACATGAAAACTTATTTCTCAACAGTAATTTTGTCATGATAAATGAAAGGTTATAATGAATTAAGTTGAAGGCTTGGAGTTGGATCCTTCATGGAAATATCAATCCCCTGACGAGTGAATGCTGGAGGGTTCGTCTATGAAACTCTAGAGTCAGAATGTTGAAGGTAGCAACAATCAGCAAAGTGACAAACTTTATATTTGTATTAATTCTATTAATGCTCTCTCTATGATATCAAGCACTTTATTACAAGGACTGCTTGCCTTAAATGTATTTTCTCTCAGTGTCTCACTGATTAACAGTATTTTTGGCTTCACACTATCTTTGCTAGTGATTGCTGGAGGATCCGTCTCAGAAACTCTGGAGTTGAGATACTGAAGGTAACATCAATCAGCTAAGTGACAAATTGACAAACTATATTTGTATTAATTGTTTTTCTCTGTCTGTCTCTGTCTGTGTGTGTGTCTCTCTCTCTCTCTCTCTATATATATATATATATATATATATATATACATATACACACAGAGACATATATAATATATATATATATATATATATATATATATATATATATATATATATTGTGGGGTTATTCACGTCATACCTGCTGAAATTGCTTTGTGTTCACAGGAATAAAAGCATATACAGAAATAACATGAAAAGCATGTTAAATTGTAAATTAAAATCATAAATTTATTTAGTTTTGTGCACTGGTGTGTGTGTATTTTTGGTTACAAATGTTTTAAAATTCCAGGTGTATTATGGCAAGCAATGTCTTGAAGAGAGAAGCTGACATCTTGACTTTCCAGTGGCTGATAGCAAAGAGAATGAATTCAGCATCTTTTGGCATGAAGTCTGTTTTCAAGCAGGAAATGTTTCTGCTGCATTTTGGGAGAACTTTTATTTTTATTTTTTATTTAATTAGTTTATTTTAAACAAAGTCTTAATGTTATTTTATTTTATTTTCTTTATGTTATTTAGAATTATTATTATTTTATATTTTCTTTTTATTTAATAATAATAATAATAATAATAATAATAATGTCCCTAGAATATACATGCTAAAGAAAAACCAACTATGTTGGTGTGACCAACAGACAACTTGCCAGAAGAGCTAACACCTTAGACAAAAAAAATTCTGAACAAGGAAAGTAAAAAGAAAGAAAAACCAAAAGATAAACACATACTTCTGCATTAAAGAGCTCAACACCCAGATTATCTGGAATGGACAAAAATGCATCACGTCAACATTTAACAAAGGACAGCCTGAATTGTTACTTGAGTTTCATGCTCTTGTGATCTTCAGATGATTAGAATGCATATGAAAGGAGTGGTGGTGGTGACTGTAACATGACCTACATTAATGCATCTTGGGAAATTTTTTTTAAAAACCTTTGGATAATGTTCCATCTTGGTGGAAAAAGAAAATAAACAAAGGAAAAACCCCATGGGTGGGCCCTAACTAGCCATGGTGACTTTAATATTAAATGGGGAGGTGAGGAAAACACACACACACACACACACACACACACACATATATATATATATATTAATACAAGTAAAAGGTTTGTCACTTAGCTTATTGATTCAGCATCTCAACTCCAGAGTTTTGAATACAGACCCTCTGGGAATTACTCAGTCCACACATCAAAGGGTATCAGCAAGGTATGTATATACAAGGACATACTGAATAATATACACATGGATGCTAAAAAATTCTTAGTCCAAGCCATTTGAAAAAATCCGACCAAACATAGACTAAGAACTTTTCAGCATCCCCCCATATATGAGGAAATCAAAATCTGATTGTTTTTTTTTCATCTTTTTTTTTAAAGAAAGGAATCTTTTTATTTTAATATCTTGAAATTAAAGAGACTTAATCCTTTTGATCTTTTCTTTTCAAAGCCTTAAAAATACATAAACCTCACAATTCAATAAAATATTTTAATAAACCTACATAAAACATTTCCAGAAAGCAAGTGGGTAATTACTGAAATTTTAATGATTTACATGCAAACAGAATATATCACTTTGAATTAACAATACAATACATGGTAAAATTTTATCTCAATTTCTATATTTTAACATATTTGTCTATAAAAAGTCCCAGGCAATGTTTAACCTTTGTGCCCATAAAAAAATAGTGTCAAAAGGATGGTTATTCCCTTGACTCTGCTATTAGTGTATACACTTTTGAATTCCTTGGTAATACAAAACATTGTAAAATCCCTTATTTTTTAATTAAATATTCCAAGAAGATTCTATTGAATATAATCTGGTAGTTTTTTTTTTGTTGAAATAAGCTTATTGAAATTAAAGCAGAGAAAACTCATAGTTGCACAGTTTGTCTTGTAAACCATTGAGAGTGAATTTAAACCTAATTATATGATCTTCTTCTAGAATAAATATTTAGAGTAATAAAGTGATATGGGCAATAGATGATTGCAAAAAGTGATGCTTATTGAGGATTGAGGAAAAAGAAATTACTTTCATCATACTAATCAGCAGAAAGAAATTAATTTTGGATTAATTGTATTATCTGTTCTGTCAAATCTGATAATCTATTTGAACATTTGAATATGACTGCAGAATCTAATCTGCAATAATATTGTAACCAAAAATGCTAATTCATCTATTAGAATTGGTTGTGATGATTAGCTCAGTAATTCACAGTTGAAACTGAGAGTTAGAGATTTTTCAACTAAACTTGAAGAATCTTAATTCTAGAAACTCTTTTTAAACAACCTTATTTGCTTATAGAATATACTTAAAATTTCTCTTTTTTTTTTTTTAAATCTTGATAGATGTGAAGTATTTAAACTTTGAACATTCATTATTTTGGATTCAAGGAGTCAAACAAAAATATTTTTCAATAGAAAAGTTCTCTACTTTTTTAAAAATCTTGTATCTAAAATATTTTTATATTAATTTATGTAAATTACATTTTTCTTTTACTTAAAGTTACTTTTAAATATTTATCTAATATGAAATTAATTTTTACAAAACTTATTATTAAAATAAAAAAAAATTTAAACGAATATTTATTTTAACCAATTCATTTATATTCTGTTAAAGGCCTATTTGTTTGTTCAGCTTAGGTCCTAGTGTGAAATACTAGTTGTTTCATATACACAAGATCTCTGCAGTAAACAGCCGGTAGTGGGTTGTGACAGCACACCGTGTACTGTATATTTGAGAGTATACATATAACATCATTTACAACAAATAACTAGATTATTTTCTTTATACATTCTGAGATCCCATTACCAGAATCTAAAGGGACAACCTGGCCGCAACACTCAGATGTAAAAGACAGCAGATAAACACCTTAGGCCTTTGTAATTTAACATGAATGTCGACACGCGAACAACAGTAACAATCACTTCTTGTGGTGGCGTTGCAGTGGTTTGGGCCATGGACCTTTTTCTTTTTCGTCAACTTCTGACTCATCCTGTCTAAAAAAAAGAAAAACAAACAAACAAACAAAAAAGAAAAGAAAAAGGAAAAAACAAACCTTTAAAAAAAAAAGCGTGGACATTATTCAAAATATTTATGGACTTTGTATTTCTCTTATAATGATGTAGGTTTATTATTTTCGTTCTAATTTCTGTACAAAACACGCGTTTTATTGGCTCCCCCTAAGCGTAGAGACCAATTGCTGAGTTGACTCTTCTGACATAAACAACAAGTTTTAGCTAATTTTGTTTAAAAGAAAATTGAATAAGCTCTACGAAGTTTTTCTTTTGTCTATATAGTAATAGTTTTCTTAATTCTTTGTTAATTATAACTCGCTTGAACCTTTGGGCGTGTTTTTAAAAGCACTTAAGTGGCTCGAGTCTTGTCATTACGACGACCAACAAGTTCTACTCCTCTTTATTTTTTTTTATCCAGTCCTTAAAGAGTTTATAAAGTTTTTTTGTTTTTTTTTTAATTATAGATCTAACACTATTTAATTATATTTTCCTCGATCAGTAATACATTTTGTTTTTTTTTAGGATTTCTTCCCCCCCCTCCTACTACTCAAAAGTATTCGTGCTGACTCTCGTATCACGACCGACAATCAAACTCCACGTTCCTCACTTTTCTATTCCTCCAACTGAAGAAAATGGTTTTTATGCAGCTAGAAAAGGAAGTGTGTACTTCATATAGGAGTAGAATTAATTGACGACTGACCGCTTGACTGAGCCCAGAGAACAAAGACAAATATAAAATAAAACAAAGTTTAAAATCTGGGGAGAACGAACTGAAAATCGACCAATCATATACGCACATCTACGAAGCTAAAAAAAATTATAAAAACTGGTGATTAAATCCCTGATAATTTAAATTTAAAACGAACAAAAATTATATATATAATTTATAATATATATATTTTTGTTGATACTAAGATCCATCCATCATTATACTGCTGAAGAAAAATTATTTTTTTTCCTAGCAAAAAGCTATTTATTGTGTTTGTTCCCCTTCTCTAACCAATATTTTTTTACTTGTTATTTTTCATCTGGAACCAAAACAATTAAGTGATATTTTTTTTTCTCGAAACACAGCGAAGAAAAATCCAATATAAAATTAGTAACCAAAGCCACAATCAATTTTGTTTGGCACTCTTGAGTTTACAGTGGTTACTTTAAAATAAAACTAAAAGTAATAAAAAAAATCCACCTGTATTTTTTTATTTGAATCTAATTCGTTAATTGAACTTGAAACAATCGCTTTTTTAATTGTGGTGCCATTTAAAAATATTCTCCTGTGTGTGTGTATGCACCATTTCTCCTAAATCTATAATAATCCCTAAACGGCAACACGTGTGCCCTTCTTAAAACTTATTTGTAATAAGTTGGAATATTTCATAGTGAACTCAAAATCACTCCCAAAGGGCCAAAAGTGAAGGACTAAGTATTGCAATATTTCTGTCTCTCTCCCCACACCAGCCGCCTGTCTACAAATAGTCGAAAGAAAAAAAAAAACAAACTTGTGTATGTGCTTAGCCTTAAATACAAAACAAAGCTACTTTTTTCTTATCCAAATGTGCACGGAAGTTCAGTGATGCCTCGTCGTAAATCAGCCGAAAGTTTAAAGAGGCAATGTCTCTTCAGCATTGCCAGAGACATGGACAAGGTGTGGAGTTCGGATTTCTACACAAATTTTCGAGATGTACCCCGACTCTTCTACGTAATTGGACCTTTTTATTTTTTAAGTAAGTATTGAAAACTAATTCCAGATATTGAGGAAAGTTGCTGGTTGCCGAACACATTCCAGGCATAAACATATATATATATTTTTTTTTTTTTTTTTTTTAGCTCCCAAAATGGGAATACTACTTTTTGCCTCTAAAATGTAAGACATCATTTTTTTAATTTTTTTTATTTATTATGAATAATTAAATGAAGAATAATTTTATCAGCCAAAATGTGGCTACAGGTAGTACATGTGAAATATCTTAGCAAGTACTAGTAATTTTATCACCTGGTACCTCCAATATACCCAAAGCCAAAATTGTTAATAAATCGGTACCTCAGTGGCCAGCAATTGGTGACTTTTTTCAATCTGAACTAACTTGTTCTACAAATAAATGGAATTTTTTTAGTATCATATGCAATTTAATTTAAAAAAAAATAACAAAATCTGCTTTGTTTCTTCATTAAACCTTGCACGTTGATCTGTGAGAAATTGGCACTTAAGATATATGTTCAATGAATTTGTGGCTCTCATCTCCAAGAGATGTTGACTTTCAAAAACATGCTGTTAATTTTCACAGAATTATAAACTTAAATGTACAAGATTTCTTCACTTAATCTTTTAATAATTCATTTGCACATGTTTAATTAATAACTTCTAAGGTGTAAATTGTCAATTAAAATTTGGAAGAGAAATTATAACATCACCTGTATCAGTTTTCCAAATTTATTATTCTGTTTATAAAGTAAAAAGGATTGACAATTGCATCATATTTGTTAATCTATTTTAGATTACTTTATGATTTGTTTTGTGACATTGCTTTATTTTTTATATATTTCACCAAATACAAGGTTCAAGAGCCACTGAAATTAGATGGTTATTGAATGAGGATTTAAGTGTTGATTATGAGGATATATAGGATAGATAATAGTTGACCCTAGACTTCAACAGGTTAAGATTGTAGTGATTGTGGAAGCATTCTCTCGAGTGTCTGTTCCACAAAGTAGTTTTCTTGGGGAAGAAGCTGTCTGAATGAAAATTCTTCCTTACCAGTATAATATGAAGTGATCTAATAAGTGTACATGACATAGCAAACCTTAAATGTAAAGGTCTGAACTGGTAGAATTATGGAATGTACTTTGTCAGAACATTTGCCATGGAAATAGTGTAGCAAGAGGTTTGCAAGGTTTCGTCTGTGGGGAAAGTGGTTGCAAGGTGAAAAGTAATTCATCACTCACAAGGCCACATAGATGCTTCTGAACACTATCAAGGCTGGAAAGTGAGGACTGGGCAGTTCCAGTTATAGGTACCTCCACAAGATTGCTAAGAAAAGAACATAGCATGATGATAAAGATGCCAAACTTGACGAAAACAAAATTTTATCATCTAAATGTTTGTTATTATTAAGAGGAAAGATCAAAGTATTTTGGGGGTATTTTTTTACATTTCTTAATTGTTCCTAGCTTGTCCGAAATTTTCTTTAAAAATGTTTTTTTTTTGAGTCAGCAAAATTGACAGATGGCAACCATTTTTTTCCATTTTATAAAAAAGATAAAAATATCAGTTTGAAATTCTTTTAAATATCAATTATCATTTTTTCAAAACTTATTTTAAGAAAATCAGAAATTATAATGTTTATTTAAAATATTTTGAATCAAGCTTAACTTAGCTTGTGCGCTGAAAAGATATAATTTGAAAATAAAACGAAGCAGGTCATAAACTTTCGCGTCACTTGACAGGTGTTGAATGACATATTGATGGATTCCATGAGGAAAATTTGTTCCACGGAAGGAGAAAAGTGAAATTATTTACATTTAAGTGAACAAATTATTTACCTCATTTTTAAGGAAAACTTTCAGCGCTCTAATTTATTTTTTGTTTTTGTTTTTTGTACTTAGCTTTCACCTTTACGTTTACGATGCTTTATGGAAAATATATTATAAAGAAATTAAATTGAGACTGTTGAAAGTGAGATTAAATTTCATAAGAAAGGTATCTAATTAATTTATAGGTACCTTTCTTATGAAATTTTATCATAGTGTACATAAAATACTATAATTTTATGTACATTTACTACATTTTACTGTGTTATTTGTATTTCCATTCATTTTATTATTAATTTTGATATTTCATTTATGGAAAAAAATGCCATAACTGAGATTAATATGAAAAATAAGATCATAAAATTTCATAAGATGATACTGATACTTGTAGGTACCCTTCTCAGTTGAAATTGAAAAAATCAAATAAACTTCTCCACATGTTTCACAAAAAGTAAAGGCCTTAACAGCGGAGAACAATGCTTAACTCAAATAACGCAACTTAATTGTATTCTGGTTGGTCTTCTGTACTTTTTTAATTACAGCCCAATTATAAACACAAAGTTACATTTCTTAATTACTGTGAATCTTCTGATTAGTCAAAACAATACAATTTATAACGTGCTAAAAAATCCATCTCATAAGGTCACTTACGAAAGTGGATGCAGCTTTTAACTAATTTTATAATATTTTAACAACTTAAATGTAAAAATCTATTATAATTAAAAAAAATAAGAAATAATTGTATTAAAAATTCATTTTTCATCAAATTTTTTTGCTTTCAGAAAATATTGTTCATATTCATAAAAACAACTAAAAGCATTTGAAATTAAATAATATTTTTGTTTTATTGAGTTTTGTATGTTACAATTCAGAGCCAATTTTCAGGTAGGGGGGTTCAATTAAAACCAAAAAAAGATTTGCATTCCTCAAAGCCTTGTGTTTTTAACTATTGTAATTACTAAAGTGGACTCTATCGAATTTCTAGAGTTTTCATAAAGTTATGGGGGGACAGTAATAAATATAAAAAAAAATATTTCTGCCATGACTTTAATAAAAGAAAACATATTTATAATAATTTTGATCATCTGTGAATAGTTTCTGAAAGTTTTATTAACATCCAACAATTATTTTTATTTTTGCAAGATTTTCCAAATTAATGTGTGTCATACAAAAAAAAATGTGCTAAAAATTGTATATGTTATTTTACTAGTTCCAGTGATACAAAGATAAACAAAGATTTTTAAATGAAAATTCAGATTGTTCTTAAAAGAAGGAAAAATTTTAAAAAATAATTAAAATAAACCTTGATCTTTCCTCTTAATAATAACAAACATTTAGACGATAAAATTTTGTTTTCATCAAGTTTGGCATCTTTTTCATCATGCTATGCTCTTTTTTTAGTGATCTTGTGGCGGTACCTAAGTTAATATATGGCAGCTATACACTATTTTAGGTCTGATCTGCCTTGTGTAAAGATAGAGCATATATATATATCCATAGAATTAACATTTTTTTTTTTTTTTTTTTTTTTTTTTTAGATTTATTACCATCTTGAGTGTGTGTGTATATATATATATATATATATATATATATATATATATATATATATATATATTAATTTTAAACAAACACTTTTTTTTTTTTGTACTTATTTTCTGAAATGAAACCTGTAGACTTTTTTCTACGCATATAAAACTTCTATGCTTCAGGTGCTAATGTTTTGAATTAGAATAAAAAAAAAAAAAAAAACAGAAACTGAAGTCTTATGATTTATTTTGCAAATTAAAGGCAGCACTAATTTTAGACAACTGACACAGCTCAACTATCCCTATAGGCCTGTCGATGAATATGACTAGAAGAAACTTATTATTTTATAAGGCAGATCTCCCCCCACTTCATTAACTTTTTTAAAAGTCCAAACAAGTTTTACTTTTCTTCATTTGTTTGTATAACTCTGAAGATGATGTAGTAAATAAACATTAAAATATCAGCCAGTTCAACCTTTGCAGCTTTGTTCATTTTTGTTTTTAGAATTACTAAAAATTAAAGGTGCAAATGAATTGTGCCTCTTTTGATTAGCTAGCATATTATTTCATTTTTCTGTCTTAATTGAATTGAAACCTCAAGAGACTCCCCCCCACCCCCACTGCTCTTTTTCAGGTCTAGTAGTAACTTCCTGTAATTAGCACCAGTAGTTATTCTATGTGAACTTGGTTAGTTTTTGGTACTATTTCCTTTTGACATTTGAAAATATGATTCAAATAAGTACTGATACTGTTGGTGATATTAGAATAATCAATTTATAGATGACTTTTTTTAATGCCTCCAAAACTAAACTGCTCTCATTTAACCACCATAGAGAAATGTCCCTGTCCCCCATCAGCACGGTTGATTCTTGTCTCCATGAGTGTCTCACTGTGCCTTCTTGGCCTTATGTTTTCAACTGACTTGAAGTGGAACAACTACATTGAATCAATAGCAGCATCTACTGCAAGGAAAGTTGGTTCACTGTGTCATGCCAGAAGGTATTTCTCATCAGTCCCTCTCACACATCTACAAATCTACCATTCATCCTTGCGTTGAATACTGCTGCTATATCTGGTCTGGTGTTTCTGCTTATTCATCTTGAGGTTCTTGACAAAATCCAAAGAACGATCTGTAATTTAATCTGTCCTGACTTGGCATCTCGATTTCAGTCACTTTCTTACAGATGTGATGTAGCTTTCCTCTGTCTTTTCTACAAATATTTTCATGGCAATTGCTCTGACAAGTTTTGTTCCCTGGTGCCCTGACTACATGAATTTAAGCATGCTACTATCTTGGCATCTAGGTTGCACCCATTTACTGTTGAAATAGTTAAATGTAACCACCACTTCTATTCCAATAATTTCTTTCCTCATACTTTTCGACATTGGAACTCCCTTCCTTTCACTTGCTTTCCTGATAACTTCAATCTTCAAAAATTTAAATGCGACATCAATTTCCATCTTGATCCCTTTTCTTTTTTTCCTTTCCTCAATCCTCCTACACCCAGTCTTTTCTCTCACTTTCACTCTCCATAATTCCTCATCCGAGATGAAAAAATATAATGTAGTTTATATCATTAACTTACTAATTTGCTTTTTGTATGAATGATTCATTGTAATATAATTTAAACTGTGTCACATATTTGATTTAAAAGAACTAATCCACTGCAAATTTTCGGGATAACAACTGAGACATTAATGCCATGTTGACTGATAAACTCCTACAACAAAAGATTCTTAAATTGCCGTATTAGTAAAAAAAACGCACTCACTTAAATTTTAAAAAAAATTCAACCTTAGCATTGAGACTGCATGCTCCATAAGTTTGTATCCATTATCAATAACATTTAAAAAAAAAAAAAAAAAAAATATTTTGATTCGCATTATATTTTTTCATCTCAGATGCTGCCTGATGATGACTGGATGAACCATTGAAAGTACTTGCATATTTAAGGAAGACCTAATACAGTTTATAATTTTAAATAACAAGGATCATAACATTCATTGAGTGATTAGTGGGTTAATGCATCTTGAAAATTTAGTTACCGAAGGGAAATCGCCATTTTATATCATTAACTTTACTAATTTGCTTTTTGTATGAATGATTCATTGTAATATAAATTAATCTGCACCACATTTATTTGTGTATATATATATATATATATATATATATATATACACACACACACACACACTGTAACCACTGACACTGCACAAAAACTCAGTCCAAATTGCTACTCTGAGTTTCTTGAAATACAATTGTTTTTTTTTTGCCTGATGATCATGTTGTAAGAAACTCTATAGCAATTTGAACTGAGTCTCTTTTTTTACTGTTGATGATTTTGATTCCTTCTCTGTCTTAATCATTTAGATTTAGACATTGAGCACTTTGAATTATTGCATAGGTACATGTCTGTCTTTTATCCTTTTCTTTTGTTGGTTTCTTTGTTTATTGATTCTTAGTTTCTATTTTCCTTTTCTTTTGTTGTTTCAAGTGTTTTCAATTGGCTGGTTTGGTGGATTTGTATTTGCAAGTTTTACCAATAATTTGGTTTGTTTTAGCTTATATAGACTGGCCATAATTTTGACATAAAAAATGTTTACTCTAATCAAAGTAGAAAACAATTCACTATAACAAAAATGTTTAAAGAGTGCCTTGATCACTAGGTCATCCACAGTAAATTAATTTGTACCCTGGCTCTTACATTTCACCATTCCTGGTAGATCTTTTATTATTTCAGTGTGGGATATCTAATAACAAAAGTGATGGAAAAAAAAAAGACTCTCAATGAAATTGGCTAGATTTTATATATATATATATATATATATATATATATATATCTGTTCATGCACATGTGTGGACACACCAACATAACAAATTTAGTTTGAAGTCCTAAAAAACAAAACTTGTTACAAAAACTTTTTACACTTTGCCATACACATTTTCCCCGTATATGAGTGTCTGTGTTTATTGCTTGCAATATAATTTTCATAAAGATGAAACAGTGGAATTATTAATTGGCAAACCATTTGATATTTTGACCATTTGTCCCTTCTGAAATAATTATCAAAATATGTTTTTTTTTAATCCAAAAATTGTGACCATGATCATTCCTGTTGATCTTTGGACTCTGAATTTCTTCAGCCATGGAGAAACCAAGTGCTGCCACTTAGGGGATGTTGTTTGGTCTCTGGGTCAGAGTGGTATAATAAATTTTCATTAACAGTTAACAAATCATTGGAAATACTGCAGAACCACTCAACATCATTTCTATTTGGCATTCAAACATTTTGGCAGCCACTTGGCTGACAGCTTCTGCATGTTCAATTGCTTGTGAATTATAAACTCAGCATGTTTCCTGCATATCTCTTGTGTCTCAGCAGTTCTTTTGGCTGAGATCTTTTGGTAGGCTAAAATTACGTAATGATGGTACAGTTTCTTGAGTTGATACTTTTGAATGCTGTCCAGAATGTGCTGTATCTTGGTTCTCAAAATCTCCATACCAAAAGTTAGCACACCACTTCCCAGTTGAGTATAATGAGTACTCATCACACAATGTTTGCATTATACACTGACTGATGTCCTTTTAGAACTTCTGTAAGAACTGAAACTTCATGAACAACAGGAATTAAAGACTTGAAAATTTCACAGTTTCTGCTGACATGATCTGAAATAAATGCAAAGATACTGTAAATTGGCACTTTATAATATAAAAGAACTGTTTCCAACTACGGTAACAAAATAATTCAAATTTTGGGAAGTGTATTGGGCTGAAAGCTTTTCAGCACCACTTTATAGTTTAAGAGGAGGCACGGTGGAGTAATGGATAGCGGCTTGGATTGAGGAATCGGAGAGCCGAGTCCGAATTCCAGTTGAATCCATTACATTCATTTACGTGCTAACACCCTTGGGAAAGGTGTGAATCCTTTTTCTTCTCCCTCCAGCTATGGGTAAATAGCAGGACAGACTGGGTTCTATAGCCTTGGATGGCAACTGGTCTAGGAGAAGGAAAACTCTGAATTCAAACCTGCTCTTAGAGGAGGGTGAATGGAGTCTCTCAGCCTTGGTTGGCAATCCATTTAGTGTTGGTGTCACGATAAAAACACCCTTGATAGCCCTAGTGAAGCATCAAGAATTCAGCTATTTGACAAGATTATGAACTACACCAATCAAAGTATTGGTGAGTTCAATCTTGGCTGAGGCTGCAAGATGAGATAGTTTAACTAGAATATTTTACCAAGTCTCTTAAAGTAGAATAAACTCCTTTAGAATTTGTTCACATTGTTTTGATCAGTATATTTACCATTTTAAAGAAAATCCAAGAATATTTATTCCTTCTTCTCATTCATTAGTTGGGCAATGTCATTACACAATTACTTAATTAATTAAGTATTAGGTGGTTGAGAATTAGGCATCTTGGCAGAGGTCAGCTTACCATAGATTACCAGAACTATTGTCACTACTACTACTATTAGTACTATGAAGCCAGTTTATGTATAAATGGTATTATTTCTAAATAATGTTTCTTCCCACTAGTGGGACTTGTAATAATTTGTTAGGAATGTTTTAGTTGAGAATGTCTTCCATGTGGTTATGAAAAAAAAAAAACTGTACCTTTCTCTTCTTTTTTATGTTTTTTTTAGTGCAAAGCTGTTTCATTTGTATGTGTGTACTTATTAGTGGATAAATATATCCATATATAAGAGTATGTGACTATATACACAAAACTATATAAGTGTGTGTTTCAATTTTTATGCATATATATATATATATATATATATATATATATATATATATTTTTGCATATATATATATATATGATGAATAATTTAGTATATCAGCATAGTTATAACTGTATCTGCATTTTTGTGTATGTCTGTCTGTGAAAATAGACAAATCAAGTATGGTGTAACAATCATTTGCTTATTGCAGAAATAGTTTCGTCAGACATTGCTTCAACAAATATTTTAGAGGAATTTTGTTGCCACATTGTGGTCTATAATTACATTCACATGTTATGCACTTGCCAGTCAATTGGTCTATCTATTTATCTCGGTAATCCTAGCAAATTGACGAGATGACCAAATTACTTTTTTTCTGAAATAATGTGAAGAAAATTTTAGAAAGCTCAAGTTAATGTTGGTTTACGATAGGTTGACTATTAAATATATACATAACTAGTAACAATATTAATTATTTTACTATCAACCTCTTGTACCATCTCTAGAGATGTTTGTAATTGTTAATCCCCCTTTCTTTGTAATAATTCTTTTTCTCCTCTGACCCTTTAGAATGAGGTACTGTCAACTATTAATAACAAAATTACCTACTTTTTATTTTTTAAAATTCTTTTTTTAATGTTAATTTTAGAAAACTCGTGTGGTCACTAAAATTAAAATGTCTTTTGTTATGAACACAACCTTCAGAATTTTTATTTTTTACCATTATTTTAGTCATCTTGGCTTCTTTTTCTTCTATGTGCTGCATCCGTCCAGGACATAGGCGATTATGGCTCTCCACAACTTTCTAAGGTTTACAACCATATGTTTAAACACCAGTTCTCATCTGACCACCAGAATTAAGCAACGTTGAACCTGGTCAGTATCTAGATGGGTGACTGCTAGGGGGTATCAGGTGCTGTAAGTTTGGATGTGCAGGTGATGTAATGGATAACGAGTTGGAATGAGAAATTTGGGGAGCTGAGTTTGAATTCCAGTTGGGTTTGTTATATCTACATATGCAAATACCATTGAGAAAGGTATGAATTCACCTTTTCTCCTTCTGGCTATGGATTAAATAGTAAGACTTGTATCAGAAAATCATTACCTCCAAAAAATTCTTGCAATTCAAATTTTATATTTTATCTTTAAATAACTTCAAAAAGGTTGATATGCAATAAAAACAAATCAGTTTATCATTTTTCTATCTTGTGTAGGTCTTAGAAGTTTTTCACCCTTTGCTAAAACTCCCACCATCCATCATCAAAATATCCAGGGTTGTCAAATAGTAATAAACTTTACAATATATGGTAGTAAATATAGTTTTACTTAATAACAATATTTCCTAAAAATTATCTTATTGAAAATGAATTTAAGGTAATAATGACACAAGTGGAAAAAAAAAATGAGGGAAAAAATATTGGTTTTGAATGAAATCTAATTTAAAATATATATATATATATATCCTATATAATTTATAGTAGTTGATCTGATAATCTGTTTTGTATACATGTATTCTTGGAATCAAATCTTTTCTTTTACTTTACTACGTAATATGACTTCCATGATGGGGTTGTGGTAGAGCCACTGAGATCATACATACTTGACGGTTCCTGGACAACTGAACTAGAAGTAAATAAAAAGACAATAACTGTCTTCTGATTAGAAATTTAACTTTAAATTAAACAGCTACAGGTGTTTAATTTTAAACTGACATGCCTTCTGTCTATTTTTGTTAAGATAATGTCCTCCACTTTTACTATTAATCTTTTTAAAGAATTTGATGGATTTTGTATTGGACTGTCAAGCACAAAATTTTTTTTTCTTCATATTTGCCTGTTTTTATTTTTTTATAATTTGTTGAAATAACTGAATGTATGCAAAAATTATTGTAGAAGACATTTTCACTTGGAATGATACCAGGTTACCATAATTGTTACAATAGTGAATGCAGTTTTGGATAAGAATGAAGTAATGAATAAATTATGTTAACTGTATATTAACATAGGTTTTAATTTTGCAGCACAATGTTACTGGGTAGAGGATATTTATTTTGTAAAATTACAAAATTGTGGCATAAGGTTGAAGGGGAGGAAAAGGAGCGGGAGAGGGCTGGTCTTTCACTGGCTATCTTAATCCTAGTTAAATCCACTCATGACCCATTCATTCATTACAATTTACTCATTCACCAAAAGAACTTATTTGTCACCACTCAATCTTGCAATCACCAAAATACTGCATATTCACAGTGCACCTACAAAAAAAACCCAGAGATAAAAATCTGTCTGTCTTTTTTTTTTTTTTTACAAAAATATATAAAAATTTCATGATTAAAGAAATGATGGGGGAGTAGATGAAGCCGAAATCAAACTTAAAATTGTAACTCAAAATCAAATGTTAGTAAACAAATTGGGAAGATTGGGAAAATTGACATGAGTCATAACAAGAGAGAGCTGGGAACAACACTTACTCATATTAACTCGGAAAACAAAATAGTGTCTAACTTAACTAGTTTGTCACAGGAAACCACCCTGTTGCACTTAAGGAGACTTAAAGGAGAAAATCAAGGCTAGCTCTGTCCTCACAAATTGGGCTTGCCTCAGTCACCCACTTGTTGCTGAAATCTGTCAAAATCAAACACTCGATCCAACCTGATTTTTACCCGAAGCTGATGCTTAAAGAAAACAACCAGATCCTGATGCGAATAACATTCATCTCACAAGATTCCCTCCTATTGTGTTGTCCACACCACCATTCTTGCCAAAGCTAGCACCGTCAAAAACATCATCGGTTTTAACCTGGAGAATGGGGGTGACACATTGTCACATGTGTATGGGAAATTGAGCCGATTGGGAATGATATGAGCCGTCAACTTGCCGACATAATCCCAGAAAGGGCGCACCTGAGGACAATGGTAGACTGCATGTGAAGTTGTTTCCTCTAAGCCAAGGTCACACTGATGACAATCTGCAAATCTGCCTCACCCCATCTGAAGGGTACATCATTGAGAGGTAGCACGTTCCGAGTCAATTGCCAGCTAAGCAAAAACTCAGGGTTGCTGAGATAATTCGCCACTGGTGCCCAAGATCAAAAAGAGTGCAGCTCTGATGCTGACAAGCCGAGCTGGTCACACTGAGGATCCTTTGTGACCCCTTCCACTAATTCACAATACAATAGTTTCCAATCCACAACTGTGATGGCGCTTATCCCAAGAAATGGGTGGAGTAATGGTAAGGTTAGGGAAGGCATCCCTAACACTCCGTGCCAAAATCAAGCTCTCTGTCAAAATATGGCATAGGAAAGCCAACCTTGAGGCATGGCAATGACTCGCCAGGTGTGGCAATCCCAGCCCCCCCATGAGACTGATGCTGGTAATGGCTTTTTTATGGACCCAATTTTTGTGACCACCCCACAAGAGGGTGATCAACAAACGCTCTATTGCCTCCATAAGAGTCCCACAAAGAGGAAGTACAGCCAAGCTGTAAAGGATGAGGGACAATATGTAAGTGGCACATGCCTCAGCCCCACTACCCTTTAAGGACAACCTAATTTTGGAGCCAAGTCTGCACCGATGCTCTGACCTTTGCCTCTACTTCTGACCAATTCTTCTTCAGTTGGAGTCCAGGCAATGTTGCTGGGTAGAGTAGATATTTAATTTTGTGACAGCAGCAGCTTTTATCTGGACTCAAGGGATCCAATTTTTATCTGATTTTCTTAAACCAGCTTTTTCTAGTTATCTTTTATTTAAAAATAAGACTTTATCATCATCATCATTATTATTATTATTAAACCATTAACTTTCAATTTTTTTTTTTTTTTTTTTTTTTTTTTGACAAAGAATAATTACAAAAAATCCTGCACATGCAGGATTTAAAAAAAAATCCTTTATTCATCAAACTGTAGAAAACATTTTATAAGTAAATTTATTTATTTACTATTAATTTTAAATTAATTAATTCAAAGTTTAACTAGATTTTTGTGAAGGTTAGACTCAGGTGGTCTTTTGAATATAACTTTTTTTTTTTTTTTCAGCCACAGAACTGACCCAGGATCTGATTAACATCCTTGCAGAACAGCGATGGCTGAAGCGACATCACCTGCAGATCTTGTTACACACACACCTGAAGCAATTGGACCTTGAGGTGTGCCGTTCCATTGCTAACCATGACAGTGTGATACGCATGGTTGGGGTTAGGTGTCAGGTGAGTCAGTTGGATTATATTAAAAGAATCAATGTATATTTGTATCAGCATTTATTTTTCAAGATTTTTGGAAATTAATTTCTATTTTTAGATTTGCTTCTGATATTTATTTTTTTTTTCAGTATCAAAATGCCTGAAGTTTTTTTACTGTATAGAATGATGATGAAAGTAACAAAATGAAAAACTCTTTCACTTTCCTTTTAATACCAATATAACTTGTCTTTATTATTGCTGAAATTGATAGTAAATCCGAACTCAGTATATTTACTGTTTGCATTGGTTGTCATCATTATAATTTTAACATTATAATCTACCATTCAACTAACAGGCATGACAGTCCAGTTACTAGGTAACAAAAAACAGTATATGTGTGTATATGTTTGTGATAAATCTTTGGTTTAAATAGATTCATTTCATTTTGATAGTCTTGAAATATTTATGATTTGGCTGAAATGTCTTTAATTTCATTATATATCATTATTTTGTGAGGAAAAAAAAACATAGATACCAATCCATATATAAGAGGTATGTCCAGAAAATATGCACCCTTTTAATATTAACAAAAAAAAAAAAAAGGCCTACCTAGGGCAGTGACACTATAGTCTTTTTCAAATGACTCCTCTTTAGAGCTGGCATATACTTTTCCCCAGTTATTCCAATTTTCAGAACAGACTGTAAAGTCTTCCTTTGGGATTGCCAGTGGATGCCTCATTACATTCTCCTTAATTTTATCCATGGCAATTTTAATTTTGGAAAAAGGTGGAGTTGGTTGATCCAATATTTGTCAAAAAAACTCTTATAAAATGAGAAGTCTACTCCTTTATTGTGAATAGAATGGTTATTGAGTATAAAAATTCACTTGAATGTGTTATTGCCAACTGAGTAACCCCACAAGAGAGCATTCACACAATGTGCAGTAATGTCCCCTCTTATTGGTTATCATGCAGCAGTTTCTTGAGGTCTTCATAATGGCTTGATACATTCCAGACAGACCTCATAGCAAAAAAAAAATAATTTTCACACACTGAACTTGTTATAGTAGCAAAAAGAGGAAAGTGGCTTGTAACTCCTACTGTCATCAGTGCATACTATAATAGCAAATGTGCTTTAGTATTTTTTATATATATATATATAACGGCTGTTTAAAAGCCTTGTTTTTGTCATATAGGAAAATCCAACATGGCATGTAAACGAAATATTCGGCAAAAAATCTCATTCGTCAGTAACATTTTAAACACCTCATAGAATGTAAAGTTCTTAAGAAAACCTATGCCAAACTGTTTTCCTGAATCCTTGATGACTTGGCTGTCCGAAAATGATAATATCAAGATGAAATAATGGAAACTTACCATGAAAAATACAATTATGCGCAACAGGTTTTCGATCAATTAGTAAACTTCTGGACCTTTTAGGGCAATGTTATACGATCCAGACAGCTATTGTTTGCACATGGAATTATTCACTGGTAATTAATCTTCGATTTGGCTGTGGAAAATGTCACTCGGCGGTTAGCATTAAGAAATTATGCCCAATTTTCTGAGAAAAATCCCCTTTTTTTTATGAAAAATATTTATTTTTGCTTCAAAATAACATCATTCAAAATTCATTCCTTTCTCTTTCATTTGGCATGAACATCATTGAATAAAAGGAACGGCTAAATGGACCGGCGATAGGAAATACGAAAGATATGCGGCGAAAAAAAAACAATGTCGTCTAAGTGTTGTTGTCATCACCTGGGTCACGGGGTGTTAAAGACAAAACAAAACTCATCAAGCCATTGTTCAAACATAGGTTATATCAAGCCCTAGTAATGTTGAATCCTTCTTTTTCACTCTTTGCTTTTATCTGGGAGTGGTGGGTTTTATTACAACTTGTTCTAAGGTTTAGGTTATATCAAGCCCTAGTAATGTTGAATCCTTCTTTTTCACTCTTTGCTTTTATCTGGGAGTGGTGGGTTTTATTACAACTTGTTCTAAGGTTTACCGTTTATTGCTGGCTGACCTTTGACCTAGATGTCAAAGTCAATTAGGTTTAATTTTCCTTATTGCTGCTATTTTTGGGAAAAAAAAACTTTTGGTTTCTGGTGGTTAGGAATTGCAGATAAATCTTTTGCCTTTTACTAAAGATTTCCGTGGCCGGGTGTCAATTTTTTTTAACCCTTGAAAATTACCAATGGATTTTGTCGCATTTTGAACCCTTAGGAATGTTGATTTCCTTCAAAACTCTCAATTTTATGCCTGAAATAGTTTGATTATGATTTAGGCTTTCTGATTTAAAAAAAAAAAATGGTTAATTTCCCATTAATGGGGGAAATATTTATTTAGAACAAGAAAAAAATGCAAAATTTTCAGTATTTTTTCACATTTTACCCACTTAAAAAAAAATTTGAGTCATTTACACCAGCTAATTTTACTTTTAAATGAAAGAATATATCCTTTGCTTTCAGAAAATACCTAGTTTCATGGGGTTCAGATCAGAAGTTTCCTTGATATTTGTTTAGGTGATGATAAAACAGTCATTTGTCAATATTTTACCCCTATAAAAGTATGAAAATCCATTTTTTTTCAGAGAAAATAAGCTGTGACAAAATGACTTTTGCCATTTTTGTGATGATTTTCACTTGGGAAAGAAAATTTTTACCATAGGAAACCTGAATTGACTTTAAGTTCGGTGGGCCTATAGGAAACCTCAAACAGCTGTGTGATATATATATATATATATATATATATATATATATATATATATATATATATATGTGTGTGTTAATAGCTGATTTTTTAACAGAAAAGAACATTTTTCTGTATTAATAATTCAGGATGAATTTTGAAAATAAAATACATGAAACTTAAATATCAAGTGTCATGTATTTTTATTTTCAAAATTCATCCTGAATTATTAATATTTGTCTTGCAGTTAGGCCTGAAAGATGGGGTCAATAATCTGCTTGTAAATAATGTAATTAAAAAACAAATAGAAAACACACATAATAAAGGTATTCTGTAATTTTTATGGCATAATTTATTTTTAATAACTTGAGCCTTCATAAGCTACATAAACCCAGCAAGAAATTTAAATAAAAGAATTTAATTGATCCTCTTTAAAATGATAAAACTTTTAAAAGGTAATTTATTACTTTTTATAATACAAAAAATTTTTTAACAGGGGGTTAAGTAAGTGTTTTCTTATTTTTCTTTTATTGCAATTTCATGTCCATATTGAGAAACCAAAAATAATTTTTATAAAATATAAAAGTTGCAATAATGTGGGTTATGGCAAAAGTTTGTGCTATTGAATAAATTTTTAAAATGCAAGGGAGGCAATCAGGTCATTTATGAAAAAATTAGAAAAAATATTACTTGGCTTTATATGTTAATAATGATAATTGTTTCATTGATTACCTTTCTTGAATCTTGTGCATGATTTATATTCATATTAAAAGTATTTTAAATTGTGCAATTTTTAATTTTATTCTTGTGTTCTTCACAACTGTAGAATTTATATTATTGTAAATTGCAGTGTATAAATAGTTTTCAAGCCTAAAATAATATTTCTAAAATTAGGGGTTCACTTATATGGTGGGTATAAAGTGTAAACCATTACTTCTGAGTTGTAAACAAGTTGAACAGCACACTAACCATTTCTATACACCAATTATCATACCTACTGCAGGCTGCCACAAATATATCCCACTAAAACTTGTATTTGATGAACATATTTGGCATATTAACACAGAAATTAATATAAAATAATAAAATTGTAACACCAATTCAGTATTCTATTCACACCACAACACACAAATGGTGGATGAGTGGTACTGTGTTTTATAATAAAATATTATATGTATCAGTATAGAAAAAATAGAAAAAAACCCCCAACTACCTGACATGATGTGCAATCTACATGATTAATAGTTTATAGGAGTTGTTGATTTTAGGTGTTTATCAGTAGACTTGACATATTTATACAAGATACAATATATGGCACCTACTAGTGTGCATTGTAGGTTCTTTGCTTTACAACATATATAGAAAGATATTATGGTTAGTATTTCAATATACTGTTAAATGCTATAACCTTATGTATTCATTTACTAGTAGGACTAAATTTTGGGCCACTGGTAGCCTACCATATGTTTGGGAGTTGACCTATACAGCAGGTATAGGCCTAACACAGAATTTTGAGCTAAAAATCTTGAGGTTGACTTGTAGGCCACAATTTACTCTATATTATCTTGGTCTGTTTCACAAATATTTCTAAATTTGAAGAAAACTTAAATGTTTTGCACCTGTGTATCAGAGAAACAGGTGTAATTTTTTTAATATTAAGAAATCTGCCAAAGGATAATCCTCTATTTTTCTGAATAATCTCAATTTTATTGACAAATCATTTCTTGTTTATAATAAAATTGAAAAATAACTGGTCATTAATAAATAAATAAATAGCAATATACTCATAATTTTTTTTTAATTATAAGAAAGAATAAATTATCTTAAAATTAAGCTCTGTTCACAAATGTATTTTGATTGTCTTAAATTCCTTTTAAGATTAAAGTAATAGATTTGTATTGGTTGTCCATTAATTTCAGCCAATTTCAAGTGTGGGTAGATCTTCTCGATGTGATGGCTACCAATGTCTGAACTTGCTCACTTCAACTTTGTGAACTTAATGTTTTTGGTTGCCCAGTGACTGATTAAGAAGCTTTTGGACTTTGCCTGAAGTCTTTTGCCAATATTGATCTCCCAAACTGCTCTCACTTGGTTTATCTGCTTCATTATTATCCATTACTTCTGAAAGAAGAAATAAAAATGAAATATTTACTAAAAAAATACAATGTTTTTAAGAGCAAAGAAAAACCTACATTTTTCTCCTGTTAAATTTTGCAAGTTAAAATAAACTTTGTTATTACACTTGGTTACAAAGTGTAACTTACTAGTTCATAGGCAACTTGAAACAGTACGAAGCCCTAAATCCAGTCTGTTAGCTGACCTAAGATAATTCCAGAATTCACTTTGCACTCAGTGTGACATCAGAGAAACCAGCTTGATTTTGGTGTGGGTGACTTTCAGGTCATCAAGTATAGTTCACATAAGAATGTAAGTCCCACATTCAGAGAAGGCCCCAAAATAACACACCCAGTGTCCGACAATAATTGATGAAGTCTGGAATGAAATAAACGATAATGTTACATATGAGGGATTCGGTCTTGTTTTTATTTCTAATGTACAATGGTAATATTAAATAGAATTAATGTGAAAACAATTTTATACCTATGTGTTCTGGTTTTTCAGTGTATATTTCAAAGCTATTTGGTGAAATCACTGTTTTTCAGAAATTTTTGTTTATTTTTTTTAATGTAGAAACTTTCAAATAGTCATACCTTTTGAATACAGACTTGTTTTATTTTAGAATGTTGTTTATTAGTATTATATATTTTGTTAATACTTTATTGAAAAATATATAAGTATGTCATTAACATTGTATCAAATTAAAATAATTTTAATAGGAAATAATTCGTTATATATTTGGTTGGATAGATGTGAGTTTGTGACCCTGGGTTTCATGCTTTAGCGATCGTCAGACCTGACGATCGCTAAAGCGTGAAACCCAGGGTCACAAACTCACATCTATCCAACCAAATATGTTAGTTCTATTCTAAATATTGAGCGCTTTCTAATAAGTACCACGCATAGAATATATAAATGATTATACATACTTATATTTATATACACTTTTCATATATATATATATATATATATATATATATATATATATATATATGTATGTAATTTACTTGTATTTTTCAATTTTTTATAAAAGTTTATTTAATAAGTGCTACTATCCCAAACAAGTTTATTGTGCTGATATTCTAAAATATATTTTTTCATTGCTTTAGAGTGGTTAGTGTCAATTGATGAAAAGAAACAACCTTTAAACATTCAGGAGTTATGCTTCCTTGATGATAATTACTTACTTGATTTTTCACTCTGTTAACTGACCATTTTTTTTTTTCTGCAGACGCTGTCCAAACTGAACTTGTCGTCACTGAATCAGATTTCAGCCAAAGTGCTGGTAGATCTTGTCCTCAATGTACCACATATCCAATCACTGATTCTTCAAAATACCAAATGTAATGACCAAGTGATGGCTACCATTGGTCGAACCTGCTCACAACTTCGTGAACTCAATGTCTTTGGTTGCCCAGTCACTGATTCAGGAGCTTTTGGCCTTTGTCTGAAGTCTTCAGCCAATGGTGGTCTCCCAAACTGCTCTCAGTTGGTCAGCCTGGACATTGGTGCCACTGCAGTGAGCCTCTGTGGGGCCAGTGCTATCCTTCAAACATTGCAATGTTTGCGTTATTTCCACTACTGTGATGTGTGTGCTGTCCTTGAGAAACTCTATCTAGATGTTCAACGTTATGGCACTTCTATCCTTGCTGGTCATGGACGCACATTTAATGAGCGCGATACTGTCGATTATTTGAGTAGTGCATCTGAAGACACAGAATCAACTCAAGACGCACAAATGGACTTAGCATCAAGTGACAATGTAGCAGATTCCTCATCAGTAGAGGAAGGTGCTACTGGAAATGGTTTTTTGAATCATAGCAATGATAACAGTAAAGAGACTGTGAAGACAAAGAAGAAGAGAGGCTGTATACAAGTTGAGAGTTCAAAACAGTCCGATTCAAAGCCATTGTCTACAACAAAAAACCCTCAGATAAGGACGTATGCAATAAATTCACTTACTGCAACCGGTATCCAGTGTGCAACAGTTACTGCACATAGTATCAAATTTGCATGTCAGTTGTGTCCAAATGTGACAGAGGTTTATCTGCATCAAAACATTGGTAACTCAGGTATGGCATATCTTACACAATTGCAACAGTTAAGTGTTCTTGAAGTTGTCAGTTGCGCACCAGACCCTATCACATTTGAAGAAGGTCTTGTGCCCGTCCTGAAGCAGGCAGGGCCAAATCTTATCCGGTTGACCCTCTATGATTTTGCTGACATTGATATTATTCGTATTGGCCAGTACTGCCCACAGCTTCAACATCTCTCGCTGGAGTCATCAATGTGTGATTTCAATGACTATGATGCAAATGTTTTAAGGAATCTGCTTATTAATGGCTGCCAGTGGCAAGACAACGTCTGTCCCCGTGACCAACCTGCTGGACAGAGCAATGATGATGATGAGGAGGATGATTTTTGGGGTGTCTGCAGGTTTCGTTCAGGAATAACATCAGGAATGACATGGTCAAATGCCCCATACCGCCCAGCAGTGAACCACCACAATAGACATGATTACTTGCAGCCAACATATGATGTAGCTGGATCAGAGCCAACCAGTGAAGGCCTCTTTGCTCATTTACGAAGTCTTCGCATAATCTTGTTAAGTGAGACAAATAATTTCCCTGCAGATATCCTTCGTCTGATTCTAACCAATGCCCGACACCTTGTGCACTTGCATTTAACAAACATGCAGTTCCTGACAGATGACCTTCTGGCAGCAGTTTTGCTACAGAACCCATTATCTAGTCTGCAGACACTCGTACTGGAAATGTGCAACAATGTTGATAGACGTTCAATCTTGCGTCTACTCAATGATCAGAAGAATGGACTGCAGAGACTAGACTTGATTGAGTGCCAAAGTATAACGCGCCGAGACTTTGAGCATTTCCTTGATAAGGTCGGTCGAGACAATGTCGATGTCACTATCACCTGGATGTAATACAACTATTCAACTTTAATCTCTAGCTACCAGTCCACCACCTCCACTGTCCTCTTCACCATCTCAGTTCTGATACGAATCCAATTTATAGATGTAACATATTTTTTTTTGGTGGGGGGGTGCTATTTCTTTGAATATCTTCTTTCTATGTGAGTATGCTAAAAATTAAACTCAACACAGGGATGCAAAAATTGCTATTAAATTCTGGTGTATACATGTATGTAGAGGTATGATAGTTGTATGCAATTGTCTGAATGTATATCTGATGAAATGAGATCTGTGTGTATTTGTAATTGAGTATGTTGCATGTGTATGTGTTATAATTTTTGAAAGAGTTCTTTGATAGTCTTTCTCTTCTATTATTGACAGTGTTTATCTTCTCAACAATGTGTTTTCAATGTGTATTGTGTCAGGCTGTTAGTAATGCTGGATTGCTGCTGTCCTTTGAAAGTGATTCCAACAGGCACATATTTATTTCACCATTCTAACTTTGATTCTTTGTTTTTTTATGATTGTCCCATTAGAATTTGCCTGAGAAATGTAATGAGATATATTCCTGATTATAATAGGGATGGCCTCTTAGGGAAAGACAAAAAAAAAAACAAAACACATTATCCTCTTTGAAAAGACATTGTTCTTGTTCATTTGAATGTAAAGTGTATCTGTTTCTTTATAAGTATGTACTTAGAAATATATACCTGATACAAGCGCATATATATATATATATATATATATATATATATATATATATATATATTTTTTTTTGTTGGATAGATGTGAGTTTGACCCTGGGTTTCACTTTTTAGCGATCGTAAAGCGTGAAACCCAGGGTCACAAACTCACATCTATCCAACAAAAATATGTTAGCTCTATCTCTGATATTGAGCGCTTAATAAGTAAGTACATGATATAATATATAAATAATTATACATATATATATTTATTTATATTTATATACACTTTTCACACACACACACACACACACACATATATATATATATATATATATATATATATATATATATTATTAGAGTGAGTATGAAAATATAAAAATGGACATTTAAATCAACATAAAGAGGTAAGTCTATTTCAGGCTAAATGCAATTGTCAGGCCATGTACAGTATATTTTTGCTTGACTATTTATACAGGTCAGTGATGCATTGTGGGTAGTCTATTGTATTATTTTGATGGTGGGCAGTAATGATTATATTTCGAATTATTCTAGGGACTATTGAATGGGAATAATTGTGGATCCTAATACAGTTTTTTGGTTATTTATAGTGTTAGCTTTTATTTATTATTGATTATTTTATTGTTGGTTGTTATTACATTTTCCTGCATTTATCTGTGCATTCATGGTTTGTTAGTCTGTTTATTATTTACTTAGTTTATTCACTTATTTATTGGTTTGTATTAATTTGCTTATTTTTGTTTATTTTATTTTTTTCATTTATTTATTTTTGTTATTCTTGTTTATTTTCAGTTTTCTATTTTTAAGTAACCTAGTAAAAATTTGGCTTGTTGACTTCAGGTCCACTGTTATATTTATATACGTTCTATCCCTGAGCACTTTTTTTTTTCAGTGCAGTAAATTATAAATTATTATACTTCTACTACTTGTAGTGCATGTGTTAACAGCTTTATTATATAAAAGATATATGCAAAGAATATACATTTGAAAATATATCCACACTCACACATGTACATGAAATAATCCAACAAATATGGTATATTTTTTTAGTCTCTTTCATATCCCAAAGGGATCTCAGAAGAACTGTTACATATGCAAGCATCATTTCTCAAGAACTTTGATATTTTTGAAAGTTGCAATGAATGATTTTTGTAAAAAAGATATATAAAAACCCTAAATAATTTATATGAATCTGATATTTCTGCATGAGAAAAGCTTTTGCATCTTGGTATGAATGTTTTTAGGGAGGATATGTAGCTTTAAGTAATTTATGTATAGATGTAAATATTTTATTGGAAGCACCATATTTAAGTATTGAGCTTTAAGTTTCACAAATTTTTGAACTTAAGGCTGGTTCTAAATAATTTTCCATTCAAAAATCTAAATAAAGAAAAATAAAGGAATTTCTCTTAATAGAATATGTACCAAAGAAAAGTTAATCTCAAATATACAGCTTGTCTGAAAAAGATGTATACATATCTTTTCAGATAATTTGAATACTTTTCATCATGTAGTATTTTATATCTAATATTGTAATTTCTCTTAATTGTAAAATTATTAAAAGTATGTAATAGTTTATTAACAACTGTAATGTGTGCATTTTTTTTTTTTTTTTTTTTTTTCAAAAAACAAAAACATAGCTCAGCGTGTATGCTTTGTGTGTACATACAGATCTCATCCCTCCACAGTGTAACTAGACTTTTCTTGATGCCTTTTCAGATTTCTATTTTAATTTTAGTACAAGTTCCTGTTCAAATTTTTTTTTTATACAAAAGTAAAGATGTTAACAAGTTAAAGGCTGATATGACCTGTATACATTTTTTGAACATCCTTATAGCACACAGTAAGTGCTGGTGGTAATAAAACAATGCTCGATATAAAATAACAGGGCCAAAATTTATGCTAATTGTGTGTGTGTGTGTGTGTGTGTGTGTGTGTGTGTGTGTGTGTGTGTGTGTGTATATATATATATATGAATGGAAGTGTGTGTGTGGGGAGGGGAGAGAATGTGTATATATGGTATATGTTTATATTCCTGAATATAGTTTGTATGGATCCATTATGATATTTTTATGTGCTTTGTAACCTGTTTCTATACAAGAATGAAAAATGCACGTATATATTTTTTGTACGAGTCAGACATTCATGAGTCTATCACGCCATCTATTACGGCTTAGCATCAAGGTCAGAAGATCATTAGGGTGGCATCCTTTGTCTCTACATAGTTGGTCAATGTAGGTGGTTGCTGGACAACCAACCTATCTTGTGCCATGTCTAGGTGTCCAAAGCAGTTGATCATTTGCAAGTTCTTGTTTTGCTAATCGTGCAAGTTTGTAGAAATATCAGGGATCGGTGACTTAGTTGGATGTTGTCTCCAAGAGTTGTTAAATATAGCTTTTACCATCAGTGTAGATTCCATCAAGCCTAGACTCAAGGGTTCTAGTTAATGTCCAAGCATGTAAAAAATACATTAAAACCGAGTCTACAGTAGTGCAAAAGAAAAAAGAAATTCTATTTGAGATGGCTCATAGATCAGATTTCTAGATTACATCAGCTATGTGAATTTTCACTTCCTTTTCAGTAGAATTTATTTCATTTTTTAGGTATGTAAAAGATTCAATAGATTTTATTGATTCAACTGAGACAGTTTTACTGGTTGAAGCTTATTCAATTTTAGAGGCATTTTCTAGATCTAGGAGAGCTGTTGTATTGATAATGGTGCCTGTAGTGGCAGCTAATGTATCTGCATAGTCAATATCGGTCAACTTTTTAGCAAGATATCGACTTGAGTCTTGGTGGTAAAGTAAAACCTAGATGATGATGTTTATCAAGTGAAGTTCTCAATCCATAGTCAAGTGTGATAATAAAGAGAAAAAGTCCTTCAGGGTAAACACCCTGAAGGACCCCTGCTTTAATATTAAAAAAAATAAGTGTCTCCGTCTTGGGATCTAACATATTTCTGTATAGCATCATGGCAGCTATTGTCTCAGAAAGGATGCCATATGCCAGAAGGATCTTCTCCATTTTTTTTTTTTTTTTTTTTTTCTCCCCTATGAACAGGATCGAAGGTTTTAGAGAAAAATTTACAAAATATTAAGATGGCCTGTAGATTCTTTGCCCTGATGCGCACAATAATCCACTGAACAGTCAGGATTTGTCCAACAGTTGATCTATTTTTTCGAAAACCATTTTGATTTTTCCAGAACACCTTCAGGGTGTATTATGTTGAGAAGCATTGAGCTGTAAATTTTTGCTGCAATAAAGTTAAGTGTAATTCCTCTATAATTTTTTGCTGATCCTAGATCTCCCTTCTTTGGAAAAGAAGTATACAACCTTCTGTCCATCTTTCTATAATTTCTCCATTATATGTGGTGTTACAGAATTGAAGCAGGATATCATTGAAATTCTGGGTCTTCCAGACCTCTGGCATAATGTTACCAAGTTCTACTGCTGCTTTCCTATATTTGATGGTTTTTTTTAATGCCTTTTTCAAGTTGTACATTTGGAAAGTTTTCAACTTTAATGTCAAGAGGATGTTCAATGATTTGTACAACTTCAGTATCTAAAATGTCAGGTACATTCCAAAATTAAAAATTCTGAAGAGATTTTTAAAATGGTCTTTCAGCCTGACTATTGGCTTTTAACTTGGATTTATTTGATTTTCTGCCACTGATCTTGACAGTTTTCTGAGCAAGAGCAGATTGTTTATTGGCAGAAGCAGATTTGATGAACCAAATTTTTCCTTGTTGAGCAAGTGCCTTGTTGAAATCTTGGATAGATTTAAGGGATAGATTTGAATTTCTTATGGCAGCTTTTTCTTTCCCATTAGCTCTTTGGGAATCAATGTTATTTGATTCCCAAGGAATGTGTTGCTGATGTTTAGTCTTTAAAGGTATGACATCTGCTACAGCCTTTTCATGAGAATTAACAAAATTATTGTAAGTTGTATGAGGAGATGGTTACTCAGCAATGGGGTACTGATCTTTGAGGTGACTGATAGCAGTGGCGTACTGATCTTTGAGGTGACTGATAGCAGTGGCGTACTGATCTTTGAGGTGACTGATAGCAGTGGCGTACTGATCTTTGAGGTGACTGATAGCAGTGGCGTACTGATCTTTGAGGTGACTGATAGCAGTGGCGTGCATGATCTTTGAGGTGACTGATAGCAGTGGCGTACTGATCTTTGAGGTGACTGATAGCAGTGGCGTACTGATCTTTGAGGTGACTGTTTATTGATAGAAGAGACCCGTCATATGGTGGAAAGGCAAACTGAATTTTTATTAGCTCTAAGGCTAATTTGGATTGTGGAAGAGACAATTCAGTGGTATGAAGACACTTCTTCAAATGTGTTGAAGGCTTGACAATTGATTGCAGTGTTCCTCCACATCTTATTTTTCAGGATGTGATCCAATTGGGTTTTTGTGTCATTGGCATAGGTGAATGTCTTTTGCTTTTCTTCTGAAATTTGGTGGTGAGGCATACAAGATTGTCTTTGAGAAAGATCCCATTTCTCTTGTAGGACATATGATATGCAAATTTGTATATGTTACTGACACCAACCTATCTCCACTAATAAAATCAGGAAGTGGTTTGGAACTAGTCTGACAAGAGAAGAGATATTGATAGAGATGTGCCACCTCTTCTTTGTTGCTTGAATTTGTTGATGGATAGCAGAAGATGATGGTTGTTATAGTGTTGCCATTGAAGCTAGCTATGATGATTCTGGGTTCAATTTCTTCAATGCTCAGGAGCACTTTATAGGCTAGTGGACTGAGAAACATGCCTACACTGCCAATTGTAGCACCTAAGGAATTTTTCCAAGCAGAGGCTGAGATTAAGACCAAGCCTTTCTCAACACTGTAGTATTGGAGTTTGACATCAAGATGAAAATAGCAGTGTTTCTGAATAAAGATGACATTAATATTCAGTTCAATGGCAGATGAGACAAGTTCAGGCAGCTGATTTATGGTGTTAAGTGTAGATTTTTGAATACAAGAAGTATGTAGCTGATTTTATGAACACTGTTGACGTTTGGACAACAGTAGAATGCACCCCTTGGTAACCCGTCCGACAGGTGATGTCGTATGCGTTTCTGGAATTTGTGATAGTTTTGTTTGTCTTTAAGTAGCTTAGTACTCATCTATGGTTCACCATTTCTATAGAGAGGAGCAGTGTCAGTTTTATTGTCACATGTTCACTGATCTGTGTATTATGCTATGTGAGGGTGGAGTAAAAAAAACAAATACATAGTTAATAATGTAATACCATCTACACTTGGTAGCCATCTTGCATTCCAATGACAGTTGATTTAAACGGCTTACTCTTGGTTTTATTTAGAATTCTCCTTCTCAGAGATGAATTGCCTTCACCACGGCTATTGAGTCCCATCTATCCCTGACTGTGATAAGTTGTACTGGACAACAGCTTACCAGTAGCAGGAATCAAATAAAAATGTTAAAATTGGACCTAACTATATTGTACATAGCTAGACATGATCTAGTTATGTACAATATACATTAAGGCAGCCTTTTCCAATGGAATAATTTTTTTTTTTATTTGATAAGTAATCATCAAGTAATAATAAAATTCTGTATTAATCTTGGTGAGATATTGAGTTGGTATCATTCAGCAGGGAGGGGGCTTAGAGAGAGAGAGAGAGAGAGAGAGAGAGACCTTCCACCAAAAAATTCAAGAAAATAGACAAGAAAAAAAAAAAAGAAGCATACTCCAAGACACACCCTATACAGTTTGCACTGGCTAAGCAACCATATCCTATTTATTAAACCCTTTCATAAAATTGAAAGGGGAGAAAATAAGAAGGTATAAACAAGAGATTGATGGATGGTTGCAACAATTTGGCCCAACAACAGTGACACTAAGGAAGGGGGTTTAATTTTTACTGGAACAATCAATACATCTCTACACAACTTAGAGGCACAGCAGTCAAAGCTAAACATATTGCTTGCCTTCCTTGCAAAACATTTCTCCTCAAATAGTAAAATGTGTATACACACAGCTAGATTATTAATGAGACATGTCTTTTTATATTTTTGCAATGAATAGGTTTCATGTTGGAATGTAAAAATGAGTTTGCAGCAATAACTAAATATTTCTCCTTTTTATTTGTGCATCTGAACAAATCTGATTCCCTTGTGTGACTGCTTTGTTTGTATAAATTTGTGAAAAGTCTATTGAGTGGTGTTTATCATTAAATACCTCATCTGTGTACATTTTTGTATGAATGAAGACCATTTGCAGCTGCTTCATCCCTTATGTTCTTGTCAATATGGTACATTTCTCAGCATTTATTGATGCTTTCAATGTGTGTATCAATATTGGAGTTAATTTTCAGCTACTCATACTATGAAAGAAACCTGTACATTTTTTTTTTATTTTGTGGATAAAGAGGAACTGAGAGTTAAAAAAAAAGTGAACATGAGGAAATAAACACAAAATTGGCATTATAAAGGAATTTCAGACAATCTCTTCATTAGAAATATAATTTTCAAAAGTGAAAAAAAAAAGAGAAAAAGGTGTAGTGTATGAATGAGAATTTACACAGATTATATAAACTCTGCTTTTCACATTTATTTTGACATCATCTCCAATTACATCTTTATATTTCTTTAATGTCTTTCTTTTTTTTTATATATTTTTAGTTTTTTATCTTTTAAATTATTTATTTTCTCTATCCTTCCTTTAAGATCACAGCTGAGTATACATTTTTTTAAGTTAAAAAAAAACAATTTATTGCCTGACTTGAACCGAACTTGAACAAGATATATAAACAGAAATGAGTTGAAGTATTTTTAGCATTTATTTTTACTATCTTAATTTGGAATTATGTACTTATTAAAAATAAGCCACTAGTCAGCTTGAAGATGATCTTAGATTACTATGTTGTGAGCTTATAGGTGTCTGAATCCAAAGAATGAGAAATCGCATTTCTAGTTTGTTTATGGGTAAATCCTACTGTTGATGTGTTGATCTTTATATAAAACAGAATTGATAAATTAGGAATTACCAGTTAAATATCTTGAGAAAACCTTTTATGATAAATAGAAGATGCTGAATCCTAGAAGTTTCTAGAATGTTAATTTAAATTAAAATAATTCCATTGTCTGAAAATAAATGAAATGTTTGTTACTTTCACATGGAAAATATTAATATTGCAATAAAAAACATTTTAGAACAAAGTATAAAATCTTTTTAATTTAATTTGTAAATATTTGTTCTAGGTAAAAACATTCTGGAGATGTATGTTAAGACCTCCCGCCATTTAAAAAAAAAGAAAAAAAGTTTTTCTCCCTTGCACTTTGTTTTAGTCTGATTACCCATTTCCCCTTCTTTTTCATACATTAACAAACATATTTCAACGAAAACTGTATAATCAGAAGATTCAATCTGATGAATACAATGACGCTTGTGAAATCCAAATTTTTGCTGCACCTGACAATTCAAATACAATGAACAAATAAAACATTATGTTGGTTACTGATCTGCAGTCATTTGCTTCAGCTATTAGCATTTGACTATAGGATATACTTGCACAAAAACAGTCAATTTTCTTTTTTTTTTTTTTTTTTCTTTATATGCCAACAAGCTTGCACACATTTTTTGCTTGAAGAAGGTCAGTGATTAGCAAATGTATTTCAAACATTTTGATGATGCATCTATATGACAAATATACATGAATATACTTGTTAAGAAATGTTCATGACTTTATCAATACAGAAGAAATCCTCATCTTTGTTGTTTTTTTTGCTTTCATATTTCAATTGTTTCATCTCTTAATTCTCATATAGACTTTCTATTTGCAACTGATTAAGGCTGGCTTTCAAGGACAATGAAAAATAGTTTAATATGGATCAATATTTCAACATCAGTTCCAAATCCTGAAAATAACAAACTTTTTCATAAGCTTCCTTGTAAAATTTAATGAAAAAATATTATTATTAAGCTTTCTGAGGCTTAGAAAATCTCTCTCTCGCTCACTTACAATGTCTCTCACGCACACACATACATAATTCTACAATCATCTGTTTTTGAAATGGTCAATATTTTGGCTTTTTGAATTTTTATCGGGTAACAATTTTTTTTTTGCTTATTTGATCCCTAATGAGAAACCAAATAAAAATAGAACTATTTATGTTTTTAAATATCTAATGATGATATGAGAGTATACCAAGTTGTACGTATGTTATGACATAGGTCTAAAAAAAAGAAAAAAAAAAAGAAAATGTAACAAGGATGAGGATAATTGTCCTGAAAAGACAAGTGTACATACATGTATGCACATACTCACATATATATATATATATATATATATATATATATATATATATATATATATATATATATATATGTATATGTCTTCATGTGCATGCTTATATTTAAAATGAATTTTCAATTATTACTATTACTAATCACTGTGTGATGAAGGTCTCTTTAACTTTACAACCTTATCCCCAACCTATCTCTTACCTACTTGTTTACTTACTACCTGCCTGCCTGTCAAAGTTTTAACTCCTGGAAGGAATGTGTGATGCCTTATGATTGAAAAAATTATCACCTTAGAAATTTCATGGTTGGTTTTTTTTTTTTTTTTTACAAAAAACCCCCCAAAAACAAAAGATGACAACAGCAAACATAATTATGAGAACACTAATAACTTTGAAAATAAATATATTAAGCTGTTATCATTATTATTATTATTATTGTATAAAATTTATGAAAAATTAAAAGCATAACTTTATCCTGAAATCCATACAGGCCAGTGTGTTTTTTAATAAGCTATGTTTATTTTTCAATGACCAAGAGTTTCAAGAAACTCAGAACTTTGATCATATCAATAGTACTTCAAAGTTGTTTTATTTTTTGGGTGGTATGAATTGATATTTGTGTTTAAACCTTTTTTTTGATAACATGTTCTCTATTATACCTTTTGTTGGATATGGAAAATGCATTTGTTTTAAATTATGATTTTCAGCAATAGATAAAAGAAAAATATACTTTTTTTTTTCACTGTTAAGAATAATGAACCTTTTTATGTTAATTTTTTTTAATTATTTTTTTACTGTTATTTTTAACAATGTTGGGTATAATGACAATAATTCTTGTTATCACCAACCTGATACTTGCACCTGATATAAATAACCAGTAAATTAATATTTTTATTTTTTTATGGTCAAAATTGCAAAATTTATGTTGGAATGTATGCAATGGTGCCATTTAAAATGTGTAAATTTCTGAAAGACAATGATGGAAATTTATTTTGTCAGTAATATGAATTTGGGAGGGAGAAATAATGAATGTATTTCCAAAAATTTTGATGAATGTTTAAACAGTGCTGGTCTTAATAAATTTTGATAAAATTTTGAAATGTTTTTCATTAACACTGAGAATATATATAAAAATTCAAAGAGGACAAAAGGTACTAATTTTTTACCTGACAAATTTACACAAAGAAAAACAAGTATAAAACTATTTACAAACAACTTTTAATTGTTGTTTATATTTAATAAGGACATGCCACAAAAATACATTTTAATTATCATATTTAATTAAAACAACAGTTTATGCTGTCTGGAGCAAAAGAAAAGTAGCATTCCCAATATTGTCTTGAATATTTTTGGCAGATGAAAACCACATCAGTATCTGGAATATAATTTGAATATATTTTATAAGTAGTTTAAGTATATAGGTATTTGGTTTTAAGAATAAAAATAATTTAAATATGGAAGCTGCAGTTATTGGATAAATTGTCACTTGGATATCTAGGTTCATGTCTAAAGCAGGAATGTGATTATAATTTATGAAATTAATTCAAAATCTGAAAAATAATATTTACTGTCCATCCTTATCAAGATTAAATTGATATTCTTTAACAATAATAATCACAAATATAGCTTTACTGTTGATTTTCTTAGCTAAATCTATTTTTTTTTCTTTTTTAATATATAGAGCTTAATATCTCTTGTACTGCTTGGAGGGATATCTTTGAATTAATTTTATTTAACGTTGATCAATAATCTTAACAGTTTTGACTTTGCTCAATACTACTACTACTACTAATAATAATCTAATTGAAAAAAAACCCCCAAAAATTAATAAACCATGCCATTATGGATAGAATATTTCAAATGTTGATAATAATGGCTTTCATTACTTTATAAATTAAGGACTTCTCTCATATTAACTGTATTACACAGAGTAACTATTTAAAATCCAATGACAATAGTTTGATATTTCCTACATAAATGAAATGGTACTACTTTTCAAGAATTTTTAGTCTGATGGTTAGACTTGATGCTTATTATATTTAGAAAAGTCTTGGAGGTTCTGTTAATGTACTATCTGTAACAGATGTTAATTCAGACTAATTCTTTGGTTTGGAGTGTGTTGACCACTTATTACTACAAACATGATGCTGAAAATTAAATGAGAAATGTAACTACTTGAGCAAAAAAAAACCTGATAAATGAAATTGGAAAACTTATTTTAATGCTGTTAGTTCTCTCTACATTTCTAATGACCATTTCATACTTTTTTTTTCCTCTCTAGTTTATCATATAACAAATTATTCTCAGTTTCAAGGACATTGATTTAAGGATTCCAGATCTTTTGATAAATGTGTGCAGTTTTGTTTAATATCTTAATGTCCAGAATATGCAATATTGATAGCATATATTTTATACTTTGTCAATACCCAAAGGAAAATACATTTTAATAATATTTCTGAGAAGTATTGGGAATATCTATGCTCTTTCTTTAGAGGAAGGCTCTGTGTCTAAATTATGACTTCATGGTTTAGTCTGTATATTAAAAAAAGATGTTAGTGTCAGGTGGTTATTCACTTTATAATAAAGATTTCTGTACTGTTATGTAATACCAGTCCTCCTATATACCAATGAATGTTGGACAATCTCCTCACAAGAAGACACTAGAAGCAACAACAATGTGGTTTAACAGAAGGATGCTGAGGATGTCATGAACCGAACATGTAAGCATCAATAGCGTTTTTAGAGAAAATGGAAACAAAAAGAACATAATTAACATTAGGAAAAGAGATTTCAAATTTCTAGGGTACAGTGAGGAAAGAGGGCTTGGTAAATTTGATACTCACAGGACATTGAAGGGAAAGGGAAAATAATCTAGCGAGCTTGAGTAAATGGATGACGGAGCAAGGTTTAGGAGAGATGACAAAAATAAAATATATTAAGAACTACTAGAGACAGAAGATAGTGAAAGGCCATCATTGCCAACGTCCAAAAGGGACACGGCATATAGAAGAAAACATTGCCTTTCTATATACGCACAAAGGCTTATTTTTGCAATGTTTATTCTAATATAGTACAAAACGACGGTAGTAGAACTTTCAGTGTGGATTCAATTTATTAGTAATGCCGTTACTGTATGGCAGTAACCTTCACATGTAAATGTGTTTGTCCATGTCTTTTATTTTAAGCTGATTCTTTCTTTAACAATATAAACAAAAAGTTTGCTATGTGTAAAAGAAATTCCTAGTATCCCTCGTTCGTGCGCATGTGTAGTTGAACCAACGTAACAAATTTAGTCCGATGAAGTCCTAAAGGACGAAACGAATTATACGAAAACCTTTTTTCTTCCCAATATTGTTCTTGAAAAATGAAAATTTATATATCGTTATTTCATACCGTCGAAATGGATAAATACCAAACTATAAAAGAATAAAAAGACTCTATATCAGCCAATTCATTTAGGAACCAAAAAAAGTTCTTATTGAAATGCATCGAAGAAAAGTCATCCCACGATGCACATTTAAAATATTAAGAACATTCCATCACATATTCCCGATCTACGCATGCGTTTTGTTAAAATTGGAAAAACTAACCATTAAAAAAGCCAGAAATGCTGAACTTCACAAAAAGAACGCAGAAACAAAGCCGGAAATGGCTCGATTACAACAATCGACACCCTATACAATAACAGCAAGTGGAAATATTTAGGAAGGTCAGATCTAATAGAGAATCTATCGGATATAATACCGAACGGGAAGTCTTCAGCTTCCGTTTAAAATTTGCCACTGGGATTCGTAAAGGTGAACTAGTGGACACAATAATAAAAAATCGTAAACAAAATTACATTGAATTTACCAAAAGTTTCATTCAATGGATACTCACTGCCACTTTCGAAAGCAACAACGAAAATGCAGAGAAAATGCACTAATGAACCTAGCAAGAAATAAAGAAATCCACATGGCTCCCTCTGACAAGGGGGTGAGATTGTGATCATGAACAAGAATACATACACAGAAAAAAAATTAGTTCACTCCTCAACGACACCGATGCATATGAAAAATTAAACGAACAGAAAATAATTACTGAAACGCAAACATTTAACAAGGAGATTCAATCAGTCATCTGCCATGCGTGATACATGACTGACGAGGCAGATTTTTCCCGCAGTAGGCTACCATTTCTTTGTGCGGTAGACCAGTTGCCATCCAATGCTATAGAAGCCCGTCTGTCTCTGTCCTGCTATTTAACCATAGATGGGGGGAGAAGAGGATTCATACCTTTCCAAAGGGGATTAGCACGTAATTGAATGTAATGGATTCGACTGGAATTATTATGAAACTTAATTAAAAATAAAAGCAAATCTTGGTGTAGACTAAAATATCATCCTAGAATACCCAGACTTTACGGTCTCCTTAAACCCCACAAAATAGGTATCCCAATGCTCTCTATCATCTCAAGAATAGATAGCGCCTCCCATAAACTGGCGAAAGCCATAACAAAATTCTAACCCCTCTCGGAACAATCAGCCCATCTCATATAAAGAATTCAGGCCGCCTAGTTGAAAAACTAAGGGAAAAAACATGACTGACAAACTCGTGGCCAGTCTAGATATAAAATCCCTTTACACTAACGTCCCAGTTGAACAGTGGTTAAATTTCATGAAAAAAAAAGTATCGAACACAATCCAAATTGAACCTCTCCCTACCAAAAGCTAAAATAATAAAAATCTGTCGTCTCATCGCCAATCAATACTATTGCACATTTCATAATGATTTTTTACAAACAAAAATTTGGATTACCAATTTGATCGCCTCTTAGTGAAGTGATGGCATGCATCTTCTTAGAATTTCTCGAATCTGGTCCCTACTAAAATATTTTATTCAAACATTCAACATACTTCCGATATATTGATGATGCTTTAATATATCCCCGTGATACTGATTTAGCTGACCTTGTAGATAAATTAAACAAAGTCGAACATACAATAGAATTTACATACGAAATGAAAGAATACAATTTTTTTACCTTTCCAAAATATCATGCTACACCGCGTTAACAGTAGCTTAAAACTTAATGTCCACCGGAAATTAACCAACAAAAACTAATAGAGTTATATTCTCATTATAACAATAAAATAAAACCCGGTATAATCGTCGGATTCTACTTAAGAGTACTCAGAATTTTCATCCTCCCGATGTTTACATGAAGAGGAGAAATACATTGAAAACACTTTCAGCTTTTTCAGTACCTTAATTATTTTATATTCAATGCGAAACGAAAGGCTCATAAAATATTCCAAAATATAAAAAACGCCCCTACCCCGCCGATATGAATCAAAAAATATATTATTCTACCAACTCTATCACAACTACAATTGAAAAGAACTTATCTAAACTCAACATAAAAATTTGTTACTACTATATCTAAAACAATAAAAGACTTAGTCAATACTAAACAAAATAATATGCTAAAACCTGAAAGAGGAATTTACTCGATTGCCTGTCATAAAAAATACATCGGAGAAACCAAAAGGAATCATAAAAGGGACACTTTACAAAATAATACATCAAATGGCATTAGTTTCTCACCGTAACGAGACTGACTACAATTTTGACATAAAAATGCTACTCTGATCAAAGAAGAAAACAATTCACTAATACTAGAGTGCTGCCATCCACAGTAAATTTGCGTACTGGCTCTTACAACATCTCACTATTCATGGCAGATCTTCTAATATCACATTGTCGGGTATCTAATAACAAAAGTGATGGAAACAAAAAAAAAAAAACTTTATATACCAGTAAAAAAAATTAAAATTCGTTCGTGCGCATGTGTAGTCACATCAAAACAAACAGACTTAGTCCGATGAAGTCCTAAAGGACGAAACATGAAAACTTTTTCCCACTTTGTCATGCATTTTCCCCCTCAATAAAGGAAATAGAAAATCTTATATGTAGATTTTAATTTTTCTCTGATTTTATGAACTGGATATGAACTACAATATGAAATCAAAAATGTATCGTCTACAAGCACACAAATGGTCATAATTCAGTAAACAGCATTTAATTAATGCATAAATCCAAAATATCCTAAGCAATCAATAATAAATAACTAAAAAGCCAACAAACACCTCCGTACAACAGCTATAAATTAACCGCATTCTGACTCATAATTTTTTCTACTCAATAGACTTTAAAATAATTAACAATATATGTAATCTGACATCAAATAACAATTAGGATAAAACAATAAACTGGAAACCTCTGACGTTTCAACCCATAATGCTCCATTGACCAGTATATACAAACAGTCGAGCTACCATACGACACATATGGCTGGAAGATTGAGTTCAAGCATGAAACAGACTGTCGTCACTCGATTATCTCTTAACACTCTCTATCCCTGTTATTGAGCACCTTTACCCATAAATATAGAATATCATAATAACACCTTTCACCGCCGCCTACACACGGTTGTGTAATCACATTTAGTGGTCCGAACTTCAGGGTCTTAGGATGACGTTTTAACCACAGGGATAACTCTGTTCCGCTCAATTCTGACGCTGGTCCAAGCTGGTTGTTGGTCGCTGGCTGCTTCAATCTACACTAACTCTGTCCACGCTGTGTTTTTCAGTGGAAAATCGAAGGTTGCAGACTCGCAGCGCTGGTTCAAGCCGTGGCGACTGGTATATTAAGAAACAAAAATATTGTCAAGACGAAAATTAAACGAGAGATTCGTGGGGTTAATCTTAAATTAGTTTATATATCTCTTGGCACAACAAAAGTTAACCTTTCCCACAGCAATCTCTATAGTGATACTGGGTCTTGTTTAAACGTCTGGAAGGCTGGGTTCAAAATTCTTGGAATCGGGAATTCTTTTGGCAGCTGACGTGGATTCCAGAGGTACTCTATGCGGCTTCTCAGCCCAAGTCTCTGAGCTCCCTAAAGTGATCTGCTTATATGCACTTCGGCACAAAACTGACGTGGAGTCGACGGGTTCTGGGTATTCGGTGATTCTCCAATTTTCATTAATTCTAATAAGGGTTTTCTTTATTCCCTATTTCTGCTTTCTTAATCAATTTTCCAATTTTGGAGAATTATTCATCTTCCTTGGAAGTAGTCACAGGGATTGCTCTTCTCTTAACTTCAACCCGCTTCACTTCACATCTCGCACTGCTACTCCGCACAGACGGGGCTAAATTCTGACCCTTCCTTCTTCCTCCTCGGTATTCTAACTCTACGCACTTCTCAGGAAGGGCATAATTGTCTTTGTGACAAATCTAATTTTTGATGTTCGCCGGAGAGAGTTTTATGTTAGTCATTAATTTTAATTCTCTGATTCTTTTCTATTTTTCTGGAACTATCTTTGTCCAGCGAAAATATAAACCAGACCACCGATGTCAGAACTTGTTTTCATAAGTCCAGCGTTAATCGTACAGTACATACGACCCGTTAAAAGAAATTCATTCTCATTTAACTTTCCGAGCGGGAGATAAAAAATATTTCTCAGTTTATTTTCGTCAATGAAAATATAATTTACCTAAATTCTCAACAAAGAAACTCTCTGGTATCCATTTCTGTGGCTGGTCACCGTCTCAGTGAAAACATAGGCCAGTTCATCTGCCTGTCATGACGGATCGATTTTTAGATTAACCTTCACAGCGGGTTCATTCTGTTTTCATTTTCTTAATTTGATTTCGCTAACAAAAATATAATTCCCGCCTACTTTTCCTTTTCTGTTTGCCAGTAACATTTCCCAAGAAAGAGATAAAGCCATTTCCCAATTTGCTTTCCCCGCAAGCCAGATTTTCAATAGATAAGAAAAGTAAACTCTAAGTGCATCGTCCCAATTTGTAATTTCTTGATGGCCCTTTCTTCATTTCCACATTACCAGGGAAAATTTCTTCTATTCTCTCTTTCTATCTCTCTATCTTCCAATTTATATTTTATTTTGGGCTTAACCCGTTATTGCTCAGAATTACCTCATTGCCTCAGTGTCACATCAAAACTGTATTTTTATCAGGGACGTGTCGTCTAAGTAGGCAGTGCCTAACCTGACTAAAATATGTCAGTAGCTACATTTTCCTTCTGTGGTACAATATGCACCTAATCCTACAAAATTATGAAGGTTTTCTCTGATTATTATGCAGAAAATGTGAAATATTTGATTTTATTATAGATTTACTACATAAAGTTCACAAGCTGAATAATTACTGACGGTACAAAATAAAAACTTTTGTCACTCAGTGTTGACCTCAATGTCTACTTATATATATATATATTTGGTTGGATTGATGTGAGTTTGTGACCCTGGGTTTCAGGCTTTTGCGATCGTCAGACAAACTGATTAATTTTTTATATAATATAATATATAAATAATTATATATATATACATATATATATTTATATTTATATTCACACACTTTTCACACACACACACACACACACACACACACACACACACACACACACACACACACACACACACACATATATATTAAGGCATTAAAAACAAGAAATTTTATATTGTAGGCCATGATAGATTTAAAACAAAACACACACCAGTCGACCGGTTTCGTCCCCTCTCATCAGAACTGTTAACGGGGAACTACAATTATGAGGAAAAAAAAAGAAGAAAAAGTCTGTCATGGATGACATGAATGAGTGGACAGGGAGAAAAAAAAATATTATAAAAAATTATACCAACCAAGATGCTAGAAGCGCAGCACAGCAAGTCCAAGCAAACAATCTCTTTGTTTGCAAAGAGCAGGTTGCCTGGACCTGATGTAAAGCGACTCCAACACCTTAAGATGGAAAAGTGAGTGCGAACTGGCCAAAACGGAAAACCAGTTCACACTGAAATCCATCACACAAGTGGGATTCTTTATAAAGTGATCCGCAATCGAAGAACCATACGTGTTACGAATGGTATCGCCCAAAGAAAATTTTTTGTTCAGTATTATAGCAGGTACGTGTTGTTTAATTCTAACGTCCAACCGCTGTGTCGTTCTACCTATGTAGTCGCATCCACAACTACATTTGAAATGGTAAATAACAGAATTAATATGGGGTGGGGGGTAGAACATCTTTACACATAGATGAAAGTACGGACTTAGTTTGAAAGACAACACGAACGTTCGCTGCAAAATAACACTCACGTGAACTACACGAAATACGCTTGGCGAAGGATTCACTAATCCTACCCAACCACGATAAACGAAGATAGACTGGACATTTACCCACCGAAGCAGGTTTGATTTTGTTGAACCTGGCAGTCTCATCTCGAATAACCGATTGAACAATGTTCAACGGATAACCATTGTTCAAAAAGATCTCAGTTAAACAACTGATTTCATGTTTCAAGGTGTCATCCGAACAAATCATTAACGCCCTATGTGTCAGGGTCCTAATCAAATTTATCTTTTGTCGTTTAGGACAAAAATAGTCCCATCGAGTATATAGTCCTGTAAAAGTAGACTTCCTGTACACAGAGGTGATAAACGAGGAAGGAGTTCTTTGAACAAGAACATCTAAGAAGGGCAATGAACCATTGACCTCCTTATCTACTGTAAATTTAAGGGCAGGATGAACACCATTGAGTAGGGAAAAAAATTGATCCACTATATATATATATATATATATATATATATATGTGTGTGTGTGTGTGTGTGTGTGTGTGTAATTTGCCGCATTACTCCTACTTTTCTCCATCAACCATTTTTACATATCAGTGATTACACTTATTTTTGTCAAGATATCTTCTGTTGAGAGGACAGTATATGGAGCAGTGTACATAAGTTTGATCACATTATACATTTACATTTTTGCAAAATCTAAGTGTATATAACAATTGAATTTCTATTCCGAATTTATTCTTGTTATACAATGCATTACAGAACCTCTATAAATCTTTTAAAAAGTTCTCTTTATAAAGAATGAAAAGTTTTGAAGCGGAAAAGATAACAGAAAAAATGATTGTCATTGTTCTTCTTTGCAATGTTTCTTTAATTTTTTCTTTCAAGTTGTTCTTAAAGATTGTATAAGCATTGTAATAGAATTGTTTTGAATTTATATTTACGTTATAATGTCACCTTTCTTTTTTCATCTTATGTTATTATTATTAATATTGTTTCTTTCCTTTTACCTTTCCAAGAAATACTATGATTATTGAATTTCTTTTAACCATTTCACTTCAGGCAAGGTGATAATGCCACTAGGATGCAGAAGGTGAAAGAGAATGAGAACTCTTTAGTGTGGAGGAGTGAGGAAAGAACAATAAAGGAGCAGGGTTTAGAAAAACAAAAGATGGTGATTGACGTTGCATTTACATTTTTGAAGATTGTAGGCGGCAGGGAAGCAAAAAATCATCGGTGAGAATTGCGAGAAATAGAAACGAAATAGAAGTGGCCATTGCATTTAGCTTGTTCAACAGTACAACGGTGAGACCTAGTTGCCAATCTAGTAGCACGCTTAAATTCATGTAGTGATTCATGGTATGGCCATTTTAATCAAATTATAAACCTCAACAGAACAATTGCCATGAAAATATTTGTAGAATTACATTACAGATTCTTCTTTGATTTTTATCAAGAATCTCGTGGGGCATAGCAGGAGCACCAGACCAAACCTGGCAACAGTATTCAATGCACGGACGAATGGTAGATTTATGAATGTGCAAGATGGATTCTGACGAGAAAAGATTTTCTGGTTCAACCCCGTGAATCAACTTTCCTAGCAGCAGACGTAGCAATTGATTCGATATAGTCACTCTATTTCATATCAGTAGAAAACGTGAGCTCAAGAAGGTGTAGAGTGTTGCTCTCCTGGAGTTTAGCATCAGCCATGATGATGACAGACAGGTTCTCTGCGGCGATTAAATGAAATCAGTTTTGTTTTGGAGGCGTTAACATGTACAAGCCATTCCTTACCCCAGTTAACCATTGACTGGAGGTCCTTTACGAGATCACTTGCCAGGTTTATTTTGTTGGAGCTGCCAGTCTTGCTACGAAGACACTGTAGCCTTTGAACTTTTGAAGAAGGCCAGCAAGACAAACACTGTCGTATCATCCAAGTCAATATGAAATTTAAGGACAACGGATGTCATCGAAAATATCCCTAGAATCAGTGAGCTATCACTCTGTCGGAAATAACGTAGATTATGTGGCGCTTTAGCCCGATATGCAATGGAGAACTGCTTCCATAAGAGAATTTTTTTTTTCCAAATTAAATGATTGACCATTTCCGGTGAGTTTTCCCTCACCGCCATGTTTTTTTTTTCATCCAAAATGTCAGCATCTTTAATCTTCGTATAAGACTTTTTTTTCTTCTTAAAATTGAGAGAAAATTTCATTAAAAAAATCCGGATTTTTCATTATTGAAATCCATAAATGCGAGAAACGCTGACAAATATTCCATTATGTTATTTGTCGTCAGCCTCAAGTGAATTTCATTTTCTTGCAGACTGACAGACCTATATTTACGATAGGGTTGGCACTTACCAGTTGAATCGAGTTATAACACATCTAGAAAATTTAATTCCATCTTAGTTGTCTTAAATCATTAAGGCAAACTGAACAAACTATTAATTCTTTGAAAATTTATTATGCTCCTTGCTCAGTATAAATCTTTATCCGTTTCAGAACGTTCTCTCCGATTTTAGCAGTCCCGCAACGCTTATCCTGTCTAATAAAATCCTTTTAAACCATCTCTGCAAGAGATTAACGTGGATGTCTCTGTACTGTTCAGCGTACTCCCTTGATTCATGGTATGACCATTTGATCAAATTATACATTTCTTTCTTGGAGATCAATTCTGAATTGTAAACTATTCTTTGAAGCTGCATTTCTACTTTCACCAGTCTTCAGATTAGTCAATTTAAGAAATCTGCCAAGTTCATGTTGCATTGTTACTTACTAAGCTTAGTTCTGGCACAAAAGCACAAGTAAGCAGCATTTAGTGAGGTTGAACTTACTACTAATTTAAAAGTTCGTCCTGTTGACCATTTTACCGTGATAAGGTGCATCTAGTTGTTATTTACTAAGCTTAACCCTATTTTGGAATAAGACCACAAGTATGGAAGATCGTGAGGTTTTAAATCACTTCTCAGTTGTAATGGTCAACCAGGCTTGTTCGATCACCACTAACACGTTACGAGGCGCCCATAGATGGTTTTTCGTTGAATGAAATATTTCAACATTTTTTAACAAAGCTAAGCAGCTCATTTTGTTATACCAGGGGTGATCAAACTTGCTTAATATAAAAGCGACATACGATAAAGTTCAGCCACAAGACATGAACAAAGTTTACACATACGTTAAGATTAAACCTACGTTTTAATCCAATGGGATCAAAACGTATTCAATTCATACCCAGTAAATAATTATAAAACTTCAAATTTTTCTTATTTACCTTTATATTATAATTGTGATGAAAAAAGGAGCTCAGCCAACATATTTTCACGATCCGTATATTAAAGGTCAAAGAAACGCATGTGGCTCGCGAGACGCGGTTTGGCCACCCCTGTGTTATACGGTCGTAGTCAACAGCTTGGTATTATTTTTCCTCTTAACCTGTGAAGACATAACGATTAAGCAGTGAAGCTATGAAATCCCGTTTGTCATTCTAAGACGATAAAATCGTGTTTGCAGATCGGCGTCCATGTCATATTCCCTTGCTAATTGAGGATCGTAATGTCACGTGTGTTCTGTTGGAAAAAGTAGTGTCGCATCAAGTTCTTAGCTACTCTTCTAATCGATTTCAATTGCAGTCTCTAAGATTTCAATGTCTGTTGCTACGGCTTCGATTTTTTAGGTCGGTATGTCCATGGAAACCTCAAAATGATCCTCATCTAACTTAGCATCTTCTTCCAATCTCTGTGAAGACACAAAGTAAAATTACTGCATCTGGTGTAGTGTGAGTAATTATAACAGCATCTATCAAAAAAAAAAAAAAAATAAAAAATAGGCTGGTGAGTCGATGGTTGATTTGAAGATACGGCTGCATCTATCGAAATTTAAATTTTCATAGATCTGATTCCCCTTTGATTCTTTTCTCTCAAGTAATCTCAGGATTTAGAAAAAAAGAAAAAAAACTTGGCAATGCATGAACTGTAAAATTTTGGTTGACGTAGTCTTGACTATATCAGTGAATTTTATTCATCGTGAACAGCGCTAAAAGAATTAAATGATCAGACATAATTTATATGGAAAATTCTCTCTCTCAACGCACACACACACACACACACACCTATATATATATATATATATATATATATATATATATATACCGGGTTTAACAGCAAAACTGTTCAAATGATGTAACAGCAAAATGGTCCATTTGTTAGATTAAGCTTTGAACCGTTGTATCTTGCTGTTGTGACCTTCTGATCCAGTTTTCATCTCTACTGTTTCTTGTTTTTCACCGTTCTCTTGATGGTTCTTGAATGGACATTGAAGATGGAAACCAGAGTATGAATGTTGGTACCATTATTGAAGGCCTGAATGATTTTTTCCTCCCACCATTGCTCAGACATAGTCGGGCTGATGCAAAACGATTTTAACCTATTCTCTTTCTAGCTGAATAACTAAAAGTGTTTTTCAGTGATTCTTTCGACAAACGGTATCAAGATGGCTAAACATCTTATCTGAAAACCTGGAAAAGCGAAACACAATTAGTTTATTTTTTATTTTATTTTATTTTATTTTTTTTTAGATATTAAACGTTTTGTGGGATGGACAATTATGTCACGTTGTTACACGATTTGCATAATTTTGCTGTTACATCCGGTATAATATGCACCTATGTAATTTCTTTCGGTGTAGAAGTGGATTACTAAGTTTTACTGATAGTATAAAAAAGTAAATTTATATTTTATTTAAGCTCTTTCGGTATATATCAGGGACGTGTCGTCTGGGTAGGAAAAGTAGGCGGTGCCTACTTCGAATAATACAGATTATCATCTATATTTTCCCTTCTCTGGCACAATATGCACTTAATTCAACAAAATTATGAAGATTATTCTGATTATTATGCATAAGATGCAAAATATTATATTTTTTAAATTTAATGAATAAAGGTCACAAACTGATTACCCTGGTATACGTGTGTGTGTGTGTGTGTGTGTGTGTGTGTGTATGTTTATGGAAAACGATTTGTAAATTTTCAGATATCACGAACAATCTTAGGAAAATCTATGACAAGTTGAATAATTTTTTGTGTGACGCGTTCCGCATTTAATAATAAGCTAAAATTTGAATGGGGAGTCTACACTATCACCTATAATAATTGTCACAAGGAATGTACAAAACTGTCATCAAGGAATTTAAATAAAATATTATATGTGCACGGTTGGACATAGTTGCTCATCCTAATGAATCTGACCATAACTTTGACTTATAAAATTCTACTTTAATTAAAAGCAATTTATTAAGACGAAAATGTATAGAAAGTGCTTTAATTGCTAGATTATCATTAGTAAATTCTCGTCCTTTCTGGGCAAATTTATTATCCCAATGTAGACTATTTAATAATAAAATGGATAAAAACATAAGCTAAAAGAAACTAAATGAAATCGGCTAGACTACCGAAAACATATATTTAAAAAAAAAAATTAAATTTAAAATTTAAGTGCCCCTTGCCCTTCGTGTGCATGTACTGTGCAACCACATTAACTTCAACATCACTTTAGTCCAATGAAGTCCTAAAAGACGAAGTGCATCACATGATATATATATATATATATATATATATATATATATATATATATATATATATATCAGAAAATAAGTTTTTTTTCTATAAAATATATAGGTAAAAATATAGAGGAGAAAAAATGAGTTGAAAATGCAACTGGAGTTTTTAAGAATATTTATTTTGAGTAACTTTAGCGTTTTCACATTTCTATGATTTTCAGAAGTTAAATCCAGATGGAGAGACATGCCGCTATGCCATGATCTGTTTCACATCTGACTGTAGTTGGAGAATTTTTTCGGTTTTATACAGAAAAAATGTGGCTCCGATTACTAGCTGTTTAAAATTAAATTTAGTTGGTTGATTAGCATCACATAATCAGACATAGTAATTTTTGCGCCGAAAATTGATGATCATATCAATTTGCTGTCAAAAGTTGAGAATGTCGTACTTCAGTGAACGTGTCTAATGACTGAAAAGTGTTAAGTAGCTCATAACAACAAGGTGTTAAGTAGTCCATGGCAACAAAATCTTAAGTGTCAGTGATTCAGTTTTATTGGACATTAGTAACAATCTCAAAAGGTTTAATGTACAAGGATTACATTTCTCTCTCTCTCTCTCTCTCTCTCTCTCTGTGTGTGTGAGTTAGAGAGAGAGCGTGTGTATGGAAATAGTTTTAGAGCTTTCTACATTGCTGGAAAAGTAGAAAGTAAAAAGTAAAAATAGAAAACACTAAAACTATTTCTACGCACACACACACTCACACACACACACACAAATTACTAAGAAGAAACAAAAACTTCACAGATACAAAATAGTTGGTATAAAAACATGATTTACTGGGCAAAAGTAATATCTTCTTTGGGCTAAGAAACTTAGCATCATTAAACAAACCCTAATCAGCAATAACTTCCTTAACAACGTCGTGGACGAACACATACAATTAGCCGTAACGAAATTTAGAAAAAATAACGCAAGACCTCTCCCTGATACAAATAAAAATCATCATCATTAACAAATTTTATCGTAATCAGATGCACCCTAATGATAAATAGGATGAAAAAGCAATTAAAAACATAATTCACCGATATATATCATTCAACGATCCTAACAAACACATAAGATTTATCATTTACTATTTAATTATTACAAATTAAATCGGATATAAAATCCAATCTATGTAAAAAATAATGTTGTCTATGAATTCTCATGAACGGAGGAAGATTGCACGATGGAATATTTCAAATTCCAGCTTCCCAAAGAATACCAGTATGTAGACAATGGAATTTTAACTACCACACAGATATCACATTGGTTCTTGATAATGACTACGATGATCGAAAACTATAGCAAATTATGAACTTCGGACAGTTTATCCACAACTTCTAGCATAATGTGACACTATTTAGCGGTTGCGTGAAAATTAAAAGCGAGAAATAATTAAGGCGAGAAGAAGCTGAAATAATTAAGGCGAGAAGAAGCTATCACGAAAGACATACTGAGCGATGTTATTTTTTTTAACAAAGAAAAGTGGTAAAGATTTTATTTTCATTTGAGAAGAAAAGTATTTTTTTTCGCAGAAGATAGGAAATTCGTAAGATCTCGGAATTAATTTATGCTACGACGCGGCGAATAAAAGATAGCAATCTGCCCATGGCAATAATGAAAATTTCAAATTGGTCAAGTGGCCTACGAAACAGAAGCTGGAAGATAATCGTAATCAGGTCACGCACTGATCGAGAAAGGCATCAGCTGAGGCCACCCCAGAGAGAAAGGGAAAGAATAAACCATTAACTATCTTTCGGAGATATCATTTGTTTTTGGAAAGAGACCACCTGTTTTATTGTCCAGACCTGGACATGATAAAAGTTTGTTACCGGGACAGATAATTGGCGACAGGGTGCGAAGACGTCCAGTTGACCACCCATTTGACGCTAGCGAAAATCTCGTTGATAAATTCCAGATGACATTCGGTTAAGATAGAGAAGAAAAAAGGGAACATACTTTTTTTTCCTTTGAGCGATAATTGTAAACACCCGCGCTACCGAGCGTCATTGGCTGAGTGGTGGCGTGAGCGGTGGGAGAAGGTAAACATATGAGAAGGAGGGGAGGCCTGTTGACGCATCTGAGGGGATTGGTGTGAAATACCACTATGAGAAAGGAGGGACACCTGTTGACGCCCTCTGAGGGGATTGATGTGAGATACCAATATGAGAAAGGAAGAATTTGGGAGGACGATTCCCTTAAGAACCCCTCTAAAGCAGAAAGTAATGGACTTCCAAAAATGGGAAGTGATAAATTTGCCTGTCCGAAAACAAAGAAAATCCTTATTGTGGATTTAGAATTATCGAGGAACCCAAATCCCGACAGGCCCACACCCGGTTTTGGTCGGCGTCCATATAAACAGAGTCGCAGCGAGTTAGAGTTCGAGAGAGTTCGGCAGAGTTCAGAGGAGACGCGGACGCAGACAGAGTTGAGCTGTGAGCTCTGAAACCAGCCTCGCAAGAAGCTGACTTCTAACCCAAAACAATTTATTTTTGAAGAACGACTTAGACTCACACCACCAAAACAAGTTTTAAGAATATCGCCTGAAGATACAAAAAAACAGTTATCGAAAAACAACTTAAGATATTAAGACTCGCTTAACAAACGCAAAGTGTCACGTATCCATATTAGCGGGTTGGGAGAAAGAATCAGTCCTGTATTCAGCAACCAGATATAAAAATATTTGTTATTCTTTTTTAACACATTTGAACTTTTCGAGTTGATACTTTATTTTCTTTTACATATGCTTGTGCGATGTCAACTTTGCTCGAATTCGGCTTGCATTACGGCCTGGCGACTGATTGATTTCGTCTACCTAAGATCAAATCACAACGTGGGTAGGTTAGACTAGAGATGAAAGCAGTTACTTCGGTAACCAGACGTTGGAAGCGAGCTGGGAACGACAAAGCTGATACCGAATCTAACCAGATTCCCATCTGAATCAGCCAAGGGTTAGAACGTCACATTTGGTGCCATGACAGCAGGATCACGTCACATTTGGTGCCGCGACCAATACCAAGTCACATTGGTCGTTACATGATAGCACGGGGGCAGAGAGACCGGAGTGACGTCACATAATACACCAAAAATTATTCAAAAATTGGAAAAATATTATAAAAATTAAGCAGAAAGATCTTTCAGTTCTTTTTTATCAACTGACAAGGTTTTGTTTGGATAAATGCTTGATGCCTATATATATATATATATATATATATATATATATATATATATATATATATATATATATATATATAATGGACTCTCCGTCGGTTTCGACGTATGAGGATCTGACAGCTTATTGATTCAGTTATGAAATTTTGTGCGATAATCTTAAGTGGTATTTAAGACCCGCTAGTGATTTACAAAGGAGGCCACATACGGAGCAAGTGTGAGGATTGTGAAATGAGATCACTGTTAGATTGGCTGACCTTTTAGATCATGCTCTCGCTTCTTGAAGATGATTCAGACAATCAAATTATGAAAAAATTAATTAAAGGTGAAATGTAAAAATCATACAACAACTATGGGGATGTTTCATCCTAATCACTTCTTTTCTACACTTGGGGTACTGAGAGACGTTTGTTTGTTAATAAATGCGTGAGTCTTACTGGTGAATAACTTCTACGGTGAATTCTTTCTCATGCAAGGCTGTCGGTTTTCTCTGCGAGGCACGCACTCTGAGTAGCTCTCTCGAACTTTACCCATTTCTGCGCATGCTTATATAGACTTCCGCTCCGGAATATATATAATTATTTAGCTTCTCAACAAAAAACCTCCTGTTCGATACTTCAAATATACAAAACAACCATTCGCCCTTGCATGGAGTATTGCTGCCATATCTGGGCTGGAGCACCTTCTGCTTACCTCGGAATTCTTGACAAGATCCAGAGAAGGATATGTAATCTAATTGGCCCTGATCTAGCGTCTTGTTTGCAGTCACTCTCTCACAGACGCGCCGTCGCCTCTCTCTGTCTTTTCTACAAATACTTCCATGGTAACTGCTCTGATGAGCTGCTCTCTCTGGTTCCCAGACTCCATGAATTCAAGCGCCCTACGAGGCTGGCATCCCGTTCTCACCCTTACACCGTAGAAACCTTCAAATGTGGCCGTCTCTTCTACTCCAATAGCTTCATACCTCGCACCTCTCGCCAGTGGAACACCCTCCCCAATTACTGTTTCCCTGAAAGCTATAATCCCCAACTATTCAAATGTAATGTCAATCGACATCTCCAATTACCTTGATCTACCCACTATCCTTCTCCTCTTCCTTTCTCCTATCACTCTTATCTGCTCTCGCTCCAAATCTTCTGCAACCCCCTGCATCCTAGTGGCTTCACGCCTTGCTTGGGGCACAATGCTTAAAAAAAAAAAAAAAAAAAAAAACAGGTGGCCGTACTATGAAGTGCTTTTTTCAAATTTGGCCTGGATTTTCAAGTTTCCAAAATTTAAATTGAAATCAACGTGAATATGTCGGATAGGTTACTAAAAGACAAACCCTAAAATTAGCGAAAATCCTGTGAACATTTGACAAATTCATTAGTCATGTCATTCCATCTTCTTTGCGTTTATGGATTTGGGCCGGGGGGGGGGCGTCATGCTGAATCTTACTAAATCTTACTTACTTTAATTTGAGTTCAAACTTTTCCAAGTCCTCTATAAGTAAAGGGTGTTACAATAACCGATTTTAAATGTGAATTAAGTTTAAGCATCTCATGATTTTGTTTTGTTTTAAGATTTAACAACTTAAGTCCTTTGCAATTTCAGCCATAGAAAGATTAACAATCAAACAACGTGTTAAACTTATCGAAGCCTATTACGAAAATGGACGTTCAAACAGAAATGCAATGAGAAGTTCCCAGGTCGCATCATCTCTCGAAACAGCGAAGTTTATTGGTCACCACGATCGTGCGACTTGACGCCTTTAGATTTCTTCCTTTGGGGTCATCTCAAAAGTAAGCTCTATGCCAACAAGCCAACAACAATTCAACAGCTGAAGGATGAGATAATAAGGCATATTGGTGAGATCGAGGAGCAACTATGCAGAGACATCATCAAAAATTTTGACCATCGAGTGGAGGTGTGCCGCCGAAGCCTTGGTAGACATTTGGGTGATATTATTTTTCACACATAATTGCCATGACTTAAATAACAATAGAGAAACAAAGAATCAACAGCAAATTTTACCTGAACATTTTGGGAGATCATGTTCATCCAAAGGCCAAGACTTTATTCCCTGATGGGGACTGCATCTTCCAAGACGATAATGCTCCACTACATACCGCTCGAGTGGTTAAGAATTGATATGAAGAGCACGAAAGTGAGCTAAAACACATGGAGTGGCCTCTCCAATCTCAAGATATCAATATTATTGAACATTTGTGGTGTATTTTGGAGCAACAAGTTAGGAGCTGCTACCCTCCACCGTCGTAAAGAGCTGATGAAGGTTTTAATGGAAGAATGGCTGAAAATTACTCTAGATGAAGTCAGGAAGCTGTATGATTCCATTCCTAGACCTATTAAAACTGTATGTGAGGCTAAAGGAGGACCAACTCTTTATTAAATAAATTTTCTTTGAATTTAACAAGTGTTCCAATTATTTTGTCCAACACCTGTATTCTTATTTTTCATTGAACCAAACGAAACGTGAGAAAAACTGATGAAAGTGTCTGTGCACATGCGCACAATGAAGTTCGGACTGAATTAATAAGTCACCGTGTATTCCTTCCGGACCCTTCTAGCTGCTGGAGCAGACGTTTGCTTTCTCTAGGGACCGAAGTGCTATTTTGGGGGGATAAAGACACATAATTAGTCGAAATGTTCGTCACCTGTGTGTTAGTTGCTTTCTAAGCTTTTAAAACATTTTATATTATAGATTATTTATTTGTACACTGCTGATAATGAACACTATTTACATTGTTCGGACTATCATCCCCATCTTTGTTGCCATATTTATCACATAATACCTCATCTCAGAAATATAGGCAGATACTGCTGATAATGACTTTGAAAACTGCTTCTTCATTATTATTTTCCTCTTCTGTTCCTTTACAGTGTATCAATCATAAAGTCAATATCAAGGAAGGCACTACGAAATAAAAAGTGCGCGCACGCGCGTGTGTGTTTGTGTGTGTGTGTTTGTGTGTTTGTGTGTGTGTTTGTGTGTTTGTGTGTTTGTGTGTGTGTGTTTGTGTGTGTGTTTGTGTGTGTTTGTGTGTCTGTGTGTGTTTGTGTGTGTGTGTGTGTGTGTTTGTGTGTGTTTGTGTGTGTGTGTTTGTGTGTGTGTGTGTGTTTGTGTGTGTGTGTGTTTGTGTGTGTGTGTGTGTGTGTGTGTGTGTGTGTGTGTGTGTGTGTGTGGATAAAAACGGTTTTAAAGGTGCAGCTAAATTAAATATACACTTTCAAACATTTTTGATTCTATGTTTTTTTTTCTGATCATCTCATAAAATGAATACTTTTTAAAGATATATTATCCCACAGAAAACAATTTTGATATTGATTTTAAATGCATTTTCGTTTGTAAACATTTTCTAGAATGAGACCCATAAATCTTTCCCGCATATAAATCTTTATAAAAGTTTCACGGGCTAATGTTTTGGTAAAAAATGGAAAATGAAGTTTTCTGATTTATTTTGAAAATTTATTCTTTTGTTTAGTTCTCAAAAATTGGACGCCATGCACCCAATAGTTTTAAAATCCTAACGTAGTAGAAATTAGGCTATCCAAAGAAGATATGAAAATTATTAAATTCAGTGGGTTTTCCAAAACTTTTGAGCTTATACAAAAGTTTTAGAAACTAATGTTTTGGTAAAAAAAAAAAAAATGAAAAATTAAGGTTTTTGATTTATTTTAAAAACTAATCATAGTAATGGTAGAACTCAACTCAGTAGCATTGCCAAAGATTGAGACTAAGAAGACAAATTTAATCTGCATAGTTTTCAGCTTCAGTAAACATTGGGACGCTAAAGCTCCACCCCAGTCTCCTATAGCATCGTGGAGTTTGGTAAGATAGATCCCGTTCACAGTCAGGAATTTAATATCACAAAGAATGTTCAACCTTTCTTTCTCTTCCAGAAGATCTGATGGTAATTCTAAATTCGACTGAGATACAAGACAACATCACTGCAATATTTTCGTATTTTCAAAAAAATAAGATACTGCTTTTATCACTTACTCAGTGATGGCTCTCCATGAATACTGAATTCTGAGAAATTTAAAGCTCTAGCGTTTTGTTTGGTTAAGCTCTTTTATTTATGTATATTACCTATAAAATATATAATAAAGATATATGAAGGATTCAACATTCCAGGATCAACATAAAAGAGATAGAAAAATATAATGTTTAGTCAGAGCGTTTTTCAGTAGAACCTGATAGTCTTCTTAAATTTTGTACCTGAAGTTGATAAAGCGAGTAGGTCATCCGCCTTTACACATGTATCTATTCGAGTCGAGCATGCGCATTTACTCATGTAGAACGAAAGAAATTGTTTTAAAATATAATTAGTGTATTCAATGATTAATTGATTCAAAGAGTCGTTTTAATTACTCTTTATCGAGATGATTTTTGCAGAAAAACAAAAAAACAATACAAAACAAAAAAAAACAACAAACAACAAAAAACAAAACAAAACAAAGCATACATTGAGGTAAAGAGCAAAGGATAATTTTTTGTCGGAGGAGGGGACTTGGAAAAAGTAGCCGAAAAAAAAAAGAAAAACAATCAACGGCGACTTTTCTAACCCGACTTAAAGGTTAAGTCGCATAATTGAACTAGTTAATGAATAAACTGTTAAGGTGCCTTATCAAAGCGGACAATTAAAACCCGTTTAAGCATCTAAACCAGTTTTTCTCAACATTTTTTTTTTACCAATGGCCCCCTTTACCGTTTTTTTTTTTTTTTTTTTTTGCTTAGTGGACCCCTTAATAACTATTTGACATTAGACAACAATATTCTTTTTTTCGCTAATAAAAATTTTGAAGTTTTAATAATCAAAGAAATATATAATTAAGCTTTATTTTTAAATGAAAACTAATTTAATGTAAATAAATTATTCTACAACAATAATAATAGTAATAATAATAATAATAATAATAATAATAATAATAATAATTTTTATTGACCAATATCTTGTATTACAATATTATTTATGTCATTTCTGGTCATCCATAAGAGCTGTCATCACCTTGAGATCTACTCGATTCGTTAATAACGATCAAAGAAAGACGGGGCCCATCGTTAAGAAATTCTTGTATATTGGTTTTTTATGCTATAAGTAAGTTGTCGGAGTTAACTTCTCCTTTAGTTCGTTAACCCTTTCACCAGGGGTCTCTCTTCCCTGGCTAGAAATAGCCGCTGACCCTTCGCCTCTTTCTCTTTTTCCCTCAGGCCTGTGCTCCGACACCTTGAGGTAAATCTCTCTTTTTCCTCAGGCTTCCAGCCTTACCACCTCAAAAATGTGAACGCTCACCAGAGATAGCGTTTCCCAAAATGCTGGGAACACGCTAAGCACAACACACACACACGCACATATATAATATTTACACACACACTTTGTCCTTTTGTAACTGTTTCTATGTAACCTGTTATTAATATATATATTTGTATACATATATTATCGGTCTAGTGTTTTGTTTGCTTTCTTTGCATTCTTTGGACTTAATTAAAAGTCCAACTTTCTTGTATAGTTCGACCAGCTAGCAGGAAAATCTGAACCCACATGTTTCTTCTACTTCTACTCAACAACATTACAACCACGGTCCACTACAAAGTAATGTTTCTTCCAAATCAGATTAATTTAACTTTAAATTTTCTAATTTTACTTAAATTACGTGTCATAAATATATAATTTAATTTGGGAAGATTTTAAAAATCGATAAATTTGTTTTTTTTACAAATTTCTCAAAATTAAGAAAATGGCCTCTTTTAAGATTATTTTTAAAAATCGTGCAATTATTTGACATTCCAATCTATATAATTTCTATCTACACCAGAATATTTTACTTACTGGAAATAATAAATTTAATCATTTAGCTTTCAATTAAAGCTAAAATGAACAGCAACAATAATACTAATGCTAAGGATAATAAATTCTATAATAAAATACGATGTGATTTCATATATTTATCGGTCATTCATCCTTATTTCCTTTATTTGAGATTAATGAGTTAGGGTAACGTAGATATTACACAGAGCCAATATCCTGTGTTAACAATGGAGATCAGATTGCTAATTGTATTTTATTCATTTATTTTTCTTTAGATATGTTTACTTTTATAGCATTTTGTTTGACTGCGACTATAGATTTACTTGTATGGATAGAAATCATAGATTGATCATGTTTTAACTGACTCCTTTTCTGACGGTACGGGTGGAGAACTCATATGTTTAGAATTATCGTCAGATATTCTGGAAGAGAAAAGAAAGAAGACACGCCTCATTGAACATTCTTTATTCAATCTTGATTCTTGATGTTAAATCTTGATTCCCTGAGTCAGAACGGGATCTGTCTATTAAAAGTCCAGGTTGAATCACATTAAGATATTAAAAATGAACAATATGGATAACAACGATGAGTATTGCTTACATTTGGATACGCATCGAGCAGATATGAATGTATGAGAGAAAATCATGGAGAATTGTAGTTTAAAAACAGAAAAATCAACCTTGCTAACCGAAACGCTCCTCTGTGGCTCAATCGGTAAATGCACGTCAGGCTAGATGACGGTTCCGTATGGGATAAAGGTTCGATTCCTGTCGGAGGACGCATATTTTCTATGAAAAATTCTCGGACATTCAGGTCGGTAAATGTTGTTAATACTGTTTATTATAAACAGAGCATTTACTTAAATATTTGTGTCTATAAAAAGAACGTATAAACATAAAAATGTCTTAAAATAGAGAAATTAGTATGCAAGATAATCATTCGCTGAGGGTCGGTCAGAAACTAATGCCCTTTTTTCTTGAATTACAGTAGATTTAAAAGCACATAAAAGATACTAAAATAAACCCCAAATTCTTAGTACTCTAGTTCCCACTCGGTTTAGCTGCTTTCTTTGTCATGTTTGAGTTGCTGCTTATCATCGTTGTCGTTTGACTGCTATTTGTATTGTGCAGCTCCAAAAGATCTTGGTCAGAAACCGCATTCTTTTCCTTCATGGAGTCGGCCATTATTCTACAGACCCACTTTCCATGGGCCTTCGAGTACCTAAAGGACTGCAATAAACTGCAGTTACTACGATGGTTCACCAAAAGGCTTTCACAGAGCTCTGCAATAGTGATTATTCAGTCTACTTTAATGAGGCCAGTAACCTGTTTGGCCTTATTTTTTCATAGCAGCATATGGCCTGCTAGTGTGAAGCCTGTCATTGAAGTTAGTTTCCTCTTTCATTCTAGGATTGTTGTTAAATTTACTGATTCGTCTTTTGACTCTGCTTACCTCCTTTCCATAAACATTCACTAGCCTCCTGTGAATGTTTACTTTGTTGATAGGCTATCATAGTTATTATGAAATCTTGTATCAAGATTATAGTAATAAGTTCAGCTCCTATATTCCGAAATATAAGATGAGTACGCAATTTCAAATGAAATCTTTTCGGCATAGAACTCAAGAATACTGAGAAATGGAACTGAATTTAGATATTTTTGTGCATCTGATCCACAATAATACTAAATCATTTGATTCAAATCATAGATATATATATATACAAATAATAATTAATATTTGATCCGAATCATAGATACAAATAAACAAATAATGATAACTAGAACCAAAGTCTCAATTCGAAAATGCCAATAAGGTAAATTTTGAAAATGTCAAGAAAACCCAATAATTGTACTCATATCTGAAATATCCTTACCTTAACTTTGCTCAGACGATTAAATCTTTTCTTTCTATGGTTGATGTTGCTAGCACATGAGTTCATAATATGTTTTCTGTTTCTCAGCCGAAACTTTATGTTATGAACAACAATTATACTATACAAAGATCTGAGCGTCAGAATAATGTTGGATAGATACAGGGTGCAATGGATAAATTATCGCCATTTTATATTTTTAATTTCGCGCATGCGCTTTGCTTACTTTTGATTTTGTATACTACATAGTATAGTAGGGTCAGTTGGGCACCGTCTGTGAGAAAAAGAGAACCATGATGCACTTCACTCCGCCAGAAATTTGGAAACAGCACGTTGTACTGCTTAGCATTCGCGCCGAAAGCTCCAATACGAAAATTTCAGTGTGTTTGGATGTCAAAGAGGATTTGGAAAAAGTTGGATGATTCTCGGAAAATTCAAACTGATCATTCTGATAAGAAAATAACTCTCAAATTTGTTGGTGAGGGCCTCAGATTCAACACAGAGGCCTACATCAAATGCCTTGAGGAGGTAGTGCTGTCCTGGTGTCCAATCTCTGCGACCACATCACTCATTACATCTGGCCACCTAACTCTCCAGACTTGCAACCCCCGGGATTATTATGTGTGGGGCGTAGTTAGTCGAGAGACCAACAAAACTCTTTGTAACACCAAAGTTGAACTGAACGCAAGGATTATGGCAGCATTCATCAATTTAAACTGTCCAGAAGAGTTGCAAGCGATTCCGATTCTGGTGGCCATGGTTGAAGCCAATGGTGATTTTATTGAATAAATTTACTCTTTAATATTTCAAGTTATTTTTGTGTAATTTGGGGTAATATACCTGTTAAAATGAGATGTCAGTGTTACTTTCATTTTTGCGTAATTTAGACGACAATTTATCCATATGTATATATTGTGTGTATTTAGGTAGCAAATTTTCTTTAAGGCAAATATTACAACAGACTTTTTGTGTCGATTAATTTTATTGATCGACTTTTCCAAATTACGCATAATCCTCCTCAGATAAGGAGGGAATTTCATCCGAAATTGTTCAAAGTATATTTTGGAAGAAATATGCTCCATGCTATCGACTTCCTTAAGTCATCATCAGGGTAGGTAGAGACAAATGGTGAGTTTCGTATAACTAGTGGACAAAGTGTAGGCGAGGTGCATTGTGTGTATGTGTGTGTGTGCACGCGTAGGCGTGCGTTTATTTTATTTTATTTATTTATTTGATATTTATTTATTTTTTATATACATATCAAAAACAATTTTAAAAACTCTAATTCACTTTTAAGTAACCCAAGCTTGAAAGCAACTGCACACGAATTCAAAAATCATCCCACCATTGTTATAAGAAAAACAGATAATTCAAACATTTTCGTAGTATTAAATAAGGATGAATACCACACAAAACTACAATTAATACTAGAAAGATACCACAAAATCCAAGATACTACACAAAAATACAAATTCTCAGCTAAAATCCCACAATTATCGCTGAAATTGAATCGTTAAACTTTAAGAAAATTATCGGCGAATATCATCCTTGTTATCTATACGGGAATATTAAAATCCACAAATCGGGCAATCCACTCCGCCTTATTATATCACAAGTTCCTACAATCATATATCACTTATTAAAAACTTTAAATCAATTAATCATACCAAAGTTACCTACAAAATACAGTATCAACTCTAATAATGGATTTTTAAAAATATTTTTTACAAAACCTTAGTATCCTTAAACGTTAAAAATTTGTTTCAGTCCGTGAAATAATCGACATTATTTTAAATAACATTTATCATCATTTTTCTCCGGCACCTTTAAAAATTAACACATGTCATCAATGCTATGGAATGGTTGGCACTTACACAATATTCAAACCACTGGCTCTGACATGTGACAGTTCAAATCTTATATATTTACTTTTCTGCCACAAATGCCAAAATGTGAATTATGTTAGAGAAACAGGTGCAGAATTCTGTTTTCGGTTAAATAACAATAAAAAAAACATCAAAGACAACAACAACAATTTCCCTATCGCTGCACACTTCAATCAACCGTTCCATCGCATCCTTCATTTAACAGTTGTCAAGAAGGACGCAGATCACAGTTAAAATATATTTTCAAAATAAAACCACAGATTAAAATATTAAACAGGATTTGGGTTTACTTAGAGAATATAATTTCTGTAATTTTCTGTTGCTGTTGGCTAAAGGGAGCCAACAGCAACATTCCTCCCACTACTTTATTTATTCCTTGTCTTGTTGAAAAGGGACACAGGCGTGTCTGAAAATTCCGAAGTTTAAAACCTTTCTCTTCATGCTTCAATTTAGTCAATAAATATCATTCCTCAAATTTCATTAACCTACCTATTAAATACATACATACATATATATATATATATATATATATATATATATATATATATATATATATACAGTGCTGTTCGATAAAAGTGACTCACCTGTTTTTTTACTAAAAATATTTTTTGTCTATTGTTTTTGGGGTTAAAATAATTTTTAATCTTACTAATATAAAGAGCCCTTCCCTGACCACCTAGGAAAAACGTTTATTCACCCTAAGGCATTCTATTTGGATATAAATGAGATTCATGAAAAAACTCTACGCAAAAAAGTGACTCAGATATCGCATTTTAAGGATTAAACTGGTAAATTTAAAGAACTTTTGACAAAATATTGAAAACTATTTTACAATACACTCAGAACAATATTCTAGAGAATTCTAGAACACCTTAAATTAAATCTAGAGTATTCCAGAAAGCCTCATAGAGTGTAAAAACAGCTTGAAATAGCCACTCAAGTCACTAACCAGATGAAAGGGTACAAACACGCATCAGAACCACTTAAGGCATCTATTATTGCCCTCTCAAAAGAAGGCAAGTCTACGAGAGAAATTGCAGAAATTGCTATAACCTCGCAGTCAACTTAGGGCACATAATAATGCCACTCCTGCTCCAAGGAAGGAAACATGGGGACGAAAGAAAAAGATTGATGATAGAACTGGCAGGGTAATCAAGAGAGAAGTTACGAAGAATTGGACTATAACTAGCCAAGAAATTGCAGCCAGTCTAAGCGAAGAGCAAGGTGTTAGGCCGTCGGTGGCTGTTAGAACAAGGCTACAAATCTTGTACACTAAGGTTTAAGCCGCTAATAAGCAAAGCCAACAAACTTAAGAGACGTGAATGGGCTCACTATTACAAAAATTTCACCGTAGAAGACTGGAAGAATGTTCTCTTCTCTGATGAAACGAAAGTTGAGCTACATTCAAAGGATAAGGTGAGTCACTTTTATCGAACATATATATATATATATATATATATATATATATATATATATAATATATATATTTTATATAAAGATATTTTTGTAGGTACAAAATTTAATGATCGAAATAAAAGTGTAAAATTTAATATTACAAGACATATTAAAACAATATTAAATAATAAAAAAAAACTCAACAACAAGGGGGGGAAGCAGCCGGTTTCACTCCACTCCCGCTCATCAGGCTTCCACGGGAGATTCAAAATTAAAACAGAGAAATGTACAATCAGAATAGGTGGGAAAAAATACATATATGTACATGTATATATGCAAGAAGGAACTAGAGGCAGATGACAACGAGTCCCAGCAAACACTCACGTTGTTTGCACAAAGAAGGCTTGCTGGACCCGATGTAAAGCGCCTCCAGAACCTTCAGATGAAATACAGAGTGTGACCGGGCCAACACAGTGAACCAGTCGACACTGAATTTGGCAGCACAATCTCTGCTATTTAAAAGATGTTCGCATATGGCGGAACTGTAGGTGTTCGGGACGAGTCCACTTTAAGGCAAGGTGTGTTTTCTAATTTTAGTAGGAACGTGCTTCTTTATTCTAATGTCTAAGCGCTGAGTTGTTCTACCTATGTAGTTGGCTCCGCAACTACAAACGTATTTGTAAACAATTGAATTAATATGGTGGGGAGGGAGAACGTCTTTACACGCAGATCGAAACATAGGCCGAGTTTGAAAAATAATCCGAACTTCAGCAGAGAAAAAGCAACAGCGAACCTTTGATGAAATTTGCTTGGCTATTTTGTCACATTTGGTACCAATCCAGGGTAATCTAAGGTAAACAGGGCATTTTTTGACAGTGTAGAGATCGGCACTTCTGAACTCTTCAACTTTACTGCGGATAACTGAATTAACAGTATCAAGAGGATAACCCAAATTACATAGGGTATCCTTAATAAAGTTAATTTCGTCGTTCAGGAAAGGCTCAGAGCAAATCTTTAATGCTCTGTGGAGGAGGGTTTTGATAATGTTGATCTTGCGCTTAGTGGGACAAAAAGAGTCCCAACGCGTGTATAACCCTGCAAAAGTAGGTTTTCTATAAACGGAAGTAAGAAAACCTGTTAACGTACGATGTACTAATACATCCAAAAAAGCCAATTGATGATTAGACTCTTTTCGATAGTGAACCTCAGTGCCGGATGGATACCATTTAAAAACGAAAGAAACTGGTCAGCTTCAACTTCACCGTTAAATAAACAAAAGGTGTCATCAACATACCGACAGTACAGTTGAGGACAAAGTGGATTCTTTCGTATCTTTTCTTCCTGGAAGCCCACAAATATGTTAGCAAGTGCCGGAGCCAAAGGCGAGCCCATATCGACTCCGTCGATCTGTCGGTACATAGTGTTGTTGAAACTGAATTCGACGGATGACGTGGCAAATCTCATCAATTCCCGAAAAATTGACTCAGGAAAACTAGGTGGAGTTAATGAACTGTGATAGAGATAGTCGCAGCAAATATCGATGGTTTCCATCAAAGGGACACAAGTATATAAGGAAGAAACATCGAAAGAGCACATGAACTTACCAGAAGAAGATAAATTTCGCACGCGGTCAACAAAGGAAAAGGAATCCTTGATACAAAAACCATCCAGGCACTGCAACACAGGATCCAAAAGTGTGGAGAGCCATTGGGCTACCTTGTGTTGGGCTGACCCGATCATGGACAAAATCGGTCGCAAAGGTACACCTTCCTTATGGATTTTCGGGAGACCATATAATCGGGGACGAATCGAACCGGAAGGACGGATTTCGTTGGCAATTTCCTTTGAAAGTAACCCTGATTTAACCCACTTTAAAAGTGATTTTTGAAATTTCGCTTCACATGAGGAGGTTCCATCACAGGTGTCAGCGGAACCAAGTCTAGTAAATTTTGAAGTGTCTTCTAAAATAGAAGACATTTTGGTTATATAGTCTGCTCGATCTAAAATAACTACACCAGCACCTTTATCAGGTCTGGAAATTATCAAGTTATAATTATTCCTGAGAGAGTTAACAACACACTGATGTTCTGCTTTCCATTTGGATTCAGCAGTTGCGACAGAGGAGCAGGAAAAGGTGTGAGCGAAATTATTCAACTGGGCTTTCAAATTCGTAACAGCGTCGACAGAGGTGGGAGAGAGTCTAGCCAACTGAGCATAGAAAACATCGAACTTGGAAAAAATCTTCTCCTTGTCAGGCATAGAGGGAGGAATGGAGAAGTCCAATATATATATATATAACGGTATACAATTTTGTATCATTTTATATATCAACAAACAGTATTTAGAAAAATAGTATGACAAATTGGAAAAAGGTTTTTGTGACGCGTTTCATCTGTTAGGATTTCATCGGACTGGGCTGGTTGCTACGTCTACACATGCGTACGCAGGTAGTTTCAAAATTGTTGAAAGAATATTTTTGAAAGATTTTTTTTCGAAAGAATATTTTTCGAAAGAATAAGTCATCTGTATTCTTTTTTTCTCCATCACCTTTGTCCCTGACTATCCCACATTGTGACAACAGCCTGGACGTAAATTTACCGTGGCTGAACTAGCGATCAAGGCATTTTAACTTTATATTTTATATTAGCATTACCTCTGTCAAAATTGTGGTCAGTTTCGTTACAGTGAACAACCAATGCATTTTTTTGTGTTGTTTTTTAAAATGTCCCTTTTGTGTTTAAAGACAGTCTTTCGTTTAGATTTCTTGAGGAGGTTTCTCCAATGTATTCTGTTTGGCAATTTCTGCACTTGATATAGTAAGTGCTATTTTCTCCATGCCGATTGGGTCTTCCATGACGTTCTTTCTTTTCATTCAATCAATTATTTTATTCTCCTTTATCGCCGGCCACTATCCTAAATATTTTTACTTCGATTTATTCTTTGTCCATTATCCATCACATCAGTATTTTTTAATTTAGTTTTCTTCTTTCTCCTCCATTTTCTGTTTATCACAGACGTTCTGCGCCATCAGGTTTGAATGGACAGTACGCAAATTAAATCAGCTGTCGCCTTCGATTTTCTGCATGTGATTATGTCTAAGAAAGCTTGCCAATGGATCATCTGCTAGGCTGCTTAAAGTGTCGATAGTCCTATATTCACTGTTCCAATCATCCTTGTAACCTAGTTTTAGTTTCAAACCACTTCATAGTTATATATACTATAAACGTTATATATATCGGGTATACATGTTTTCTTTAAACAGTGAAACTGACATATATCCCAGTCTGGATGATCAATTATTAAAGGTAATGTGCTTCTCCACAGGGATTGAATCCGTGTTCCTCTTAGCCTAGGAAAACCAAATTTAAACAAGGCATAATCACTAAGGCATGAAAGCTCTCAACGCAAAGCAAGACTTAGTTAACATTTTTAACAAATATAGACCACTTGTTGGTTTTCCCAGTAAAGGGAACGTAGGTTTGATCCATGCTAAGAGATACGTAAAAGTTCTTTAATTACTCAAAATGATATATATATATATATATATATATATATATATATATATATATAATTATTTATTTAAAAATATGATTCCAACGCTACATAAGAGTTCTCATGTTTCAAAACAAGAGCCGAAAACTTCAATATAATTATTTGAATTAAATTGAATTAAAGTACGAAGCTCTGTTCCATCTTCAAGCGAAATGTTTTTTGGAATAACTAATTCCTGAAATTTACGCGTTTTATAAACATTATTCATTATTAACATTAAAATTACTATGGTAACGGCTAGAGCAATTATTTAAAGAAAAGGAGCGTAAGGGTTAATTATTTATATCGGAAGATGACATCGTCTAGTCTGGTTAATTGTCTATGGAGATTTATTTATTTTTTTATTTTATTTTTTTCTGAAAGGGTTTTGTGTATATATAAAAAAACTCATAATTCGCTAATATTTGTTTTTTTGACGACTTCATAAAGGGTTATCTTTTCTTTTTTTTGGTAGGGCATTTAAACTATTTATTTAGACTATGGAGTTTAAAAATTATTTTATTGTTTGTTTTTATGTTAATTATTCAATGCGAAAATTTGATGATGTCGGCAAAAAACCGTTAACTCATGTCTATTGTTTAATAGATTTTTATTATTTAGAAACTTAATAATGTGTAGTTTTTCATGTAGGCATAAAAGGGCATGGGTCATCCCAAGTTTGACAAGTTCTAGTTTTGTTTATAATTTTCCATTTTACTTTTGGTGTTTTATTCATTTCCTTCAAATGCCAAAAATATTTAGATAGAGATGTCTGATTTCTTTTATTTATATTGTTGAAGGAGCACTTACCATATCTTATATATATATATATATATATATATATATATATATATATATATATATATATATATATATATAAAAAGATATGGTTAGTGTTTGACCGACAATGTTGTGTGCCGATCTGAAGTTGATGCAGAGGGCCTTCCTATGATGTTCGAGGAGGACGTGTTTAAAAGGAGGTACAGTAATCATGTAAGATCGTTCCCATTGAGAAGATTATGTAATAACAGCGTTCTGTTAAAATACATTTAGAAAATCAAAGATGAAAAAAAAAAACTCTCAACCAAAAATAAGATGGAGTATAGCAACGAAGAGTAAGAGTTACACGAGAGGCGGGAAATTTTGTAAGTTATGCCAGGAGGGGAAGTTGGCAATATTGAGGTTTATTAAATAAGATTGGAAATTATGACAAGATGTTTATATACAAAAAATTATGTAATATCTAATATGGAACCCGGATGATATTCACTTCCGGGTAAAAAAGAAACTGCTGCATTGTGTTGTGTTGTTCTACGACACGTGATCAGTAATGAACAGTAGCCTGTTTCTTAGTTTTCTATGCAGTTTATATCACTTCTATGCAAATAAGCAAATAGATATAATCCTATTTACCAATCCACTACATTTCCATGAAAAGGAAGAGGTTTAATGCATTTGGTTGTTCTGGAGCTTCTTCTACAACCTCTTTCCTCTCCTCCGCTTTGAAGTGTATATCCTGTTCTTTTTAATGTAGATCTTCAACTCATTTCATCTTCTTCAGTGTCTGAGTCATTCCCGCTATCATCCATAGGCCTGTTTTCTATCACATTATTCTGATCTGAAAAATTCATCATTTCTTTTCTGTCAAGATTTTCTTACATCACAACGTCTTCCTCTTCAGTTCTGGGTCTTAATTGGTCAGAATGAGAAAGATATAGGTCTGTATATATGCTATCATCTGCATTTTTCCAGACTGTATCGACAATCTAGAAAAAGAAGAAAAAAAAGCAGTTAATATTAATTAAATGAAAATCTTATAACTTAACTTTAATTTTCCGATACCCGTTTTGCAGTTGATGTACCGGGGACTAAAACTGCATTTAACACTTGTTTTCTCCTCAGTTTCTGTGTTTGCGCTAACTAGATGCAACACGAATACGATTTGCGAAATCATACTGGGTGTTCATCATCGTTTAAAAGTAAGCCTGTTCTAATTAAATTTTATATGTAATAGAATTTCTACTTTAGCTACAAACAATAAACTGTCGTCAATTCCAGGAAAAATATGGAGAGTTATCTTCTCTTTTCCTATCCAAAATCGTTGACCTGAACACCGGAAGGAAGCAAAATCTGTCATCAAATTTCTGTCTTTGGAAGGAGAAAGTCCTCCAAGTATTCTCAATAGATTAATGAATGTTTATAGAAAGGCTGCTCTTCATATAAACAAAGTAAGACGGGTTCGTACAGTTAATGGCAATAACAGAGAGAAAGAAACTGAACTGAAGGCTCTGGATTGGTAGGCTAGCTGTTATTGTGAATGTCCAGACTAATGCTTTCATTATTGCTGACAGAAGAACCACTATTTTAAAACTATAGCAGTGTATTGGCTACACAAAGGTCTGTGCAATATGGGGCTTCGTAATGCCTCCACCTAAACCTTGAAATTTTATCTACTATTTATTTATTTTTCTCTCAGTAGGAGTAGATAGGTTCGCTTATCGTCCGGTACTCACTCCTCACCGGCCCTTGGAACAGGAGTGGTAGTTTACCCCTTGTTTCCCTGTTTAAGTTTGGATTTGGGCTTTCGGTTCTTTCTAAAGTCTACTCTAATTCTATATTTCTAACATTTCTGCCTCGCCTCTGAAATTTTAGTTAATATTTATTTCTAGCAGGGTAGACTGGTCTTTTCCGGATATAGGCGACTATGTCTCTCCAAAGATCCCTTTTCTTTATTAACTGTTAATTACCGTGTTTTCTTGGGAAAGATAGCGGAGTGGTTTCTCGTTACCTTTTAAATGCAATATCCCTATAGGATTTACGTGATCATAGCTCTGTACTGATTCCATTTTTTTAAAATTATCTGGGAATTTTCATGATTCTTAGGAAATATAATGGAGTGGTATCCTGTTGCCTTCTCCGTGGTTTTGAATGAAAACTTGTATTTGTCCGAATGAGCTCTTCGCTATATTAACCAGACTTTATGAATTTAAGCAGCATTAGTAGATTAGCGGCGTGGTCTTATCAATTCGGAGTTAAATTGGCGAGATTTAATCGTAAGCAGAGTATTACGAAAAACGAAACAAAACAAAAAACAACTCGGGCGAATAGCAGCAAAATCAAAAGAAACATCATTAACCACAAAAATTGAAGATTGAAGTCGTCAAAAGAACATCTTACATGGATTTCTAGAAAGTGGTAAAAAGTAATTTTTAGTGATGAATACAAAACTTTTACATTCTAATTCTAGTTCTAAATTCTAAAATCTAATTCTAAATTTTAAATTCTAATTCTAAATTCTAGTTCTAAATTCTAAAATCTAATTCTAAATTCTTATTCTAAATTTTAAATTCTAATTCTAAATTCTAAATTCTAGTTCTAAATTCTAAAATCTAATTCTAAATTCTAATTCTAAATTTTAAATTCTAATTCTAAATTCTAAATTCTAGTTCTAAATTCTAAAATCTAATTCTAAATTCTAATTCTAAAGTCTAAATTCTAATTCTAAAGTTTAAATTCTAATTCGAATTCTAAAGTTTAAATTCTAATTCTAAATTCTAATTCTTAAATTCTAATTCTTAAATTCTAATTCTAAAGTCTAAATTCTAATTCTTAAATTCTAATTCTAGACGGTAAACTTTGATGGTGGACAAGTAATGGTGGGGGTTTGCATAAAAACAATGGTAGAAAAAATTGTAAAAGCTGATAGAAACCTAAACAGCGAAAACTATATTATAGTTTACTCGCTCGGATTGAGGAATCGGAGAGCCGAGTTCGAATTTCAGTCGAATCCATTACATTCACTTACTTGCTAATACCCTGGGGAAAGGTATGAATCCTTTTCTTCTCGCCTATGGGCAAATAGCAGGACAAACTGAGTTCTATAGCCTTGGATGGTCTACCACAGTAAGAAATGACAACAAAAAATCTGCCTCTCAGTCATGTATCGAAAGATACATGATCGCCTAAGCGTGTATCACGCATGGCACATAACTGACTGATGGTCTAATCTTCTGATACACTACAAAGATTCTGAAATTTTTCAGCATGACTGTGATCCTTACCACACCTCACGTGTAACAGAAATGTTTTTTTGAGGATGAAGATGTTCAACCTTTGGAAGACTGGTCAGCAGAAAGTTCTGATCTCAGTATAATTGACTCTCAATATAACTGAATCATTTTAACACCATACCATTTTCATGGTGTAAAGCAAAAGATTGTTTTCGTGTGGAACCCTACACGTAGACAGGAAAGAGGATAACAGTTGGTCAATATGCAACAAGCACCGATAAATACGTCGTTCTGACCCAACTCGTTTAAGTGCAATGGTGAGGTACATGTGAAGAGATAGGAACTCCTGGGACCAGTTATTCTAAGTTTTATTAATCGTTGTTCCAGAAAAATTTTAAAAATGTGCATTAATTTTTTCAGTTGAATCTTAATATTTGTTTGAGATAAAACAACAAAAAATATTAAAGATATTGCTCTAAAACTTATTGATGATAAAACATCATACGCATACAGTTATACGTACACACAAAGTTCTCTATATACAACATTTAGGTGAATTCACATGAACACTGACACACAGAGTTAAGACTGCGGAATAATTTCTCTCAGGTTATTGTTTTACTTAGATTTACACACTTTATAATAGAATGTTTTTTTAATTTTTAAAAATCGATTTTTAAAAATTTTTATTTTCTCTAATCATAAAAATGTGATTTGGTGTGTCATTTTTAATGTCCTGACTCTTCAGGGCGTAGGCGACCTTGCTCTCTACATTTCTTCATTATCAAAGAGTCATCCTTGTGACAAATAGAGTGTACTTCATTCGAACCATAGTTCTCATTTTGATCATGTTATTACAGATACAACGTTTCACCCAAGTATCACTGGTCATCTTTAGTTGTCTGTTTGTTTTGAAACATTGTGCCACCAATAATAATCAAGATAAGAGAAATAGTTCAAATAAATTAAAGTATATTGACAATTCCTAATCTCCTGTATTTATATAAACATAATTTCAACGCATCGAAGTTGTGTGATGTGGGGTCTGGCACTTACTTCGACAAAGTCAGTCGTGATAGTAGTATTCAATACTCAGCGAGACAAACCACTGTAATAGTATTATCTTCTTCCCCCTAGACAATTATCCAGGACTACTTATGATGAATGAAGCAGTTCATTCATGATAGTAAGGTGGGTAACTGGCTCTTACCACAACAGAAGTAAAAGTCGAAAAAAATGCCATATCGTTCCACAAAGCCGATATGATGACTGACTCGGATGTTTTACTTTGAAAGAATCGAGGTATAATTTCGAAATGCATCAGCTACCTTATGCCCTAAATACGACGTAAGAAAGCGGCATCTTCGGGTAATGAGATGCATTTTAATTTGAGTGTGTCTACTCATACACGCAAGACTTCTAAGGCTGCAACAATATGATTTAACGGCCGCGATATGGTAAAGATGCTGGTGAACATATGCCGACTCTGAAGAATAAGAAATAAATTGCGAGAATCTTATACAAAAGTTAAATGGAATTGCTTAGGCACTCTGTCATCAGAACCACTCAATGAAAATTAAAAAAAGAAATCTATGGACGTTATAAACAATAACTGCAACCACAATATAGATTTTCACACAGTATATCACGAGAATGAGAAAGGAGAAAAACAATGTTGATTACATTAAGGAAAAATATATAGCAATTCTGATTTTGGTTGCTTGATTAACGGAAGTAAAAACTAGGATCAATGCTATTCTTTCAGTTTTCTTTATCCGGAACTGTGTCAAGGATTTTACACTCGGCGACGGTTTACCTTCTCAGCACAGTTGTTTAAATAATTTCAGCTGTTTCTTAGTGATGGGACAAAATTATCTCCAGTGAGTCGATTTGGTGCACTTGTTAACTTGGAAACTAAATATTTTACAAGCATGACAATATAGTTTCTGAATGGAGAAATATTTGTGTGATCCGATAAATTAAAACAATAATGGCAAAATGAGAGTAGACCAAAATTTAAGAACTTAATTTATAAAACTACTACCTTCATTTAATCCCTGCAGAGAAGCTTTTCTGCCTGACATCAGCATGGCTGATGCTAAACTCTAGGAGAGCAACAGACCACGGCTTCTTAGCCTAACATTTTTCTACATGAAGTGGAGTGATTATATTGAATCAATTGCTAGGTCTAGTGCTAGGAAAGTGGAAATCACTTCCGATGTCTTGCTTCCCTGATAACTTCAATCTTCAAAAATTTAAATGAACGTCAATCGCCATCTTCTGTCTTCTTGAACCCTGTTACTTTGCTGTCCTTTCCTCAGTCCTCCCCGCCTTGTAACTCCTTGCGTTCTTGTGTCTTGCTTGGGGCGAAACGATTAAAAAAACCTTGAAGGGGACACTGAGGTCAACACCAAGCGGTGACAGTATGTTTCATGCTTGAACGCAATCTTCAGGCCATGTGTTTGTTTTGGCTCGAGTATTTAGATATGGTTCTCAAATTTTTTGCTACGTTACTTGAAAATCGAAAAGTAAAAACAAATATCTTGTAAAATACCATTGTGATAAATGCAAATATATACACTATATACAACGCAGATAATGCAACATACAAAATCCAAAGTCAAAACTCTAAACTAAACAAATAAGATAACCAACTCCCAAGAGAAGACAAAAAATAAATATAAGATGAATAAATAAATAAATTAAACAGATTAAGTAATAAAGAAATTAACAAACCACGAATTCATACATAAACACAAATAAATGTAATAATAATAATCAACAAAAATAATTAAATAATCAATAATAAATAACTGGTAAAAAGACAACACTATAAAACAGCTGCAAATAATCACATTCGAATTCACAATTATTCTTACTTAATAACCTCTAGAATAATGTGAAACATATCCGCTACCGCTTGCTCGAGACAGGGCCTCAGTGTTGGACACCTTGTCTTGCCACGCTATTCCCAGGAGGCGGCGGCGGTTGCTTCTCATGTGAAACGCATGCAGACGCCTTTCTTGCCTGGTATATGTGGCCCAAGCCTCGCTGCCATATAGCAATGTGCTGATGACGCTGACGTTGTACACTGCCATCTTGGTCTTCACCGTCAGCTTAGAATTGGTTCACACACGTATCGTGAGGCGCGGTAGGGTTGTGGCTGCCTTCCCGATTCTCTTGTTAATCTCTGCGTCTATGGAGAGCATGTCAGTGATAGTGGAGCCTAGGTACGTGAACTGATGGACTGCATCGCGCTCATAGTGGTCAGTGATGATGGCTGGTGGTGTTTCGGTACCTAGGATAATACAATAGACCTTGCTACTCATACTGCACCATTAACCAGCATATATAAATAGTCGAGCCAAAACAAATCACACATGGCCTGAAGATTGCGTTCAAGCATGAAACAGACAGTCGCCGCTTGGTTTCAACTGTTATATTTACATACGACCTATTTCTTCTTCATCCACTTTTACCCATAATATAGCATAGCTTAAAACTGTATTTTTATTATATTAATGTAAAGTTAAGTTAATGACAAACGAAAATTCTTTCTTAAGGATATTTAGTTTATTTTTTCTATATTTCGGGCCATGTTCCTGGTTTACATATTTAAATATATAATTGTCCATTGTGTGAGTACTTTCGGCTATCATGAACATGTCCTTTTTATTCTCTGTCTATTTCATCATTTTCACTTATCTCTTCTTTGGGTTTTCCCCGTGAGAATTTTCTTTTATGAAATGTGTTTGGTTGGTCTTTATCCAAACTTGAATATATATATATATATATATATATATATATATATATATATATATATATATATATATATGATAAATGCGAATGTCAGTGTATCACATTTTCTATTAAAGGACACAATTCTCCAACTTGCAATAGCTCAAGTTACAGCAACTTTGGATTACCAATTCTGTGATTGTTTTCGGCGATTTTTTACGTGATTTTTTGTGACGAATTGTTTTGTACAATAACAATTTTTATAAGTTGGAAATAAATTTGGGAACAATCGAAATTAATTGCGAAGTCCAGGGAAAGTCACCCATGAGATAAAAATAATTGTTTGTATGGAAAGTAAGGACCTACGCACATCAAATTGTCTTTAAATTAAGTGGTGGCAGAAGAATTATCGTTGAAATTGTAAAAGGTAAGCTTAAATGCTGCGGTCTATTTTGAGTTCTTCTCTAGTTTATTATTGCCTATCGCATACGGCAGTCGTATGCCTCGCAAAAAAATCTCCGCCAACAGAGGAACAGATTGCAATCAAAAGAATCCAAGCCTCATTGCAGCGAGGAAAAGAAAGTTACATGCAAATGAAAATCCATATCAAACGAGAGCTTCCAATGAATATACAATGACTTAGGGACTTTCAAACTCCTGAACAGGCCGAAGGCTCAATCGAGAGCCCTCTGTAGGAGCTAATTTAGATGCCGCCTGATAGACTTAGCTGATTGATGTTATTTTCAGCATTCCGACTCCAGAGTTTCGTAGGAGGTAATTTAATTTTTGATTTTGTTATTGTATTTTTTTTTACTTCTACCTACACATAAAATCATAAAAATATGCCAGCTAATCACCAAGCAATGTTTCCTTACATTTGATAACCAACATTACAGACAAAAATTTGGTTTACCAATGGGATCTCCTCTCAGCGGCATTCTTGCTTGCCTATTTTTAGAATTTCTAGAAAGTGACCCATTCAAAAACATTCTCCCTACAAACTCTTCCTATTTCAAATACATAGATAACTCATTATTAATATATCTACAAAACACTAATTTAACAGATCTCTACAAACTTAACAACTTTGAACCTACAATAGACTTCACTTTTGAAACTGAAACCAACTACACTCTTTCGTTCCTGGATATCATATTACATAGAACTAATAACGAGCTCAATTTTGATGTTTACAGAAAGGCTACAAACAAAAATGACATGATCTGTTTCTACTTAAACCACTCTCGTAAAATTAAATCTGGAATTATTATAGGTTTCTATCTGAGAGAATTAAGAATCTGCAATCCCCAATATTTACCTAAAGAAGAAACATACATAGAAAACACATTCAAAAATCTACAATACCCATATATTTTCATTCACAACGCAAGAAGAAAGTCATGCAAAATATACAACCGTAACAAAAATAATAAGATAATCCGCAACAGTAAATTACATGAAAACAGATGCATAATACTACCGACCAACTTCGTCACGTCTACTATCCAGAACAACTTATACCATCTAAATAATCTTAAAATAGTCACAAATACTTCCAAAACCATTATGGATATACTCAGGTATTTAAAACACTAATAGCAATAATATTTCTGAAGTAGACATTTATAAAATAAATTCCCAAAACTGTTCCTCCCAATGTATTGGAGAAACAAGTAGAAATAAAAAAAACAAACAAAAAAGCAAAAACAAAATAACCCCAAAAAAACGCACTTATGAGCACAAAAGAGACCTCACATAAAACAATTTAACTAATGCACTAGTCATACATAGAAATAAATTCAACGACAATTTGGATTTTAAAAATGTTACACTCTAAAAAAAGAAAATAACTCACTCAGAAGGAAAATCCTCGAGAGTGCCGCCATTGAATATTATCCAAATATTAATCTACACCCAGGCTTTTTCCCTATTTTACCTTTCCTAACAGAATTACTACTCTCCCAAATAAACGTACACAGCTGTATCAAGAAATCAAAAGAAAATGGTCGATTTTACTGCTAACCGAACGCTCCTCTGTGGCCGAAACGGTTAAAAGCACGTCAGGCTATATGACGGTTCCGTGTAGGATGCGGATTCGATTCCTGTCGGAGGACGAAAATTTTCTATGAAAATTTCTCGGACATTCAGGCCGGTAAATGTAAATACTGTTTATTATAAAACAGAACATTTACTTAATTATTTGTATCTATAAAAAGAATGTATAAACATAAAAATGTCTTAAAATAATTGTCGGACTTTGTCCATTTCATAATGTATATATATATATATATATATATATATATATATATATATATATATAACAAATTATATATATATGTGTATGTGGGCGTGTGTGTAAATGTTTATGACTTATAATACAGGTTACAAAACTCTCACAGATGCTTTAACGCCAGGTTATGCTCTGAATTCCCGTCACCTACAGTGAACAATTATCAGGCAAAATTTATGAACCCGAATTTAGGAGAACCATGAGACAAGTGACTGATGGTTTATTTTCTCCTTATTGTTTTCATGTTTCTTTCTTTTTGCTGTCTCCTCCTCTCAGAAGAGATGATTCTCTACGGATAAAAATATCTGTCCGAGCAGATGCACTTTTTCGTGATGGCTTCACATAACCCAAAGGGTAATTGTTTAATTAATCAAAATGTCAGACCATCATCTGAAAGCAAACACAACCAATCGACGCTCTTTCTCTTTCTTTATCGAAACTGACTCTTATTGCTCATAGATTCTCCGAGTGGCTACGTATCTAGATTGAATTGACCTCTTTATAGAACCCTGTTTGCATAACATCGAATAGCCAACCTCTAAGTCACCTAATGAAATGACGATGCTCGCATCAAATAATCATCACCCCGCACACAAACACGCACGCACCCCCACACGTACTAATATCATGATAATGTCATCTGAAGCTCGATGCCAGAACATTGATATGATAAACGAAGCTTATAGTTTATCTTATCAGGAAGTTAGTTTTAATCTCTCGCTTATAATTAATGACGGCTCTCAATATTTTTCTTCTTGTAAAAACTATCACAAAAGATTTATTTGAGAATTAAATGTGATTTCCTTTTACAACGAAATATTGAAACAAAATGAATATCACATGTAATATTTGTCTTTGCTTTCTTTTTTTAGCTTCTTTTCCGCTGCAGTAGGTATATTATGGTTATTATTTGCATTTCTTCATCCACTTGAAATTCCCTTTTGAATTTGTTGGCTTCCCTTATTACTGAACAAAATTTCTTATTTCTTTCAGAGGAGGCACGGTGGAGTAACGGATAGCGGCTCGGAATCGGAGATCAGAGTTCAAATTCCAGTCGAATCCATTACATTGACGTATGTGCTTGAGAAAGGTATGAATCCTCTTCTTAAAGCTATGGGTAAATAGCAGGGCCGACCGAGTTCTATAGCTTTGGATGGCAACTGGTCTACTGCAGAAAGAAATGGCAACCTACTGCGGGGAAAAATCTGCCTCGTCAGTCATGTATCGAAAGATACACGATCACCTAAGCGTGTACCAAACATGGCACATAACTGATTAACTGCATACATTTTTTATGTGAATTATAAAATCCTTTAATGTCAACTAACAAAAGTAATGTGCAAATATCCCGCAGTCGCTGAAGTTATTATTATTATTATTTGATTTCTGTTGTAGACACATTTCCTTCCGGGCCCTAACCAGAGATCTAAGGTCAGAAATGGCTTAATGAAATCTTCCACTAATCATTTTTGTAAAAAAAAAAAAAAAAAAAAGCTCACACACATTTTACATAGATAAAGCTCTTCGTGATGTGTGAGCTGTACTTGTGAGTACAATTTATTTTAGACATGGGCTACCAGGAATCTCTTTAATGAATCTATCGGAACCTTTTCCACTCAATCCGAGGGCTCCAACTACCAATGTCGTCATTTTGAAGTTGTCCACTTCAAAATCCTTGTATTTTGATAGTTTTTAAAGATCTTCAAAGATACATTACAATCTGCCATATCAATAAAAGAAGATCTTCAAAGATACATTACAATCTGCCATATCAATAAAAGAAGATCTTCAAAGATACATTACAATCTGCCATATCAATAAAAGAAGATCTTCAAAGATACATTACAATCTGCCATATCAATAAAAAGAAGATCTTCAAAGATACATTACAATCTGCCATATCAATAAAAAAGAAGATCTTCAAAAAGATACATTACAATCTGCCAAATAAAGAAGATCTTCAAAGATACATTACAATCTGCCATAATAAAAAGAAGAAAAGATACATTATCTTCAATAAAAAAGATACATTACAATCTGCCATATCAATAAAAGAAGATAAAGATCAATCTGCCATAAATAAAAGAAGATCTTCAAAGATACATTACAATCTGCCATATCAATAAAAGAAGATCTTCAAAGATACATTAAAATCTTCAAAGATATATCAATAAAAAAAGATCTTCAAAGATACATTACAATCTGCCATATCAATAAAAGAAGATCTTCAAAGATACATTACAATCTGCCATATTGTGGCACCTTGCATTATTAGAAATATTCATAGAAATATGATTTAATTTTTTCTTACTCGGTTACTAAACAGGTTGTTAATTTTTTTTTTTTTTAACGGAAAATAACTGAGTTGAAAAATAATTCACTAAGAGTGTACTAGACGATCCTAAGGAAAGAAGAAGGAAAGAAAGGAAAAAGGAAGGAAGGAAAAAAAGAAAGAAAGAGAAATGTATGACGCATGACCCAATTGAGGGTGGAGATAGGAGTCAGAAAGAGATTTAGGTCAGCGTCTTGGCCGATTTTCGAAAGTCATTTTGGTAAGAATGTCGGTCAAAGCACCTAGCCTACTTTTGCATGGAAAGACACCTTATCAATTTGGATAAAGAGAAATTTTGGGGAACAATGAAACAATTTTTAATCAGAGAAAAAGTGTCTTTGGGTTGAGGGGAGTGACCGGTGGAACGATATACAGACCTGTTAAGAATTGGACACCCACGTTAATAAAGTAGAGACATTCCAATGTAGATAATTAAGATTTTCGACTATCAGGTAAAACAAAGAGGTAAAAAGAGGGACAATTGCTTTTGGCTCACAGAGAGGGCGCCAAGAAGGCGGAAAAGATCCTTTCTAAAGTCAAGACTAATTAGCAGCGGGCTGTTTGACAAAGTCCAGGTGAGAGAAAGCCAAAGATTGTCATTTTGCGTACGTGCAAAAAGGGGCAAAATTGGATTTTGTTTTTTTTAAACAAGAACGATGTAACCACGCCCGCAAACAGAGGAGAGAGGATGTTCGATCAATAACAATTGGTCGAATACGATCACGTGACCTGCGGAAGAAAAGGGAAAGAAATGTTTGATCAATAACAATTGGTCGAATACGATCACGTGACCTGCGGAAGAAAAGGGAAAGAAATGCTCGATCAGGAACGATTGGTTGAAAAGCGGTCACCTGACATACGAGAGACCAAGAGAGATGGATATGCGCCGCCCCACCAAAGGTACTGCGAGGAAGTAGGGGCGAAAAACAATAGCGATAATGGAGAAGACAGAATTAATGCAGTTTTGGAATTATCGAGAAAACCCTGACGCCGACAGACCCACCCCAGTTTGTTGCGGCGTCAATATAAGCAGGACCCCAATCGACAAAAAATCAGTTCATCCCCGGACGGCAGCGAGAAAAAGAACCCTCAGACAAGAAGAACTTCCAGCCCAAGTAGATGAAGAAGAAGATTGCCTGAAAGCCTGAGAAGAATTGGAGCTGCAGACAAGCCGAAAGTCGATGAGAAGTTAAAGTTCAGCTCCGGACGGCAGTGAGAAGAGACCACCTCAGACGACAGAGAGTTGCGGCTAAGTTGAAACAAGAAATCTTCCACCAAGTTGAAACAGGAAAACTACCAGCCCAAGCAGACGAAGAAGAAGAAATACAACTCAAGTCGGAGAGAAGAATCAACTGCGAATGATCGATAGAAATTAGCCCCAGTGTCGAACTGAACCACACTCCGACATACATACATGATTCTAGAAAGTAGGTAATTCGACATTTTTCTATTGTGTGATAGAAGCTTGGTGCCATAGTCCACAGAGCGGGTCGGGAAATGAGAACACTTTTGTTTTTATGTAACGGACTTTAAGATATAAAAAGGTTGTTACCCTTTTTATCAGCAATTTTGTTTGGTGTCGTGAGTTTTATTTTATTTGTGTTTTGCCACCCCGTCGGACTCAACTTGTATCGGCCCCGATCCCTGCTGGTCCCGTCTGTCTAAGATCTAAACACAGCGTGGGTAGACAGACCGGAGATCGGTATAGTTGCTTTAGTGACCAGGTATTGGAAGCGAGTCGGGAAAGGCGAGGCTGGTGATCATCTGACCAAAGGGTTGGAGCGGCACGCTTGGACCCAGGAGGAGCGACCAGGAGGAGCGACGTCACCGTTGGCGCCGTAACCAAAGGATCCGACACTGGGCCAGGTGTGTAACCGTCACAAGTGGTGCCGTGACCAACGGATCAACCCTGAGACAACCACGTCACATATGGTGCCGTGGTGACCGAGGGATTTCAACCCTGAGAAGACCACGATCGACCGCCGTTGCTGAAAGTTCAAGCAGAAATCAGAACGACCCGGGACCAAAGGAAAAGAAAGAAACAGAATCGTCTGTAAGGTAGGACACCTTGTTTTGTTTCCCAACCTCGATTGTTGCTGTATAGACTGTCTTTCTCTGTAGACATGTCAGATTATGAGTCGGATAGAGCAGTGGGGGGTGAAGAAGAAGTAGGGCGGGGGTTGTCAGTGGATCTAAGGAAGCTGTTGGGTGGACCGAGGGTCCCAGTATTTGATGGCAGCGGGAAGGAGTTTAGGAACTGGCTGGCAATCCTCGAGAAGAGCCGAACCATCTACGAGCTCTCGGACCAAGAAACCCTGTACCTGGCATACGATGCCACAAAGGGAAAAGCGTCTGAGTTCGTAAGGGGGCTCGTGGAGAACCAACCCCGCTTGGCTTGGGAAGAAATAAAAAGACTACTGACCAAAGAATTCGCCGACGAAGGTACGGCCATAGAGGCCATGAGGGCCCTTTTAAAACTAACACAGCTGCGGGATGAAACCCCGGGAGAATTAGGGGCCCGAGCGGGGAAGCTATCGTCATTGGCATTCCCCGAAGTGGTCAGGGATAACGCGGTTATGCAGGCTCAACTGGCGGACCTGTATGTAGAGGCGCTGAGCGACGAGCGTGTTCGTCACGACGTATTGAAAGAAGGACCGCTCAGACTGTCGGCAGCGATAGAGCTGGCCAGGGAGAGCCAGGGGGTGTGGGATAAAGTGAAGAGGTGTGGGAAGAAGCAGATACCAAGTCAAGAGGCTGGAGGAAGGGGGGTAGGCGGAAGAGCCCCCGTGTGGAATCAGAGGGTTAAGGAAGAGGTGGATCGGGCAGAATCAGGGGATGAAGAAGAGGACCCCAATAGAAGGGCATGGTCGACCAGGCATGGCTTTTATAAGCCCACGCCGGGTCGATACGGGCTGGTCTGCTGGACCTGTGGGTACGAGGACCACAGGGCGGCGGAATGTCCGACGAAGTGGGGGTTGCCCCCAGACTTCAATCAGGACAGATGCACCAGGTGTGGTAAGAAAGGACACCTGGCCAAGTGGTGCGGGCTGAGGAAGGGTGCCCCACCGATATTAACAAAGAAGGCTGAGCCCAAGAGACCGGCCCAGGGAAAAGCCAGCGGGCCACCCCAGAATTAAGAGGGAGGGTGGCCCAGTTAAAAAGGAGAGAAATAAAAGCTTGGACCAGTGGGTGGGCGAACCGCTTGAATAGAGGACGGGTTCCCCCGAGGATAGACACAAGGCCAACCCAGTTAAAAAGAGAAAGAGCAAGATGTTGGACATGTGGTCGGACGGGCCACTTTGCTGCAAGCTGTCAAACAAGAAGGTGCTGGTTTTGCAGGAGGCCAGGACACCTGAAAAGAAACTGTATTCTTAGAAACGGCCATGGGAGACCGGGAGAGGTCCGGCCGGGGTCGCCTAGGTGCAGGGGGCGCAGAACTCCACCTCATAAAAAAAATGAAGGTGATTTATTACTACCGGCGCCTATGGCTGGGTTAACCCAAAGGTGGGGACCCAGGAAGAAGAAAGCTCAGGTGTTCTCTTCGCTAACGCAAGAGAGAGAACTATCCTGTAGAGCAGAGATAGGTGGTAGAGAGATGAGGGCTTTGGTGGACACAGGAGCATCTGTGTCATTGATGAGAGAGGAGACATACAGGCGGGTGAAACGGAAGAGAATGTTACGGGAAGCGGACATAGAGATCACACAAAGCAGATGGGGCCCCCTGGAGATAAAAGGGATGGTGAGGCTCCCGGTGAGGATTGGGAGGGTGAAAAGCACCCAAAACCTTTACGTAACCCCCGACCTGTGTACAGAGGCAATCTTGGGAGAAGATTGGCTCCGGAGCCAGAAGGCCCAGATCGAATTTAATCCTACTGTGTTGGTGGTGAACGGCGAGAGAACGCCATTGGGATGCCCACCAGAGGAAGAGATAACCATAGTGGTGGAGGAAGATGTAAAGTTACCTCCTAGGACCGCAGTGTCGGGAAAGGGTAGGCTAATGTCAGAAAAAGGTACGGAGAGGACCTCTGCAGTTGGTCCCTGTAGAAGGAAAGGGCCTAGAAGATAACGAGGTAACCCTGTGCGAAACGGTAGTGGAGGCAGCCGAGTTGGTGCCCATTATGATGGTGAACCAGGCCCAAAAGACTATCAAGGTTAGGAGAGGGGGAAGATAGGAGAGCACTTCCCCACGAACTCTGAATCGGGTGAGATTCGAGGAAGAACGAAGGAAGCTAGTAGAGCAAACAGAGGGAATCTTAGATGAGGATATATTAGCACCGGATCAATTTAGAACCAAAGTGGGGGTCTGTTAAGGAACAATCGAGATGTGGTAGCCCAGTCAGATAAGGAACTAGGTCAGACCCACACAGTCGAAATGAAAATCGACACCGGAGACCACCCCCGTGAAATTAAAACCCTACCGAACACCTATACATAAAAGACCCCTTGTAGAAGAGGCAGTAGAGGAAATGTTGGAAGCTGGGATGATCAAAAGATCGATCTCTCCTTGGAGCTTCCCAATAGTAATAGTAGGTAAGAAAGATGGCGGCCACCGTTTCTGTGTAGATTTTAGAAAGCTGAATTCTATATCGAAGCCGTTGGCGGTGCCATTGCCATTGATAGACGACATTTTGGCATTATTAGGGAAGGCAAAGTACTTCTCTACGTTGGACTTGAGGTCCGGGTATTGGCAGGTAGCCCTGGATGAGGCTGACAAGGAGAAGGCCGCATTCGCGTGTCACCTGGGACTGTTTCAGTTCAGAGTGATGCCATTCGGTTTAGCTAATGCCCCGGGAGTCTTCCAACAGCTAATGTCAATAGTGTTAGGAGGATACGAGAGCTTTGCCATGGCGTATTTAGACGATATCTTGATATTTTCGGAGACAGTGGAACAACACTTTTTCATTTAAGACAGGTGTTGGGAAGGTTGAGGAAACACGGATTAAAATTGAAATTGTCAAAGTGTCAGTTTCTGAGGGAAGAAACTAGGTATTTAGGCTTCGTCATAAACGGAGACGGTATTAAACCCGACATGGATAAGGTAAAGGTCATAAGGGAAATGCCAGAGCCCTAAGACAGTGAGGCAGGTAAGAGGTTTTATAGGAGCTATAGGCTACTACCGGCGCTTCGTCCCGGCATTTTCAAGAATTGCCATACCGCTAGTGGCCCTGACGAAGAAATACGCTAGGTTCAAGTGGACAGAGGACTGTCAACGAGCATTTGATTCGCTAAAGGAACAGTTGACAACCGTTCCACTGCTGACGTATCCAGACCTCAGCGAGCCCATGATATTATACACGGATGCCAGTGAGCAGTGTGTAGGAGCAGTACTTACCCAGCCGTGTCCTGATAAGGAAGGACCAGTGCCAGGCATACCAGAGGAAGTACCGATATACTTCCTCTCCCATAAGCTCTCAGAGACACAACAGAGGTGGCCAGTAATAGAGAGGGAAGCATATGCTATCATGTATGCTCTCCAAAAACTGGACTACTATTTAAATGGTGCGGTCTTCACTATAAAGACAGACCACAAGCCTCTGCAGTACCTATTGCAGGCGGAGGGACAAATAATAAGAAAATTCAACAGTGGGCACTTAAGTTAAGTGGCTACCACTGTAAGATAGAGTATTTGGCAGGAAAGGAAAACACGTGCGCAGATTTACTCTCAAGAATACCGAAACAACTGGAAGAAAGATCTGTAAGGGTAGAACAGGGAGTAGATGATAAAGCCTATAGAATAGGAGTAATTAACTCTAATAAGCTAAAAAGATCGCCCTATATTAGAATCGGACGAAGAAGGGACGCCCAGATAATAACCGATCCTTACTGGACAGAAGGAATTGAGAAGGAGCAAGCAGACAGTGAAATAGCTGCTCTGAGAGAGAAGGTGAAGTCAGGAGAGACCACCAAGTATGCCATAATAGAGGAAAGGCTGTATTATCTCTCAGGAAGGGATGAAGAAGTCAAACCCAAGTTGTATGTGCCCAAAAGTCTAAGACCAGAGATATTGGAACAGTGCCACGAAAGGTTGGGTCACATGGGAATTGATAGGACATGTGATCTCATAGGAAGAAAGTACTATTGGCCCAAACTGTACGGAGAAGTCACTAACTATGTTCGGAGTTGTGTAGTGTGCCAGTCGCAGAGCAGAAGGCAGGAAATGGCACCCTTGGAGGAAACAGACTTACCAAACTTCCCTTCGAGAAAGTGAGTATGGATGTATCAGGACCATATGGGGAAACTGCACAAGGAAACATCTATATAGTGAGTTTTGTCGATTGGCTAACAAATTGGCCTGAAGCATTTGCAGTACCAGACAAGAAGGCCAGAACTGTGGCCGGGTTGATAATAAGTGAAATCTTCCCTAGGTATGGTGCCCCTGTGCAATTAGTAACAGATAATGGTACGGAGAATGTGAACAGCATCATGAGAGAGGTTTTGACAGGTTTGAATGTAGAGCACATAAAAACATCCCCATATCACCCCCCAGGAAAATGCTAAAGTGGAAAGGTTTCATAGAACCTTGGGAGATGTATTGGCCAAGTTGGTCAGAGAAAACATTGGAAATTGGGACTTGTATTTGACGCAGGCTCTGGCGGCCGTGAGGTTTACGATAAACGAAACCTCCAGATTTTCTCCTTATTTTTGTTGTTTGGCAGAGACGTGGTCCTGCCTGGAGATAACCTACTGAAGCCCCGAAGAAGGTATATGGGAGAAGATCATCATCAACTATTGCTGGAACAGCAACATAAGATATTCATACAGGCCAGAAGAAGAATAAAGAGGGCCCAGAAGAAAAGAAATGAGAGGGTGAATGCTGAAAGAAAGGTGGTAGAATTGAAGGTTGGAGACCCTGTCTACTATAAAATCCACCAGAGAGAAGGAAAACTGGACCAGAGATGGGAACCGTACTACCGGATAGTAGAGCAGACGGGCCCAGTATCATATGTAATATGGGATCAAGTGGCAGGACGAGCGAGGAGGGTTCATGCCAATGATCTGAAGAAGGCTGAAATAGCTAACCTAGAAATGAGCGAGCCGAGGCCTAAGAAGACAAGGAAAAGGAAGGTAACTCTGGTTGAACCGGAAGGAATGGAGACGGAGGAAGACTCCGAAGATGAGGAGATAGGTCAACTTGACCAGATAAACGAAGCAGTCCGAGTGACAGAGTTGGAACCCTCAGCGGGGATTAGCGATGTTCAGTCGTCGACTGAATCAGTGCAGAGAAGACCCCGTGAGATCGCCATCACACCCCCATGTCCGAAGGAAAGGAAGAGAAAGACGAAGAGGTCCAATCAAGCAGTCGAAGGCTCTAAAAGGAGGCACCCTGAACAAGACGAAGGGTCCAGCGAGTGGGAGGAGGAGGATCAAATACCCCTTTCCCAGCTTAAGGAAAGGATAAAGAACAGGAGAAGTTTACACATAGAGTCGAGATGTATCGAAGACATTCAAGGCGAAGACTCTAAACAGGAAGAAGAATCAGGGGATGAAAAAGAGGACAAAAAAACCTTCTGGACGGGAGTTAAACACAGAAGGAAGGGTGGAGGTTGAGCAGGAATCACCTCGGAAGATGAGATCAGGGAGGGAGAAGAACCCCAAATCTCAGTAGAACAAAAGGGCTGTGCAGAATAGAAGCATTTAGTGTCAACAGATAACGACACTGGCTCATCCAAGATTCCATTGGCTGACTATGGTAGATGTGAGTGGAGGGATGGAGTCGCGGGCTGCACCTCACAAAGGACGGAAGAAGATCATTGGCATTATTGATTGGCCACCAGTGGTGTCATGAAGTACGACCTTTAGAGTGGGCGCCACGCACACCTGACCGGACCATTCTGTCTGCTAGGGATTAGTTAGAGGAGGGAAGAGCCGAACTAAGAGAAAAGTTATGAAATGATTGAGTGATGAGTCGAGCGAGACTAAGTGATTGTGAAGAATAACAACAAGAGAATTTGTTACCTTTCAGGAATGATAGCAAGGTACAAGGTGGAAGCAGACTACATAGCATTAAATTCGGGGAGAACGAAATTCATGTTGCTATCAGCTGAAGAAGCTAGAAGGTGTAGAGATGATACCCTGGGGTCCTGTACCTCGTTAAGCCCTATCTATAAAACTGGTAACCGCAGACTGTGCATACTAGAATTGTTTGAAGGAGAGGGGAAGGAATCAAAAGAATCTGCCCAGTAGAGGTATTAACAAACTCGGCATTACCACAAGCTATCAGTGTTTCAGACGGGGTGTGGGCAGTAGCCACACAGAAACATATCAGCCTGTCTAGGGTATGTGGGGAGAGTCCACAAGGACATTAAGAATAAGGCCACCGTTATCCCTGGTGACGCTACCCATGGATGTTCGGCGGTTGGGGTGTCCATCTCCCTTGCCCCCCATTACCAGATGGAAGAAAGGTATGAAGAAAAAGATTCACTCATAGAGATGATTGGTAGAGGCTTAGTCAATTGTACAGAATTATGGGGAGCCGATAGTAAAGAGATTCTCTAATGTCACCTTGAATAAGATGCCAGTATTGATGAAGCCAATAGAAAAGATCGATATGGATCACTTAAGGGATAAGTTAAGTGCGTTGGGAGACGAAGGTGTAGCTTGGGAAGACGATGAGCAGATCGCGATAAGTTGGTCAATAGTAATGGGTACATTCCTAGTTATAGCCATCGGGGGGTGTAATAATATGGAAGATTAAGAGTAAGAGAGATTAGCGAACGACAGTCTAGTGAGCATGCAACAACTCGAGAGGGAGATGCCGAGCGGTGTTCCTCACTCAGACAGGACTGGCGAAGAAATTGCTGGAAGACCAATGGAGGAGGCTGGCGTGAGACCACCACGTGCGGCGGAAAAACCTCCCACAGCAGAGAGGAAAACATTGACCAAGAAGAACAAACCCTAATGAACACATCTGCACCTACAGACACACGCACACATTTCATTGCATGTAGAACAGAAGAAAATGAAAAGAACATTTCATTGCATGTAGAACAGAAGAAAATGAAAGAACATTTCATTGCATGTAGAACAGAAGAAAATGAAAAGAACATTTCATTGCATGTAGAACAGAAGAAAATGAAAAAGAACATTTCATTGCATGTAGAACAGAAGAAAATGAAAAGAACATTACATTGCATGTAGAACAAAAGAAAATGAAAAGAACATTTCATTGCATGTAGAACAGAAGAAAATGAAAAAGAACATTTCATTGCATGTAGAACAGAAGAAAATGAAAGGAAACATTACATTGCCTGTAGAACAAAAAGAAAAGGAAAAGAACATTTCATTGCATGTAGAACAAAAGAAAAATGAAAAGAACATTTCATTGCATGTAGAACAAAAGAAAATGGAAAGAACATTACCCTTGCATGTTAGAAAGTAGAATAGAATTGCATGAGACAAATGCATGGTGCATGTTAAATGATGTAATTGGGTTTGGGTGTCATTTACGGGTAAATGACAAATCGGTTAGGGAGGATTGTGGCACCTTGCATTATTAGAAATATTCATAGAAATATGATTTAATTTTTTCTTACTCGGTTACTAAACAGGTTGTTAATTTTTTTTTTTTTAAACGGAAAATAACTGAGTTGAAAATAATTCACTAAGAGTGTACTAGACGATCCTAAGGAAAGAAGAAGGAAAGAAAGGAAAAGGAAGGAAGGAAGAAAAAGAAAGAAAGAGAAATGTATGACGCATGACCCAATTGAGGGTGGAGATAGGAGTCAGAAAGAGATTTAGGTCAGCGTCTTGGCCGATTTTCGAAAGTCATTTTGGTAAGAATGTCGGTCAGAGCACCTAGCCTACTTTTGCATGGAAAGACACCTTATCAATTTGGATAAAGAGAAATTTTGGGAACAATGAAACAATTTTAATCAGAGAAAAAAGTGTCTTTGGGTTGAGGGGAGTGACCGGTGGAACGATATACAGACCTGTTAAGAATTGGACACCCACGTTAATAAAGTAGAGACATTCCAATGTAGATAATTAAGATTTTCGACTATCAGGTAAAACAAAGAGGTAAAAAGAGGGACAATTGCTTTTGGCTCACAGAGGGCGCCAAGAAGGCGGAAAAGATCCTTTCTAAAGTCAAGACTAATTAGCAGCGGGCTGTTTGACAAAGTCCAGGTGAGAGAAAGCCAAAGATTGTCATTTTGCGTACGTGCAAAAAGGGGCAAAATTGATTTTGTTTTTTTAAACAAGAACGATGTAACCACGCCCGCAAACAGAGGAGAGAGGATGTTCGATCAATAACAATTGGTCGAATACGATCACGTGACCTGCGGAAGAAAAGGGAAAGAAATGTTTGATCAATAACAATTGGTCGAATACGATCACGTGACCTGCGGAAGAAAAGGAAAGAAATGCTCGATCAGGAACGATTGGTTGAAAAGCGGTCACCTGACATACGAGAGACCAAGAGATGGATATGCGCCGCCCCACCAAAGGTACTGCGAGGAAGTAGGGGCGAAAACAATAGCGATAATGGAGAAGACAGAATTAATGCAGTTTTGGAATTATCGAGAAAACCCTGACGCCGACAGACCCACCCCAGTTTGTTGCGGCGTCAATATAAGCAGGACCCCAATCGACAAAAAATCAGTTCATCCCCGGACGGCAGCGAGAAAAGAACCCTCAGACAAGAAGAACTTCCAGCCCAAGTAGATGAAGAAGAAGATTGCCTGAAAGCCTGAGAAAGAATTGAGCTGCAGACAAGCCGAAAGTCGATGAGAAGTTAAAGTTCAGCTCCGGACGGCAGTGAGAAGAGACCACCTCAGACGACAGAGAGTTGCGGCTAAGTTGAAACAAGAAATCTTCCACCAAGTTGAAACAGGAAAACTACCAGCCCAAGCAGACGAAGAAGAAGAAATACAACTCAAGTCGGAGAGAAGAATCAACTGCGAAATGATCGATAGAAATTAGCCCCAGTGTCGAACTGAACCACACCCGACATACATACATGATTCTAGAAAGTAGGTAATTCGACATTTTTCTATTGTGTGATAGAAGCTTGGTGCCATAGTCCACAGAGCGGGTCGGGAAATGAGAACACTTTTGTTTTTATGTAACGGACTTTAAGATATAAAAAGGTTGTTACCCTTTTATCAGCAATTTTGTTTGGTGTCGTGAGTTTTTATTTTATTTGTGTTTTGCCACCCCGTCGGACTCAACTTGTATCGGCCCCGATCCCTGCTGGTCCCGTCTGTCTAAGATCTAAACACAGCGTGGGTAGACAGACCGGAGATCGGTATAGTTGCTTTAGTGACCAGGTATTGGAAGCGAGTCGGGAAAGGCGAGGCTGGTGATCATCTGACCAAAGGGTTGGAGCGGCACGCTTGGACCCAGGAGGAGCGACCAGGAGGAGCGACGTCACCGTTGGCGCCGTAACCAAAGGATCCGACACTGGGCCAGGTGTGTAACCGTCACAATATCAATATGGAAGGTCATTCTGTTTTTTGTGATATTTGATCGCGATGTCTGGGCGATTAGCTTTGATTGTACTGTCTGTGTGGATTGTAAAGTCTCATAAAATTGTTAAAGGTCCAATCTCTGTAATCGAGTCCTGGGTAATGTTCATACCAGCCTCTTGCTGTTTTCTTCCCGTATAAGTTGCATATTTTCCAGTGCAGTTATTGACCCACTCTGTCATGTCGAGTTTTATATTCAATGGTTGCTAACACCGTGCAACCTGATACAAGATGGTCAATTATTTCTGGATATTTATCACAGAATCTGTATTTCGAGTTAGCACAATTTTTCAGTATGTGTGTTTGGTAATTTCTTGTCAGCATGCATTGGCCCTGAGCAGCAAGAATAAAACCTTCCGTTTCAGTTTTAACCCAATACTACATAAACACTGATGGGCACGGGTTTGTCTACATCAGCTTGCTGTGTATTGACCATGAAGAGGCTTACCTTGCCATCATTTCTGCATTTGATACATTGCTTTTGTCTTTGCTTTCGTTTTAACTTCTTTGTCGCTGCAGTAGGTATATTATGGTTTATTTGCATTTCTTCATCCACTTGAAATTCCCTTTTGAATTTGTTGGCTTCCTTTATTACTGAACAAAGTTTCTTATTTCTTTCATGTTTTTTGACACAGATCATCATCCATGCTTTGTAGTTTCCAGGTATCTTTGAAGACGAATTGTTGTGGTTGTAAGACATTTCTAGTTGAACTAATCCTCTGGCTCCTTCGGATCTGGACACCAATAGACGATCTACATCGATGATGAATGCGGTAGCAAGTGAGAAGCTTTCTTGTTTTGACATCCATTCGCTTAATGTCAGCTATGGTCCAATTAAGGATGTTGAAACTGTATCGCATCTTTTCATAATAAAGTTTGATATTTTCGTTCAGGAAATATCAAACTTTCATTATGGATAGAAGCTGAAAAAAGGAACAATCGTTTTGTTTATCCCAAATTTCATTACGAGAATTTACAAAGAGGAACGATCGATTTGCTTATCTTCATACCCTGTCTGGTGGCAAACGCTGCTGGTGGTGCCTGGGGTGGCGGTCCCGCCATAGCCACCGAAATCGTGATATCACCCCTGGTCGGCGGCTGATGAAGACAGGGTATCGCACGTGCTAACATACGTTGTATGTTAAAAATTGTAACCCAGTACAACTTACCGCATGGACAGCTGGTTGGCGTCTAAACCAGGATTAACAAAGACATATTTCCACTAATTTTCAATGAATCTGTTTTTTGTGTTTAGATTAAGAAATTCCGATCCGTTTTGTTCAAGAGGAACCCAAACCAGATTCTGTAAAAATTCCAACAAAGACGGTATACTAATGTACCTTGGTGGATTGTCAGTTGAAAAATCTTTTTGATCGTCATTAGATTAAAAAAAAAAAATTCAGAAGTAATTTGGCGCTCAAATTTATTTATCCAACACGCAGGCGTTTTAGCGTTCACGTGACTTTGAAAAGGGTTCTTGTAATTTGTAATCCCAACTAAATCCTTCAGGCATTTCTTTAATTTCTCTGTCTTTTTCATATCAGTTTTCTATACTGTCCATAGTTAGGTAAAGCTTATCGTCTTGTTTGAAGTAAAATGTATTAGTTTTAAAGTTGAAATTAGTATTTATTCTCAAGATCTATTGATTTCTGTAGTCTCTGCATGCTCACTAAAATTAAACGAAAAATATGTGAGAATGAACAGCGAAAAAAAAAGGTGAAGCTGAGGATGAGAGAGAGAGAGAGAGAGAGAGAGAGAGAGAGAGAGAAAGTGAATAAAAAAGTTGATTTAATTCATATTTGGGCTTGGATGATGTTCTGTTTAAATTGGCGGGAATTGGGATTCTGCTTGCATTATGAGGATAAGGAGGAAAGATAACGATTGATCCTTGAGTATATACCCAACTGTTTTGGACTAATGTGCATTAATTCTAAGAACAAATGTTTTCTTTATAGTAATCACACTACAAATTTGGGGAGAGTACATTCTTAGTAGATTGAAACACTTTTATAATTTCTATCTTAACTTCTTGAGCCCTGCGTTCCTGAACAATTTTAACCCTTCTGTCTGTGCTCCTGAGTCAAAATTCACAAATAATTCGTATGTAATGCTTCATGGTAGATATAAAAATAGTTAAAGTGTTTACCCACCGTTCAACCGTTGGCTGGACATTAAGTCATTTTTCTCTACCACTGTTCAACCGGTCGCTGGATATTACGTCATTTTTCTCTACCACCGGTAAAGCGGTGGTCAGGGATCAAAGAGTTAATATTAAAATACTAACCAATTGCTATTCAATTAGCATTATTAACAGTTTAAAAGTAACAAAAGAAAAATATATTTAAAAGAAAACATTGGGGAAATAACAATCATTTTGAACGCATATTCAGACTAATTTGAATTTAAAATAATGATATTATGTAAAATTTCATATAGAATATATCTGTAAAAGGACAAAATGAATAAAGACAAAAGGAAAACTTACCTGAGTCGACGCGTTTCGTCCTCTGGGAGACTTTATCAAGGCAAATGCAAGGATTTTATTTTATAACAAGTATTTATAGACAAGAGCATAAATGTTCTTATTTTTACCAAATATTTTAAATTAAGAAACGCTCATAAATATTAATCAGGTTAGCTGAAAAGGTAAGTTATGGAGGATGCTAAGTGACATAATTTGATGTCTAATAAACGAAATTTAAAACAATGAACAGAATAATGTTATTAGTCAATTTAGATACTATTTTATTTAAAAATAAACTACTAGGTCTCATCGTTTTACAGTTAAAATGGCTAGATGTAACCGTAAGTTCTATGATAACAGTTTTTTTCTATCGTACCTGTTACTTGCTTTTCAGTCGCACTTGATCTTCAAAAATTTTAACGTGTCTTCTTATTTCCCGTTCTTTTATTGTTCTCTTTAATAATGTTTCCTTTTTCGCATATTCAGTAACCTCTTGTGTCTTAATGGCTTTATTGCCTTGTTTGAGGCAAAATAACAAAAAAAAAAAAAAAAAACTCAGAAAAGATATAAATTTTGAGTTCTTTGAGTTGAGCGAAAAGAAACATTAATTTTCACTGTAAATTTCTCTGATTCTTTGGTTATGGAGAGTAACCTAAATGCTGTATGGCGGGAAACAGGAATGATTCAGAATTGTTTACAACGTTACTAAAGAGAATTAGAAACTTTATATTAAGGAGGTTGTTACAACACCGCACGCAGAAACACACATCAAAACGCACCACACATTCACACATTGCATAAACATGCACATACATACGCACCAAGCACACATGCTTTGAATAAACACATGCGCACCACACGTGCATATACATACATACGCTTTAGAGAAACACACTGATCGCACATGTGCAAATTCTATGAATAAACACACACCATATAAAAGGACATTTAAAGAAATACAAACACGTACATATGTCTACATTGGACTATGTCTTTATAAATGACTATGTTTATAGCGATTTACTAAGTGAAGCTTATATTTTGCACAAGTACGGAGTGCCCAGTGAGGATTGAACTCACTACACTCGTAATAGATCTAGCGAGACAAGTTTGCTAACCATTACACCACCTAAATGTCTACGTTTATAATTGGATAAAAACGCTTTTTAATTTCATATTGGTGGATGTATTTTGATTTCAAGATATTCTATATTGATGGTTAATATCAGGAATAGGGCGTATGTAAATATAAGAGTGGACATTGAAGCTAACACCCGGAAGCAACAGTCTGTTTCATGCTTAAGCGCAATCTTCAGACAGTGACGTGCAGAGGTCTTGGTCCAGGAAGAGTTCGACTCGGCGCCTCCTACCACAAATTGTGGCCAACAGGCCGTGATTGATCAAATGGAGTTTTACAGAAGAAAATTACAAAATTGGTACGAGATGGCTTTGATTTGAAGGACTGTCATGGACAAACGTATGACAATGCTGCAATATTGGCTGGGAAGATGTCCGATGTCCAGAAACGCATATCACAGAGAAACCTGAAAGCAATCTTTGTGAATTGTGACAACCATTCTTTGAACCCCGTAAGAGTAATATATATATATATATATATATATATATAATATTAGTATATATATATATATATATATATATATATATATATATATATATATATATATATATTGAGTTAACCTGTAGAAAAAGACAACATTTATAAATGTAAAAGACAATAGGAAAACTGTAATATTAGCTTTTCCCTATTTCACCTTTCCTAACAGAATTATTACTCCCCCAAGCCAACGTACACAACTGTATGAAGAAATCAAAAGAAAATGGTTGAATCCGTCAACACAACAATAAAAACAATATTTCTACACGTGACAGTACTTGACGTAATTTTCAGTTGACAATATGAATATAATAGCGTTTTCTAAATTCTTCCAGTTGCTAAGGACATTTTGTTTAGTTATTATTTGTTACATTGTTTTAATAAATTCATTTCGTTTTTGCCTCGAAAAAAAGACCACATTGGACGAAACGCGTCGGCTGATATTACAGTTTTCCTATTGTCTTTTACATTTATTTTCAAGAGGATAAAATCCAGGTAGAGCTCAATGTACAGTACCAAGCAAGAATATAATATAAAAGGCTCAAATACTAATATAATTTATTACATTGGAATCGTCATCACGAACCAATTCATCAGACCTACATGTTCAAAAGGATACAGAAAACATAATTCCGGGTATAAAAATTTTCAGTGAGAGTGTATGTGTAGGAGTGAGAAACAAGGACCAGAGAGAAATGTATGAAAGCTCTAGAGAGAGGTGTAACAGACGAAAAGGAAAGGATTTAGGTGAGGTGGGGAATAAAATTTTAAAGAGAGAAGTTAAATAACGGTTTAAATGAGTGAGACACAGATAAATAAATCACTGACGATTCGTTGACCTAAAATTAAAAAAAAAAAACAGACACCGGGAAAGTGTGGATATATTTGTGGTGACATTAGACACAATAAATGATTATATGATCCAAATTTAAACTCTAGCCAATTTACCCTGCCGATGTATATATGAAACTTTGTCGTCTTCTTAGCATTTACTAATCTTATGTATACATGAAGATGAGAAAGAGGAGGAAAAGGCTCAAAGAAAAAGAAAAGGCCAAACTAAAACAGGGCCTTTATAAGAGAAATATATTAGCCCGGAATCTCTCTCTCCCGTGTGAACTTTGACATTTACATTTGAACTCTTGAAGCTCCACTCTATCTTTTTGTATATAATTTGTATTATAGAACATTTTTTCTGTATATATCAATTTTCTGTGCATTTTATCTTACATAAGGACATCTATATATCTGGCCGGAAAGGAAGTTGTCATAAGATAACCATCATAAATTTATTATTTAATTGAGAGAAAAGTCAGTAAGCTCAACTGCAGTGTGTTATTGCGTTCGTGCATTTTCTGACACCGATGTGTACCACACCCTGATGATGGCCCCACTTTCGTCTAGACTCACCAAACGTTTTTTCTAGTATAGTAACTGGAAGATAAGTGATCGTAAATAAGCAGCACTTATCTTGTGAAAGGCTTTTATAGTATAAGGTGTCACCACCAGTCGACTGCATTTACGAGCATTCGTTAACACACATGGATTTCTTAAACTCGATGTCCTTGAACGCCTTGAGATGAGCACAACAAAATAATGTACTTTCTGCAATGTTTACAAGTTATATACCTGAAACAACGCTTGTAGGAAGAAATATCTATTACCTTCCTTTGTTAGGCTCTCCAAAATTTAAATGCAAGTTTTATCTGAGTACAAGTGCACCTAAATCAACACCAGATACACTATTGTTTCAAGATTATCAAAATATTGATAAGAAATCTCTAAAAATTGCTTTCAGTAATCATACTGACATTTTATGCTTATATTTTGAAGTTTCGCTCGATCCCTTCCCTAAATCTGAAAAAATGCTATTTTTTACTGGCCTATACGTAAATGAACATTTCAAGTTCATTTTTATTCCTACTGGGACCATCAAAATTAATTTTCAAAAAATATTTTCATGGTAATTGTTTTGATGAACGTTCCTCATTGCACCTAGACTTTATGAATTTTAAGTATAATATTAGTTTGATGACAAAACCAGATCTCATTAATTTAACAGTTGAAACAGCTAGATGCAACCGTAAGTTCTATGCTTACAGTTCCTTTTCTCGCAGTTCTCGCTTCAGGTCTCTTGCTTTCCAGTCATTTGATCTTCAAATTTTTTTAAGCATTTCATTTCACGTAAGGCCACTAGTACGCAGGGGGCTACAAAGAGTGAAAGTAAGGGAAATACTTGGTATAGGGGAGGGGGTGAGGAAAGGATAAAAAGAAGAACGGGGATCAAGGTATCAGATGTCGATTGACATTACATTTAAATTTTTGAAGATTATAGTTATCAGGGAAGCAAGCAAGAGGAAGAGAGTTCCACTGTTGGGAAGTGCAAAAGAAAAAGCTGTTGAAGTAGAAGAGGTAGTTACATTTAACTGTTTCAACAGTAAAAGGGTGGGGCAGAGATGCCAATCTAGTAGCACGCTTAAATTCATGCAGCCGGGGCACCAGTGAAAATAGCTCGTCAGCGCAGATGCCATTAAAATATTTATAGAAAAGACAGAGGGAAGCCATATTATGCCGGTGAGAAAGTGACTGGAGTCGAGATCCCAAGTCTGGGCCGATCACATTGCCTATCCGTCTTTAGATTTTGTCGAGAACCTGGTCATTAGACCATATATGGCAACAGTATTCCATGCTTGGACGAATGTTAGATTTGTAGATGTAAAGGATGGACTCAGACGAGTACTGACTTTCCTTGCAATAGATGTAGCAATTGATACAATGTAGTTGTTCCACCTCAGGTCAGTGGAAAACGTTTTACCAAGAAGGTGCAGTGAAGCGCTCTCGTAGAGTTAAGCATCAACCATGCTGATAGGAGGCAGGGAAGTTTCTCTATCGTGAGTAAATGACAGCAATTTCATTTTGGATGCATTAAAATTCACAAGCCATTTCCTGTCCCAGTCAACCACAGATTGGAGGTCGTTTTCGAGATCAACGGCCAGGTTAACTTTGTCAGCAATGCCGGATTTATTATTGAGAAAGGAGTAAATGATAGTGTCATCTGCGTAGATGCCTACTTTAGAAATGATGACGTCAGGAAGATCAATAACGAAGATCAGAAACAGTGTAGGGTAGAGCCTTGAGGAACACCGGTATTCATATGGAAGGAACTGGAAGATAACACATTCAGTACAACCTTCATTTCACGGTTACACAGGAATAAATGCAATGCCAATCGTTATTTTATCTCTTCTTAATTCATGTTCTTTTATCGTTCCCTTTCCCTAGGAATGTTTTTTCCTCATATTCTCTCACATTGCGTCTTAGTGGATTTATTGTCTTGATTGAGGTGAAATGACTGTAAAAAAAAAGAAAAGAAAAAATCAAGCAGGCACACACGTTAAACTACGTGGGTAACGACGTACAGACGATGGGAAATAAGACACAATAATCAGAAGGCAAATAAGAATAGTGAAAGATACCTTTCAGAAACTAAGATGGCAACATTTCCTTAGAAACTGTTATGGGGTCCCTCCCTTTTTCATATGTGGACTCTACCAGTGTACCTGGACTGCTGCCGTTAAATACCCGGAGTTAGACAGTCAGTGAGGTAGTCAGATAGTGAGAGGATATACGGGTAGAGAGAGAGAGAATATACGAACGGACATAGTGTGAGGTAACCTCTTCTAGAAGTCAGTTACAAGCACGTAGACTCTAAGGAAGTCCTACTTCAAGACTGTATATATCTATTTGTATTTGCTACTAACCGTGTTCCTGGATTTACTAACGGTATTACACTTTATATGATTGTTTAAATACACTTTATTTCTTATATTTAATTATTGCGTTTGTTCTTCATTGGAGACCGAATTCATCTCGGAATCCACAACAGAAACAAGAAAAGGGAGCTGAACCACTATGTAATAAACTAATCTCCTATATGGCAATATTGATCAATCTCCTCACAATTGTAGAAGCGACATAAAGCAACGGTAACGTGGTTCTACTGACAAATGCTGAGAATAATATGGACAGAAAAACAAGGAAGTTTAAAAAAAAAGATGCATAATGAGGAAAGTAGGCCTAGGAAAATTAACACTCACTGGATATACTGAAGCCAAGAGAAGCAGGAGGAAACAGCGGATAACCTTTTTCACGGGTTTGTGTTAATGGATGGCAGAACGGGGTCAAGGGGGGATGGTAACGGGTCAAAACTTACTTAAAGTAAGACAGGAAGTTGTGAAGAGCTGTGAACGCTCACGTCCTGAAATGACATATAAAAGAAGAAATTGATGAATGAAACATTGTGCTTTAAAGCTTGCTGTGAAAATGTTGACCCGAAACTGCCTGTGAAAGGTTAGGGTTGAAAATGTTGACCCGGAAGTGCCTGTGAAAGGTTAGGGTTGAAAATGTTGACCCGGAAGTGCCTGTGAAAGGTTAGGGTTGAAAATGTTGACCCGGAAGTGCCTGTGAAAGGTTAGGGTTGAAAATGTTGACCCGAAACTGCCTGTGAAAGGTTAGGGTTGAAAATGTTGACCCGAAAGTGCCTGTGAAAGGTTAGGGTTGAAAATTAAGCAGAGAAGTATAAATGAATGAATGAACAAATAAAGACAACTAGAAAATAAATGCAAACGAAAAATGAAAATAGAAGTAAGCGAAGAAAGAAAAAAAATCTATAGGTAAAAAATAAAGAAAAGTTCGAGATATTGATATGGTTCAGTTAAATAAGATCAGTTAAAAGTAGTAGGATTCACGAAATTGAGAAAATTGTATATTGCGATTTTCCAGGCGGTATGAAACGCCATATTTACGAGAAAGTTTAAATTTGATGACCAACTGCAAAGAAAGAAATCCCGAAAAACAGCAAAAATATTAAATCAATAAAGTGGCATTTTTTTAGAGACTGTAACGCTTTTTTATGAAGTGTAATATTTGGATAAAAAATACACATTTTATATGTACAGATGCACAAGCGAAATATTTATCCTAGTTGATGAAAAATTGTTGTAAATCGTGAGATGTTGAATTAAATAAGGAGAATTAATCAAATTGACATGGCGGCAGAAATACTAAGTGTTCCCAAGAGAGGAATCATCACCACACTGGTCCATGAGATATGTATGTGTGTGATTGAGATAAGCTACATGTGGCAAATTCTCCACTCTCCTTCTCTCTCAGTTTTTCTATTCCCTCACATAAATATACACCAAATGCAAATATAAATATACGTATATATATATATATATATATATATATATATATATATATATATATATGTATTATATTATATATATATATATATATATATATATATATATATATAAAACACTGTTCAAAATATAAAAAAATTAATTACGTATAATATATACACGTTTTTAATTACGTATACGTATATATATACACATATATTTACGTATATATACGTAGTATATTTATATTTGCATTTGTGTTTATATTTATATGAGAGCATATATATATATATATATATATATATATATATATATATATATAAATAAAGAGAGGAGACACAAAGAATTTGTCATACATACAGACACGCATACGCACCAACACACACGCACACATATATAACAATATGTCAATAACAATATTAACATAGACAAAATATATCAATGAAAAAAAAGAACATTACCTGTCCACTAAATCATAAATGTATGAATAAATGTACCATTTACAAGGTTAGCATTAAACATAATGGCGAGAAAAAATTTTAATTTGGTTCCACAGCCAACCACTAGAAAACCCGACATTACTTGTCTATATTTCTGAGATGAGATATTATGTACATTATTTATATTATTCGGACTGTTGTCCTCATCTTCATCTTTGTCGCCATATTACAACGTTTCGGCCGTTGTACGCTCCGGCCTTCTTCATGTGGTTGGAATGTCGAACTGAACCCTTTATTTCGCTCACTGGGGTAGACTGTTCTAGTTCCACGTGTCATGTTTAATGGATGTCAGTTATCAGTTATCTCCTGTTAATTTCCCTCTGAAATTTCTCCATTGCCTTAGCCTTCAGCAACCATTTTTACCAGATAAAAAAAAATGGGAAAAATGGTTGCTGAAGACATTAGGTTTATAATACCCAGAAATTCATACAGAAATGTCCTCAAGGCCTCAAGGACACATGGCACAGTTGATAAAGGCGTTGGTTAGATCCAGTGACATAACCCAAAGAGTGTGAGAACTTTCAGAGGGAAATTAACAGGAGATAACTGATAACTGACATCCATTAAACAAGGCAAGTGGAACTAGAACAGTCTACCCCAGTGAGCGAAATAAAGGGTTCAATTCGACATTCCAACGGCCGAAACGTTGTAATAAATATGTAAATATGTAATATGTAAATGTGTAATAAATATGGCGACAAAGATGAAGATGAGGACAATAGTCCGAATAATGTAAATAATGTACCCGACATTACCATCATAAAATGACTCTTACCAAAACAATATGCAAATGCCATGGCACTCTCAAAATTTGTCTGAGAAATTAAAACAGATGACTACACACTGGTAGTAAATTGGAATTTCGTCGCCAAAACTATACCTTTTTCAGGTCCTAGCGATCGATGTAACCTGTGTTTGCTGTAAAAAAGATTCATTTTCAAAAATATTATCGACCAAAACCTACTTAACAAATAGAATGAGCTTATGTTAATTTGTAATCATAGGAAGGCATTTCTCCTAAAGTATTTTAATTCTGGATAGTTAACCAAAACGTCACCTTCCCATTACATATTTTAAGTTATATATCCCCTTATGACCATTTAAGCGTTTATTAATACGTAACGGGTTACACGGCGATCTTATATATATTTTCTTTTAAGTTTCCTTTTTCTTTTTTCCTCACTTTTAACTTCTTTGTCCTTCTACGCTTTTTAGTTTACGTCCTAACATTAAACATTAGCTTTATATACTGTGCAGTGTTACTCCCTTGAAACATAGAGATTATTTCTAAACAATAATACAGTTCACCGCGCCTAACCCCTCCTTTTTTACCCAACGGAAATACGTGTACCATATAACCTTTAAGCTTGCATCAATTTTTAATTTTTTCCCACTATCTACCTATCTACAATCTATATTTTGAATTTACACTCCAATAATATATTAGGTTTATATTAACTTTCAGATTTTAATCTGTGTATAATTTAGCGTTTCTCCCATAAGACCCAGTATTTTAAAAAAAACAAAACAAAAAAAACAACTGTATTAAGTGGTTCATTCGCCATTCGTGCCTGACGACTTGGGAAACCATGAAATTTTGTTGCTCTACAAACGTATCTATATGTGTATTTATCAATATATACTTAATAGCTCTGTTTAACTATACTGAGAACTGTTTTGTTTACATCATAAATTAAATTAAGTAAATGTTTATTTGCTTATCTGTTTATGCACGCTATCGCACGCATATACAGTTGCTAATATCTATCTATCTATCTATCTATCTATCTACGTGTTATAATTTTGGATAATCCTCGTCGCCAAAATGTGGTAACCTAGGGAAGGTTACTGAATAGAATAATCACACGAAGATTCGTAATGAACGATAATACTTAGGGCAAAAACAACACATATAAGATTCGCCAGCGGCGCGTAGAAAAAGTAGTAAACTGCTAGAAGTGAGTCAAGTGAATTCCACAATGAATCTCCAACTGCAGGATATCTACCAACCGCCCTACGCGGTCAGATGTGGCACAAGGCCGAATTTAATCTGGGGTATCCGACAGCATAGGCTCGGCCAAAAATTCCCCGTAGACACCGTATAAAAAGGGTCTGTAGCTGTTTCTCGAGACGAGACTCTGCCCTTCGATATAGCCTCGTCTAGGGATCCTCTCTGTCCGGAGGCAGAGAATTTGACCAACTCAATTGCAAACCAACATACAGTATTCACTACTGTATTAATGTGATGGGGGACATACCCATTATCATCTATAGTTATGCTACAGCACTGTTTATTCTTTCTTTCTTTCTTTCTCTATATATATGCGTGTGTGTGTGTGTGTCTATATATGTGTGCTTGTGTGTGTGAATGCGTGTGCACATATGTGCATACATGTTCACTAAAATATGTGTAAGCTTAAATATACGTTTATATACATGTATGTAAGCATAAAAGACTTTATTCGCTCGCCCGTTCGTGTGTGTGACACTGCATAAATATACACGCACTTCATAAAAATACGCACCATACTTTCACCACCCACTCATGTACAACACGCATGTGCTGAATAAACACACGCGCACATATATATGTATAAACTCTAGAGAAACACACGCATCCCACATATATATGTAAATAGGTAGATAATTTCTGGGTTACGAATATGTCATCAATCTGCTCCTGTTAGATCCAAGCCGTTAGCATAAATCCAAATGGATTACCATTTCTACCCAGTCAGTGCCTATTTTCACAACATCTCATCCTCTGAATTAATTTGCAATAATTGATTTGGCGCTTTCATATTTCTGTTATTCACACTACAATAGTAACTGATATTATGCACAATACTCCGCCTCCCTCCCCGGTATTCTTACTGTTTTTCAACAATACCGTCGCCTCTATGGTTCAAAGTTGTCCTCTGATTTCCAATTCTTAAAGTCTTCACGGTCGGTCCAAGCGTTCTAGCGACGTCGGATATGATTGGCACCTTCATATTCAACAATTTCTTCAGTTCTATTGTGAGGTCGGGATGTTTTGTCCTTTCAGTTTTACTCCGAGGTCTGCTGGAACATATAAATTCACCAATCAGTGTTTCTTTTCTTTGTTCATGTTGTAATGGAATGTCCCACACTCCCTATCGCCTATGTGGACTGACTATATCAGTAGCTATATATAGTGAGCACAAGATATACCTGGGTGCTTGCTTCGGCAATTAGTTGGAGATTCGTCTCTAGCTGTAATGGTCAAACTCTGTGCCTTCAGGCAGAGAGGAACCCAGACGAGGCTACCCCGAAGTCTCGCCTGGGGCGGTAGACTCCGTTTTTACGGGGTTTACGGGGAATTTTTGCCCGAGCCTACGGACTCGGTTTTGCCACTCATTAAAAAAGGCCTTGTGCCACATTCTGTCTCGCGGAGAGGTAAAAATTGTTTATAACCATCTTTATTCACCACTTGATGACATTCTTATAATAGGCATCGAAACAAATATGCATCTTTGTAGTGACTTATTTGTTCGTATGTAATAAATAAATTCCCATCATGACGCTACTGTGGAACCCGTAATTGGAGAATGTTAGTTGTTCTAATGAACACCTCTGCAATTTCCGTTACACATCATTCAGAGAGACGCACGTCTTGACATTATAGTGTTGTCTGATTTAAAGAAGTGTGTCATTCTAGTAGGATTAACGGTTCCATAGGAGGAGAACAAGGAAGAGGCACACGAGCAAAAGAAAAAAACCGATACGAATCGCTGCAATCCGTCTGCGTGGAAAAGGTGTGGACATATCATGTGCTACCTATTGAGGTTGGGTGTCGTGGAGTCCTTGCACGATCAATCATTTCCTTCCTTTTGAAGGTAGGCATCACTGACCTGAGCCTGAAGCGTGCTTCACGTCGTCTCCAGGCCACAGTTAAACAGGCATCGAATTAGATCCAGTCAAGATCTAAAATAAATAAAGTTAATTAAAACCATGCAACACAATGTTACTTCCGATGTGAAACATATCTACTTACCTTCCATTCTACGTCATTGATAATGGTCGCTACGAGCGCGTTGTGTATTGGTTACCGATCAAAAGCAAACACTTTTGACACAAAATCCGACTTGCAGCTGTAAAAAATCACAAGAGACTGATAGAGATTGAGAGGTCTACACAAAAATTAATACCATGTCCGGAGACAAAAGTTGCTGGTGGCGCCAGAGGTGGCAGTACAGTCTTAACCACCGAAACTGTATTACCTCCCCTGGCTGGCGGCTGACGAGGACAAGGTATCGCACGTGCCTTCATACGTTGTATGTAGAAAATTGAAAAAAAATCTTTCCATTTGGTTTTCTCTAGCTTTTCTTATCTCTTAACTTTCCTTTTTCCTAATTTTTCTCCCTCCCCCCATCCTCGCCGATCCCAGTTCTTTCCTGCTTAATATTATTATGTATGATTCTTCGTCAGAAAATATAGTTGATTCCAATTTAGAAAAATCGGTACAGGTAGATATTACACTCTGATCCGAGACAGAAAAGAACCAAGTTATTACTACGAATTACTACTGCTCCCGAGTGAGAGACTAGCACGCTATCTACGTAAATATACGAGATATAATTATACGAAACCCAGTGTACCTATCACAGCACCCAATTTGATAAGAATGTACTAAGTATGGCAAATGTGAGCGCAGAGACGAATGCATTGATAGAATGCTCCACCCTGGTTATAATCAGGCAAATTGTACGCAAATCTGACGTACCAAACGGGGTATTTACCTTAACCAATCTTAATTCACAAAGACAAAATATGCCCTCGTTAAAATCACCAATTAATTAAGATCAGATTCCATATCAAACCCACATGGTATTGCAGCAGGGCATTTATTATTAATAGTAGTAGTACGAGTAGGAGTAAGAGTAGGTAGTAGAAGCAGCAGTAGTACTACTAGTAGTAATAAGATCTTATTACTGGTACTACTAGTAGTAATAAGCTGACTTGCTACGACTAATAGTAATAAGATCTTGCGAATAAGATCTTAATATCTGGCTCAAAACCAGCAGCTTTAGGTATCATGCAATTTTCTCTAAGTGTTCATCACTTCTAGGATTATTCTTGCCGGCTTCCTTTCTGCAGATATTCCACTGAGCAGCCAACGTTTCTTTATCTATGTCTCTATTCTGTCAGTCACCGTACCAAGCCGCAACAGTGACACTTATGAACTTATCTTCCAAAGCCTTGCAAATTCACACTTCAGTGGATCATAATTGGTTATTTTATCTTCTTTTTGTTCTATCCTTGTATCAAAAGGACACAATGAATCAATGATTAACCCTTTTTTTTAAATTTTATCTTACAGCAAATACATAGCCCCAGGGGATCCCGAAAGGAGGATGGGAATGAAATCTTCATTGTCATATTGACAACGTTTGCATATTTTTCACCAGAGTTTATATTGCAATTTTTTGTTGTTATTCATTGCTTTTCTCAAACACACCCTGTTGCTAATTCCCATATTGTATTCATTTCTATGCTTGGCCGGCTCAGGAGATTTTGTGGCCTAGCATATGTGCTGATTCCTTAAGTTTTCTTATTTCCCAGTGATGTTCCTTTCTATTATTTCAACCTCATCCCACAAAGGGCAGTGATCTCTCTTTTACCTCCATATGTGGTCAGCTACGCCTGATTTTTCTATTTCCCCTCGTGTTACCGCTCTACGATGTTCTTGCAGTCTTACCTTAAAGTGGCGGCCTGTTTCTTCTTTATATTTCTTACCACAACTACACGGGATGGCGTACACACAGTCTTTAGTCATGTTCTCCTCTATATGGGGTGTGTCTTAATCGGAAAATATGCAATAATAATAACATAAAAATTGCAATATTCGTAAAAGTGGTTGCTGGGACGTTGCTTATAAGTCCCAGAAATTCATACATAGATGTCCTCAAGTGCATAAAGGCGTTGCTTAGATCCAGTGACTAGACACAAAGTTCAATACCAGGTTACAACAGTGGTGAACCAAAACATGAAGATTTGAGTTAAAGGGAAATAACTGAGACATGTGGAACTAGAACAATCTACCCCACCGGACGTAATAAAAGGTTCGATTCGAAATTCCAATAACCTGAAAAAGGAATGAGCGTAAAACGGCCGAAACGTTGTGTATGAGGATAACAGTCCGAATAATGTAAATAATCTAAGTAATCATAATACCTCATCTCAGAGATATAGACAAATATATAAGAAATAAAAATAAACCATACCAATAAGTAAACAACAAAAAAAGGGCTATATCACCTAACCTCAGCACCAGAACACCAAAACGAGATGGAATCGGACGTTAGTGTATGGACTCCGTGATCTTGTGAACTGGGACAGGAAGTAAGAATAGATTCTTACCAACATTTACGTCTCAGTGACTAGTGGTCCTAAAATAGGTTATTCCTTTGGACTAAAAGAATAAATGTATTGAAAAATCTCTGCTAACATGAAATGTTTTCGAGCAGAATTCTGTTTTCTGACTAAGAATGGACATATCTTTTCTCATCCAAAAATATTTATAGATAGTATTTTCTTTAAAAGGTTTATTCATGTTTTTGTCCAAAAACAAAAAAAAAAAATGAGTTTACTTTCTTTTGCGTTGCAATGTGTTGCCCCCCCCCCCCAAACCGGCCAAATGCATTCACATAAACTACAACTCTCTTGCAACTTTGCTCCCATTTTCGGAAACTTCGAACTGTACATTTATTTATTTTTCCTTTATTTGTTTCTGTCTCGAATAAATTCATGAATGCAAATCGGAAATTATCAGCTAGATTAAAAAAAAAAAGTAAAGATATTATTGAATGGAGTTGTCTTGAAGCAGACAAACTTGTCAACTATTTTGTGAGAAATGAATCCAGAAATCCTCGTGTATTTTCACCCCCAAACTTTGAATCTGAAATACAAAAATAAAAGATTTAACACAGAAAACGTAACAATGGTGTTGCCTTAGTGTGTAAACCAGCGGGGGAATTTTTTTTTATCAAAATCAATTCACAGAAAACCGATAAATCATAATTATCACTACCAAGCTATTAGCGTGGTTCGGGGTGGAGATGATAAGGAATTTTCGATCACTTAATAATACAAATAAATGAGGAAAAGCTTGAATTATATTCTTTTTATTCGTTTTATGTGCCATGTCGTTTCTGTAGGTAGTCGATCATGGTGATCATCTTCCTCTAACTCAACAAGTGCCTTCCCTCTGCTTCCTCGCCCAGACCACGTTTTGTCATCCACTTGCTTAAGTCCGTTAGGTATGTCACGCGTTGATTTCCCTTGTCTCTCTTTCCCTCTATTCGACTCGTGAGTATCAGATTCTCCAGTCACTCCTTCCTCATTATGTGTCCCAGAAACTTCAGCTGCCTCTTTCTGATATTAAGTATAAGCCTCCTCCTTGTTTGCAACCTCTCTAAGATCTCATCGTTGCTGACACGCTCGGTTCATGATATCCTTAGCATCCTTCTGTAGAAACACATCTCTGTCGCCTCGAGTCTCTTCTTCATCTTTGAAGAAATTGTCCAACACTCGCTGCCGTAAAGAAGGACAGATGTCACGTAACAGTTCAGTATTCTTACTGAATTAAGTTACACAGTCATTAAAAATAATGTTTCCAACTAAGTCACAAGTCAATCGATCGTTCCGTTCCATCGATCTGTTCACATCTTTATCTATTGTGTTTTGCGATAAATAATAAAGTGGAACATCTGGAACATAATGATATAATAAACAAAAATCGATACAAAACTACTTGATAATTTCATTATCCACTCTGAGGACCGGCGATAAACTTTTCAATGATTACTATATGTTCTCTTCATCGGGAAAACAAAAACAACAACAACAAAAAAAAAAAAGAAAAAAAACACTACAGAAGATGCAATAAAGTTAGCTTAATATCTGTGAGACGATGAATTATTGCTAACGACACAATTGCACTTGTTTTTAGGGAACTTGACTCTCCTTTACATAAAATATAGTTTGTTTAAGCTTCATGTGTATTTAGTTTCTTTTTTAAATTTCCCCTTTTATTTAGATTTATTTGCTCTTTTCGTTCAGGTCATCTTAGCTTTTATTTACAACTATATAATCCGTCTTCGACCAGGTGTTTCATTACTGGGTATTTTTACCGTTCAGTTGGAACAGTTTGAACAGTTTAATTTTAAAGTCAAACCACCTGAAAATCAATATTAGTAACAACAGTTGGTTGCAATTGAGGTTCATCCCCAAATGAGGGGGGTGTAACAATGGTTGAATGGGGGACCTGAAAAAGGCCGTTTTTGCTTTCTCAATCTTGCATGGAAGGAACCTCTTCCATGGACCGTCACAATAATAATATACGATAATTTTTATTTATAATATTATTTTTTTTTATAATTCTAATAATCTTTTGTGTAAGATTTCAACTCTCTAAATTGATTGTACGCTGTTTTTTACAGACATTAAATTTTGCCTTTGATTTTTGCGCAAAGTGTAAAAAATCAGTTTTTTTGATTTTTATTACCTTTTAAAATTTTCCGGCCAATTTGGACTCAAAACCGGCACTGAAGAATTATGTTGCAAACAAAAAAAATTCATCGAAATCGGATGAAAACTGTAGAAACGCATAAACAACATCCGATCACACATACAAACAAACACACACACATTTTAAGAATTATAGATACAGATTACATAAAACACTTTTATGCACACACACACATACACATAAATACATTTATTTCTTACTAGCTGAAAAGCCGCACTCCGTGCGAACTTATAAGCTAGCTCCTGCTGAAGGCTAATTGCACTTCTGACCTAAAACTAAGGGCCCACTGGTCCAGTTTAGAAAACAACAATAATAATTTTGAAGAAATATCTTCGAATTCCTCAATTAACTCTATGGAACTTCAAAACCTCACTTTGATTTGGGCCATAAGATCAATTCTAGCCAAAAGACTTATTTGGACTGAGTCCGATTTGGGTCGAAATTCCAATTCAGGTCGAAAATTGAGTCGCAAACACTGTGGAACTTCAATTGAGTGGAGTTCTTCAAATCACAAACTCTGCAGAACATCAAAACTTCACATGACGAAACCACTCACTTTAACTCTGATTCCTTGGCATTTTGAAGAAATAAAATTGATTTCCTCAATTAACAAAGTTTTGGAGATATTTTAAACTGAATTTAAAACAAATCTTTCTAAATTCACAATGTTTTGTATTACTTTAAACACAATATAAATTACAAACTTTTAAAATCGCTAATTTCTTTTAATTATTTTAAAATTTGAAATTTTAACTGTTTCCTCCTAACCCGGACATAAATTCCAAATGATGGATGTTCAAGCACCACATGAAGGATAAATTTTCAATCCCAGTATCAAGTGTCGCCTGAATTAGAGGGGTTTCAGACACACGAACGATCAGACAGAATTTGCCGTTTATATATTTACATTAAGATAAACGTCATTTTTAGAGAATACATGTGTTTGACTAGAAATCTCATAAAAAAAGAGATTTCTTAATTACACTTTAAAAAAAAATGACGTCTTACATCTTGAGAAATCAAAAGTCTTAATAGAGAAAATGTACCTTTCAGCAGGGATCGATCTGCGTTCCATTGGCATTGGAATGTTGGTCGAATCCACGACGAAAGGCATATTTTCTTTCCTAAAACTTTTTATTGCTTAGGTCGGTAGACGTCAGTTATGCAAAACAGGAATTTCTACTCAAGTACAATTATCCACTAAATATATTATTCATAGTAAAACACAAACACAAACACACACACACACACACACACACACACACACACACACACACTAGATTATAGTCATTAAAAATAATGTTCTCAGCAGAGTTACAAGTCAATCGGTCGCTCCTTTTCATCGAACTGTTCACACACAGACAGAGACAAATCTCTCTCTCTCTCTCTCTCTCTCTATATATATATATATATATACAAATATAAAAGAATAAAAAAATATAAATTCAAATATTCATAACATTAATTTTAAAAATGGCTCAATACACGAATTAGAGCAATAAATATTTATTATAAACTGTTACATTGGAACATGCAAGTTACCTCGGCAAAAATGCATATTTGTTTCGACGTCTAAAAGGCGTTTCGTCAGGTAGTTAACAATGGTGGTAATCGCCTGATGAAACTTCTTATATATATATATATATATATATATATATATATATATATATATATATATATATAGCAGCATGGCCCGGCGTTGCCTGTGCTTGATTCAAAATCGTACTACTCATACAGCAATCGCTATCACTTGACTTAAAATATTTTTGCCCTTCCTTGCCTTTAAAGGAGTGCCCTTTGCTGATGTTGCTACATGCCTTACTTCTTGCCTGTCTCACACTGCGAATTTTTTCTAAGCTCTATACTAAACATTAAATCTGTTACGAAAAAAGAACTAAACAAAATGAACACAAAACGGTCAGCTTTAAAAAATGACTCGTAACTGGAAAAACCGAATGAAAAAAGAATGTTAACAACAAATACTTTTTCACACCCAACCCAGTTCTGCGGAATCAGAATCAACGTTGAGTTTAAGCAAGCGAATGAGCCAATTGGAGTAAAGTGCCATGCAGATTTAAATTTTTCCACTTGTGACGAATGCAGCTATCGAAATTTTTTTGCATGCTAGCATGCTAGTTAACATTCGTGTCAGTCAGCTGTTGGCTCTCACGCTGGCCAATAGAATCTTCCTGCCTATTCGTGGCAGCCAGATATAGGCTCTCACTCTGGTCAGTAGAAAATGACCGCAAACTACATGAAAACTGCCGTAGAAGCATGAAAAAATCGATTTCCACTATCGATGGGAGTTGGGGAATGCAAAGTCGGTCTTGGCCTTCCCGCTAACTTGGAGCATGTGCATGTAAATTTTGGTGCAAATCCGTCGAAAATTGCGACCGTGCATTCGTTAAACACACCCACACATATCCTGCCTTATATATATATATATATATATATATATATATATATATAAATATATATATATATGAGTATGTGTGTTAAATGGTCTAAATAAAAAGATACGATCAACCAAATATACTTACAAATGCATGTCAGCAAATAACTATTTATTTAATAAATGATGTAGACAAAACAGCGCTCAGTGTAGTTAAACAGAGCGATAAAGTATACATTAATAATTACATATTAGGTAACTCCTAATTTTTTCCAGTTCGTATTGTTATAATCATATCTGTTGACCCAATACACATTAACAGATTAATATCCCTATTAAACTTACTATTAATAACTTTGTCTATTTTTTAATATCTACCTACCAACATATATATTTCGAATTTATACCCCAATGTTATATTATATTTATAATAATCTGGAACTTTGAATCCACACACAATGTAGCGTTGCTCCCATGAGATCCAGAAATTTTGGACAGTAAACGAAAGAAAAAAAACTAAGACTTGTTATTTATAATGACAGATAAATGATTATAACTACTGAATCAAAAGCCAGTTAGGTTCAATCACTATTTCTCTCCGTGAGTTGCTTTTTTGCTATACTTAACAAAGAGAAGAATTTACAAACTTTTAAATATTTACTGTGGCTTGCCATATTTATTACACGTTTCGGCCGTTGTATGTTCCGCCCTTCTTCAGGTGGTTAGAATGTCGAACTGAACCCTTTATTTCGCTCGCTGGGGTAGACCGTTCTAGTTCCACGTCATGTCTAATGGATATCAGTTATCAGTTATCTCCTGTTAATTCCCCTCTCCAAATTGTCCATAGCCTTAACCAGGTATTGAACTCACACTCTTTTGGGTCCTGTCACTGGATCTAACTAACGCCTTTATCTACTGTGCCATGTGTCCTTGAGGACATCTGTATATGAATTTCTGAGTATTATAAACCTAATGTCTTCAGCATTATTTTTTTTACCAGTGCTCATATTGCAATTTTTTTACTGTTGTCATTTCACGTTTTTACCAGAGTTCATATTGCAATTTTTGTTCTTATTATCGCTTTTCTCTGGCACTCTTTATTACTGGTTCTCATATTGTATTGATTTCTATGCTTGGTCGGCTCAGGAGATTTTTGTGGTCTAGGATATGTGCTGATTCCTTAAGTTTACGAATTTTCCAATGGTGTTCTTTGTCTATGATCTCAACCTGATCCCACAGAGGGCGGTGATCTCCATTTTTTCTCCACGCCTGATTTTTCCACCTCCCCTCATGTTACAGCTTTCGTTAAGGGGGCAGCCTGTCTCCCCTTAATAGGCCGTTTTTGACTTAAAATCCTCGAAACCTTATCAGAATCTTTGTGAAAACCTTTAAGCTTCTTCATATCATTAGCAAAAGAACTTATAAATACATAAACTAAAACTGTATAAATCTAGATATTGAATCAATCCACTGCTAAATCATCTCAAAAACCTTTCGACAAAATATTTATAGCTCATCAGCATCGTCATTTATAGATCATCATCGTCATCATCATCATCATCGTCGCCATCATGTGCCAATTGCATGGATCCTCACGAGTCTTTCTCTCCAGTCTTCACAATTACCAATCGTACTTGGTAGGTCTTCAGAATTTGGTGTCAAGTGCCAAAGTATCTCGAGTCTCCATCAGGGGATCAGACATTTGATATTGTATTTTTGTGCAACACCATTATGGCATTAATAGTCTCATTTCGAATCTCACTAGCAAGTATAATCTGCTCCATTTTTATCCTCTGTATCGAGTCATAAGCTCTTGAAAAATCCACAAACAAGATAACGGTACCCAGGCTCTTTGCTTGCAATCAGTTAAGGATTCTTCTGACACAGGATTTGAGCAACAATAGGTCGATTTTAGCGATGCCGATTTTTTTGTAGAATCTCTCTTTTAACTTAAATTTTTTGTAGAATTTCTCTTTTAACTACTATATAAGTAGACCAAACGTACATTATGATATCACCTTTCGGTCGTTTGAGGTGCTATAGATATTGGCAGCTATAGCTGTGAGAGTTATAATTCTGTATTTCTTAGCGATTCTCAGGTCGCCTTTCTTTGGTAATAGAATCTGCCTCGTCAGTCATGTATCGAAAGATACATGATCGCCTAAGCGTGTATCACATAACTGACTGAATCTCAAAAATCTCTGCAGACCTTCAAACTTGTTTCTCTCTGCAGCTCATGGAAAATATGCTTACCAAATCCAAACAGTTGGTAAAAATAAATTAAAGGTTTTTGTTTTTAATCGTTTACTGAAAGTGGACAGAATTTGATCCAAACATTTCAATAGAATTTTTGGCTGTGAATGTCCAAAGAAATGTTTTGCATTCTAAATTAATCTTTTGATTCTTAGGGGTTTACAGTTGCACCACCATCATTAACACCAATAATAATAATAATAATAATAATAATAATGACAATAATAATAATGTGTCAGCCCAAAATGCAGATTCTGTGATAAATATCCAGAAACGATTGATCATCTTGTATCAGGTTGTACGGTGTTGGCACCCACCGAATATAAAACCCGACATGACAGAGTGGGCCAATATCTGCACTGGAAAATCTGCAACTTCTACGGGAAGAAAACTGAAAGAAACTGGTATGAACACCACCCAGACCCGGTTACGGAGATAGGACCTGTTACAATTCTATGGGATTACACAATACACACTGACAGAACAATCAAGGCCAACCGGCCAGATATTGTTATTAAAGACCACAAACAAAAACGGTGCCTCCTTATTGATATGGCAGTCCCTGCTGACTGCAATGTATCTTTGAAGATATTCAAAACGTTGTCAAAGTACAAGGACCTTGAAATAGAAATCTCGAAAATGTGGCATATGGGAACATCAATAATCCCTGTTGTAGTTGGAGCCCTAGGACTGGTTGGAAAAGAATGCAGTAGACTAATTGAAGGGATTCCTGGAAGTCCATGCCTCAAGGAGATACAAAAAATTGTTCTGACAAGTACAAGCACACACCTTACGAAGGGCTTTATCTATGTAATTTAAGTTTTTTTTTTTTTTTTTTTGTCAGTGGAAAATGTCATGACGCCATTTCTAACCTTAGGTCCCTGGGCGGGACCCGGAAAGAAATGTGTAAACGCCAGAAATCAAAGAAAATGATAATAATAATAATAATATAGTGACAAATTAATCAATACATTATGATATCATCTTTCCCAAGCAATGGACTGCGGTGTATACTATTTCCAATATTAACAAAGTATGGGAACAATCCTTTATAACTCTCCTTCTTAACATTCTTAACACAGTTATGAAACCTATAAAGAGATTGAAGTCGCGATAGCTAAGCAGTAAGCCGTTAATCTGAATTTGTTTGATTAAAGCATTACTAACTTCAAACGAAAGCTTATGAGCATTCTTCAAACAACCAATCTCTTAATAACGTTGTGGTTTGACTTGATCTTTCAAAGATTGATTAATTAGGAGTAATAGCTTGTGACATCATTCCATATTATGATTATTATCGGGGAAAGAAGCCAAATTACAGCAGAGTGAAGATTAGAGTAATAAGATATAAGACATTATTTTAGGAGTAGCACATGTATATTAACAGAATTTTATATACGAATGATTATGAAAACGTCATCACTATTTGACATGGATTCTTCTTCTTCTACTTGCCGTGTCCCCTTAGGATGTTGGTGATCATACTCTCCACTATTTCCTGTCTTTTCTATATCGTTTGTCTTTTGTTATCTCTCCTAAACCTTGTTCCACCATCCATTTACTCAAGCTCTCTAGGTAGGTTATACGTTGTTTTCCTCGGTTCTTCTTGCCTTTAATCTGTCCCGTGAGTATCAAATTTGCCAAGCCATCTTTCCCTATTATGTGCCTTAGATTTTTTTCAACTATCTCTTCCTGATGTTAAGTATAAGTATCCTTTTTGTATCCATTTTCTCTAAATCTTCGTCGTTCGGTCCATGGCATTTTCAGCATCCTTCTGTAGAACCACATTTTTGTTGCTTCAAGTCTTTTTTTTTCCATCTGCGAGGAGAGTGTCCAGCATTAGCTGCTATATAGGTAGACCAAACGTATGGTGAAAAGTGGTTACTTCATTTATTTACTATTTCTGACTAGGATTTTACTGCATAATGTATATTAACTACTGAAAAATTAGCTAGGTAATGGTTTCTCTGCGATTATCTATATTTGTTCATTTTTGTCCCTTTAATATGAGTCAATATTTGCTGGCTACACAATACAAGACAGTTTGCAGGACTGACAAAACGGATTACCGGAAACTATCATTCAATGGTTAACATACGTCATTAGTACATCCAGGTAAGGTCCAATAAAAATAGGTATTAATTCTAAGATTAACAAAACAAGCTCTTTGGAAGACGGATGTTAAAAATGTAAAACGCTACATTGATTGTGTTAGAGTCCAAGAAAGTTGGGAAATGCAAGACATCAGTCGTTTTAGCAGTCATGTTTGTGTAGCACATCATTACGGATTGTTGTACACTTGGAAGAGATTTTGCAAAGAGGTGTGAATATTATTTCTATTATAAGATAGTATTTATTTGCTTCTCTACGAGGAAAATATGATACAAAATTGAGTTTAATGTAGGGCCAGACACATATATATATATGCGCATGTGTGGCAGAGAAAAGTATTGCCTCGTCTCTTTAGTCTGCATCGTAAAGACGCCAAGGTGACTTACGGTTTTCCGCTTTTAGTTCATTGGCGGTGGGGGGGATACTGTCGCGGAGATTAAATCTCTAAGGATAGAACAATACTTAATTTCGCCTGAACACGAGATCATAGTCAGACGGCTGGAAAGGCATATTATGGTCAAAATGTTATTTAGATGGGTGTGCCAATAGATGGGTGAACACTGACTGACATCTCGAAAAGTTGTAAAGTGTACTCTCGTGGCAAATTAGTTGATTTTGTAATAAGTCATACCGGTATAATTGAGTCGATACGCTTATGAACGGTTGGCTAGGCTTTCGTTCTGATTTTCGCACTCTACAACCATAAAAAGAGGCACAGTGGAGTAATGGATAGTGGCTCGTATGGAGGAATCCAGCCGAATCTATTACATTCACTTACGTGCTAATATCCTTGGGAAAGGTATGAATCCTCTTCTTCTCCCCTCTTCCCAGCTATGGGTAAATAGGAGGACAAACCGGGTTCTATAGCAACTGATATACCGCAGAAATAAATGGCAACCTACTGCAGGAAAAAAACTGCCTTGTCAGTCATGTATCGAAAGATACATGATCGCCTAAGCGTGTATCACGCATGACACCTCACTGACTGACAACCATAAAAAGAAGACACAGAAGAAAATAAAAGGGAATTTAGTCTACGTTTGATAAGATAAACATCTTTATATTAATGTATTATAGAAAGTAATGATTCAACAGGAGGTGATGAATATGACACAATATGACCCCCACACGATTGACTTAGAAAACACACGAAGTCAAGTGAATCCTAATTATTTTATCTGAGTTTGAAGTATCTAGTGTTTTTTTCTTTTTATGACATGCAGTAAAATCTACGAAGTATGGTCGTCAAATCAGCCGTCCATTAACAAAAAGAGAGTGGGTAAAATAAAACAAATAATTGAAAACTTTCCATAACAAATGTCAACTGGCCCAAAGCTAGAGACTTCCGCTCACAGCAAAGTCCCGATTAGAGTGGGCGGAGAGAGAGGAGTCGTCCGTCCAAGTCACGTCGGTAGCAGTCTCTTGGCGGAAGTAAGAAGAGAGGACGGGACTTAAGTGCCACCCACATAACCCCAGACAGAGTGTTAGGTCTGACAAGAATCTAGGCCAGTGCATAAATGGTTAAATTATTGAAAACAGGATTCGTGTGACGTTAATCTCATCTTGTGAATGTGCAATGAACCTTTCCCAGCTTTTTGTTGTGCCCACCGACACAAACGAGAATACGAGACATAACGTGGAGTGATTTTTTCTGTCGGCGAAAGTCTGCGAGTGGGTCACCGGGTGTATGTTGAGAGAAATGTTTATGATTTATATTTATTGTTTGTTTAAGCGACAAGGATCAGTGCTTAGAATGGAAACAAGGAAAATGATTTCATTGTAATGGTCAGAAACAGAATGGCTACATACGCTTCACATTTATAAATGTTAACCATTTGATAATGGAATTATTTCAGATCTGTTCAAAATCTTATAACGCATCAATCAAAATCATTAAACAAATATGTTAGCGAGCGTACTTGTGATCAATTTTGCATGATATTAATAAATATGGCATTTTAAGCGCAGATATATCTTATTGTTTTGCGTTCGGAATAGACGTAATCGTTTTATTGTTGTCGTAGTTAATTGGGAAAATGGTTAAGTTATGGTTGTAATTTAGCTTCGTTAGGAAAACTAAATTGAATTCGCCTTTTCCCTAGACAGGCAGAAAGCGATAGATCCGGTTTGGAGAAATGGTTTTAGGAGATTGATAACAGAAATAGTAGTTCCTTGGAACCGTTAATAAAAGATTGCAACGACGAATGCCGTTGGTTTTATTTGCCGCTTGTTCAGTATGATCAAGAAAGATCGATTGCCAAATGTGTTAATAGGATTTTTCTCGATAATCAATAATTATACAATAAATTGAAAATCGTTAGTGGAAAAGACAGAACGCAGAGAGAAATCGAGAGCAGAGAATGAAAAGAGAAATGTGATGGTGTTAAGAAAAGAGAAAAAAATAAGATCATAATGTTGTATGGTATAAAGAATAAGAGAATGAAAAGCAAAGAGGAAAGAGAAAAAAACAGACATGTGAAGCCGAAGTGAATCACGTGAAAGTGCTAAGAAAAGAAATGTGAAAGTCGAAATAGTTCAATTTTTTAAATTTCAATTTTTGATTACTTAAAGGCACGTCAAGTTTTTCAGATAGAACTTACTTCCATGACTTTGTGTCCGTTTTTATGACTGTGGAGGTTCAACTTCCAATGTAAATATAAGATAATGCATTACCCTGACTTTGTGTCCGTCTTTATGAGGGCGGAAGTTTCATTTACAATGTAAGTATAAGGCATAGCAGGACCTTGATTTTGTGTCCGTCTTTATGAAAGCGAAAATTTACACTGTAAATACGAAGCAAACTAAGACCCTGACTTTAGCTCTGTTTTATGAGAGCGGATGTTCCATTTACTATATAAATATAAGGCAAAACAGAACCCTGACTTTGTGCCCGTTTTTATGAGAGCGGAAGTTCCATTTACAATGTCACTATGAGGCTAAACGTTTCTGGAGTTAATCAGCCAATTCAATCAATCAGTTTTGGTATTAACATAATTTTGAATTGCCATATGATTTAGTAAGTAATTTTGTCATCGTTACTTAATAGTTGATTTAATTAGACGTAATTTATATTGTACCTACTCATCCGTGTTTCTAGTTTAATTTCATAGATTGTAAATACCTATTTTATATTATGTTCCTGTTTAAAACAAGGCGATAATTTTCGACGTTCCACAAATAAGGACATTAACAGCAGTTTTCCTAATGTCATGAATGATCGCAAAAAAATGCCTGGTTCTCATTCGTGGACTTGACAGAAAACGTTTTAGGCAATTATAGAGCAGATGACTACGAAGAAAAAACATGTTAGAGACTACAAGGAGATAGGTTGCAATGCTTTTTTGAATAGCCAACTTGACCAATTTCCAAGTAATTTAGGCGATGTATGTGACGAACAAGGGGAGAGATTCCACCAACGTATCAAAATTATGGAGGAACGATACCAAGGCCGTTGACATTCGCACATAATGGCTGATTACTGCTGGTACTTGAAAAGAAACCTGCCATTAGAAAGTTTTATAAAAGAAGATTTCTGTCACAGTGAAATCTTCAGATCTGTTTTTGTTTATTTAAGTCATTTCTATAGTTATAATGCAATTTTACTGTAGTTTGAACTACTTGTATTCATGAAACTTGAAAAAAATTAACTCAGTATCTAATAATTTTGCATATTGTCTGGATTTTATCACTGATACCCATTTTGGCAGTGATGTCCCTAGCTTCCTTGTGAGTTATTTTTTTAACATACGAAGTGAAGGCTTTTCTATAGTATTTGGTAACATCATCAGATATCTTTTTCTTTTGTATCCTGAGCTTTTGGGCTCAGGATACAATTTTCTTGTCTTGTCTTCCATTACCAAAAATTTTCTTGTTTTCTTTATAATTTTGTTTAGAAGATATTTTTTCTGAACTTTATGATCTCCAAGATACTTATCAGATCCTTTTCAAATGCCGACAGGAGGTGGATATTTCCCGGTTTAAAATAGTGGTATTTCCGTGTCTTCGTTGCTGTTTGCAAATTTATGCAAAGCAAACAAAGCCTTCCATCTCATTCTGGCGAGGAAGGTCTCTATCTTGTTTAGAAGTGTGAATATATAGTCATACTTGCCAGCTATAGGGATATTTTTTAATGAGTGCTGGATCTTAAATACTTGCATAATTGTAAGAGCCAGTGTAGTGTTGTGTTGTAAAATTATTGCCAAATGCCAAGTAAAATAGAAATTGGAGTGCAATATGAACACCGTAAAAGAGTGCTCGACCGCTAAGCGAGAGCAAGGTAGAACACAAAATATGTTAAATGGCCGGAAAAATTACCGTACTAAAAAAACGGACGTATAAAAAATGTTCAATGCAGCAGCCTAGAAAAAGAGACATGCAGAGCACAATGAAAGAAATAATTTTTTTCTCTCTCTTCGCTCACACCTCCTCGCCTTTCTGACTTCCAGTGCTATAGTATAAGAATAGTAGTGTGGTGTGGTTTGAGAAATATTGTTTACCCAGCCACCTGATGAGACCTAGCGTTCGAAACCACCATAGTGTGCGGAAGTATACGGTGTTTTACCTCTTTAAATATATATATATATATATATATATATATATATATATATATATAAGAACTAATACTTTGCGGCTAAGGGTCAAAAAGCAGTCGTGGCTCTTGGGGCACTGTTCCGAGGTTATCTGAAGACTTGGATGAGTATCGCTGCGGAACTGAGTAAGTAGCGGCGCTATATCGAGTCTAGTTTGTGCCGTCTTCGTCACTGAGTACAGTTGGTATGACGTTTGCGTTGGATCGAAACGGTCCGGGTTCGGTTCTCGGTAGTGGATGCGCACTGTTGATAAGTCCCAGATAGGACGAAACGGCTATCCAGTGCTTTCTGCATTCTGTTGAGGATTATTCTAAGCTCGACGAATTACTATATGATTAGCCTAAAATCCCCAAAATAATCACTTATATATATATATATATATATATATATATATATATATATATATCAGGGTCCTGTATTTATATTGTAAATGGAACACCTGTTCTTATAAAGACAGACTCAAAGTCAGGATCCTATTTCCCCTTATATTTACATTTTAAATGGAACTCCCACACTCATAAAGACGGATACAAACATTGAAACGAAAGAAAGAAAGAAAGAAAGAAAGAACACGAATTATATTGAAGCGGATAGAAAGAAAGAAATAGAGAGAGAAGGAAAGAAAGAAGGAAAGGAAGTAGGAATGTGAAAAAGTGAGATATATTGAAGCGGATATGTAAAGAAAGAAAGAAAGAAAGAAATAAAGAAAGCTGTAGATGAAAATTTGTAGGGTAATAATAAAAGGTGCTATAATGAACAGAAGTAAAGAAAACAGAAAACTTATTCTTCTGATTCTGTTTGCAGCAACACCGGCGTATGTTATTTGCAGAGAATCTTGTTAAATTACGTTCTTCTCTCATAGGAAATGACATTTGTATAATATTGTAGCCAATTTACATGCCGAATATGACGTTTAGATGTCGTCTACGATTCTAAATTTGTGGGTCATAACCTCTTACGTATGATTGCTTCTTTCGTTTTTCCCTTTACTTTAAACTAAGCATAGGCCATTCCGATTGGTTGATCTGAATAAAAACAAAACAAACCCTGCTATCTCCTCTCTTTTCTTTCTTACTCTTTTTCTTTTCACCCTTTTCTCGTGTAAAGAGGGTTTATGTTGTTTTAAATCTCAATAATTTATCTACTCACCGGTTATTTACTAACATCTGATGAGATGTGTTAATACACATTGAAACATGATTGCATTTGTGTAACGTTTTTACATGTTTTTGATGTATTATCCCAAAATAGAATATTCGTCTATCTTTGTATTGAGCCCTCTTTTAAATTGAATGTTACGAACGTCGGAATTGGGTTATATTCGTTGTCATTTTACACACACACATATATATATATATTACTTCAAACCTTATAATTAGTGGATACCCGTGTTTGAAATAGACGCTTCGTTCTTTATTTCAAACAGTGTATTTTACGCCTATCGTTCTGCGTTCTCGAGAAATATTAACAGAGAAAACTTGCATTCTCTCTCTCTCTCTCTCTCTCTCTCTCTATCTATCTATCTATCTATCTATCTATCTATCTATATATATATATATATATATATATATATATATATATATGTATATATATATGAATGATTGCTTTAAAATTTCAGCTGGACCCACTTCGCAAAATAATCTGACCAAATGAACAAAAATCAAATTTTGTTCAATCCCTACATGACCCAGCAGAGAACTTTCCAGCACACTGATATATTTATCCGATGAACAAACATTTTCATTTTTTTCATCTCGACTTGTTGTTACTTTTGGTCTTCCATAATCTGTTTTCGGTTGCATTTGTAATATGTGCCTAATTTTTTGAATTGTGGAAACTGGACATCCTCAGATTTAGAAAGTTTGCCTATTCATCCGGCATTTTTAGATATCTTAATCACTTCATTAGTGAAACAATATGCAGTCAGGCTTATTGGAAAGGCGTTCAATTAATTCATTTTCTCTACCTTGATAGACTGCCAAAGAGTAAATCGTTGCTTAACTTAGTCTGACACTGTCATATGGAGAAAATTAGGTTTAGGACGATTGTGCTGTAGTGAACTTTCAAACCAGTATTCAATATTCTTGCTGTTTTCCCGAATGAAAATAGAGATGACTAGCGCAAGTTGGAAACATGCAATTATCTCGATCATAAAGAAACATACAAATGAAACAAACTGTAAAAAATCTGAATTCTTAGATGATTGTTTATGATTAATTTAGACTTGTTTTTTTTTTTTCAGATTATTCTGACTCATTCCCAACGCTCAGGTTGTTACATTATGCGACCATTAAATTAAGTAGCGTGAATTGGAAGTAGCCTCCGACGACAGTTGAACTTGCATCACATATTTTACGAGTACAACTAATATAAACGTCTTCTTTACTGATTTGACAACGAAATGAAATCAAGGAGAAATAATTTGATTGATATTAAATATTTAGGTTCTTTTCAATTTTGCTCAGTTATTATGGTGAACAACATTTCAAATAGTGCATAGGTTTCTGTTGTAAATGAAATTCCTTCTTTTTAAATAGAAAATACTAAAATAAAACGATGTTTATAAAAAAAAGCAACTCGTGTAACAGAAGAATAAAAAGAGAGACAGAAAACAAAATTACGTCATTTTTTAAACAACTTAATCCTTAAATTTTAAGTACAGAAAACTCGATCCAATTGTCATTTGTTTTCATCGCTGAAAATAAACATTGTTCCATTTCTCCAGCTCAGATCTTTTATGGATGGCAACTCCTTTTTCTGTGCACCTTTTTCAAGCGTTGTAACATTAAACTGAAGACACAGGTTGAACATCCGTATAGGAAGATTAAATGCTACGATACACGCTTCAAAATGGAAAATGTTTAAAGACATGATAACCAAAATTGGAACATGGGTTTATTTTCAACTTTAAGTTCCAAATAAAGAAATGTTTATCATAAAAAAATAATCAAGTAAAAGAAAAATCTCATTTCGTATCATAACAATAACCCTTTACTTGGCAAAAAAAGAAAAAATAATGACAATGTATCAGAGAATGCAAAGTGATATCCATTATCGTCCTTAGGTATGCTGCAACACAGACACATAAAGCTACAAAAGTTGACAAAAGTAAATATCAGTTAAGTCCCTTTTCCCCGCGCATTTCTATAGATCGATTTTTGAATCCTTAATCTCAATCTGCCATATATGTACATTAGGAAAGAGATCAACAAATACAGATGGCATCTATCTGTAACAATATTTACAAATGCTAAGCAGAATGTTGCTGAGTTACGCCGTGTGAAGGCGCGCCTTTCTATTCGGAGAAAGAAGGTAAATCAAACATTATGTCTTTTAAATTAATTCTTCTTGATTTGTACACCCAATTCTTCTTCTTTATGTGCCCCCTATCTCGTGAGTATCAGATTTTCCAAACACTCCTTCCTCATTATATGCTATTGAAACCTCAACTGTCTGTTCCTGTTGTTAATTAATTGTTTCCATTTTCTCCAAAACTTCGTCGTTACTCACATGTTCGGTCCACAGTATCCTCAGCATCCTTCTGTAGAACCGCATTTCTGTTGTTTCAAGTCTCCTCTTCATCTTTGAGGGGATCGTCCAGCACTCACTGCCATACAGGAGGATAGATATCACATAGTACTTTAATATTTTTTCCTTGTTTCTAGAGAAATTTTCCTATTTCTTATTACTCTGCTTAGCTTTTGGAATGCTTCATTGGTTATCCCAATACGCCTTCGGATCTCAGTGTCGCTCTTTCCGTTCTCTGTTAAAACACTTCCCAGATATTAAAAATTATTCTCTTGTTTGATTTTGGTACCTCCACTTTGGAGTTCGCAGTTTGGGCACATCCTTTTGCTAGCAACCATGCATTTTGGCTTCTTGCAGTTGATGTTTAATCCTTTCTTATCGCTTTCCGTCACTACCTTCTGTAGTAAATAGTGTATGTTCGAGATTCGTCTCCAGCTGTGCTGGTCAAACTCTCTGCCTCCGGGCAGAGAGGATCCCCAGATGAGGCTATGTCGAAGGGCGGAGTCTCGTCTCGGGGAAACAGCTACCCGACCCCGTTTTATACGATATCTACGGGGAATTTTTGGCCGAGCCTACGGGCTCGGATATCCCACATTAAATTCGGCCTTGTACCACATTTGACCGTGTGGGTCGGTTGGTAGATATCTCACAGTTGGTGATTCATTGTGGAATTCACTTGACTCTCTTCTAGTAGTTGACTACTACTACGCGCCGCTGGCGAATCTTATATGTGTTGTTCTTGTCCTAAGTATTATCGTTCATTACCAACATTCGTTTGATTATTCTATTCAGTAACCTTCTTTAGGTTACAACAGTCTACTATGTAGATTTTGTGATATTTCGATTTCCCCAAGAAAAAAAATGTCAAGCATTCTGCTAATTTTATCTGACTTTATATTCCATAGTTGTGGTTTTTAAAACGTGCAAAAATATTTAAAATCATACCCAATAATTAGAAGTGAGGGAAATATTTTATGATAGTGACAATTTAAACACTAATATTATTATAGTTGATATTTATCTCATGAATGTTTAAGCTTGAAGCTGAAATTTAAAGCTGGCCTCCTAGCGATAATGGTTCTTCAACTTTTCCTCTATATATGTAAGTACTTGATTCCTCACGCTATCCTCTACCTTTATAAAAACCAGATCAGGCCGAAAATGGAGTATCATTGCCATATTTGGACGAGAGCTGCCCGTCTTCCCTCTTCAGTTTTGATAGAGTTCAAAAGCGTCTCCGACTCTTTGTTGGAGAAGGACAATTTTCCACTATCCAACCTCTCTCTCCCTCACAGGCTGGGTGTGGTGAGTCTCCCACTGCTCTATCGTTACGTTCATAGAAAGTGCTCGGACGAACTACATTCCTTGGTTCCGCTAAATCTAACCTTCACGGCTAGGACCCGCTATGCCACTTACATAGTATCAAACCACACACGTTGCCCCCGTATTCCACTCAAACAACTTTTTCCCGCGAACCACTATGGAACAGATTCTCAAGAGGATGTTTTCCCGATTATTACAATCTTAACCTCAAGTCTAGAGTTAGCCATTATCTTCCCTCCTTTTCATATAAACTACCCCTTAACGTAATCCTCAACCACGAGTGGGCCCCCGGACCTCGTACAGGATGAATCTTGCTGTACAAAAAAAAAAAAAAAAAAAAAATTGAACGGAACCAAATCCGGCGCAAACTCGAATTTAGCTATATAGATGAAAGCGTAAGAACGTTAAAATTAGTGCCTAAGTTCTTTAAAACTGTCTGAAGTGTCTCTGGTTATGACGCAGACCTTTTCTACTTCTTTCCCCGTTGTTAAGTGTGCCTGATTCCCAATCAATATTTGATGATGATTATTATCTAAATATCAGCAGAACAATGTCATTCAAAATTTTCTTCTTCTTTTCTTTTTGATTTCTTTTCTTGTATCGGATTACATGAGCACAAAATTTTTATATGAAAAGATTTGAAGCAACACAGATATGATTCTATAAAAGTCTTCTACGAATACCATAGACAGAGAACGTGAGTAACGAGGAAGTTTTAAAGAAAATAGAAATAAAGTAAATACTTAAAAGATGGGTTTGTAATGTACTCGATCCTAACTTGGTATTTCGACTTCTGTTACTGACATAACATGGCTTCTTTCAGTCTTTTCTACAAATGTTTTCATGGCGATTGTTCTGATGAGATTTCCACGTTGGTGTCTCGACTGCATAAATTTAAGCGTTCTAATAAATTGATAACAAGGTCTCAGAGCTTTACAATATTTCACAAAAGACTGGATAATTTGAAATATAGAATGTTATATAAAGTCTTTTTTTGCCAACATTGTTAGTCCCGCGACAGACATGTTGTCTCCCTTACCCGTGAGGTAGATGCAACCGTACGTTCTATTCTAATAGTTTCTTTTCTCGCACTTGGCAACTGTGGAACTCACTTCCGATTTCTTGCTTTCATGTCACTAACAATTTTCTGTCTTCCTGAAACCTGTTTTTATTGTCCTTTTCTCCCACTTCTCCTTGCTAAATTCTTCTCATTCTCTTTTCATTCCCAGTATCGCCTTGCTTGGAATAAAATGATAATAAAACAAAAAAAAAAAACGAAAAAAAAAATACGCCCAACACCATAACAACAACACCAAAAAAAAAAAAAAAAAAAAAAAAAAAAGAAAACTTATGCTTAGAATCAAAAAGTGAAAATTGAAATTTCCAAGACACATAGTAAGTGTTGTGGGGCTCTCCCCTTTTTACATTAGATGGACTCGTCCAAAGTATACTTATACTGACACAGAGAATACCTGCTGTTGAGATACGTGGAGATACGATGAGATACGTTGAGACAGGTTGAGAGATACGGAGACAGACACAGGGTGTTCTCAGAGAGTTACACAAGAGGAGAGAGAGAGTGAGAGAGAGAGAGAGAGAGAGAGAGAGAGAGAGAGAGATGATTACGGCTTTACTTACAGAGACTTGTACATATACTTTCTACTAACCTGCGTTCCTGGACTACTAATCTTCACTTCAAGTCTGTATTCTTACTTTTAATACACTTATTTTTCTATCTCAATTACTGGCGTTGTTTATTTATTTGTGCAGGATTCCATTCACGGAATCCACAACAGTAAGGAAAGTAGGCTTGGAAAATTTGACACTTATAGGATATAGTGAATACAAAAAGAGCAGAGGGAAATAGCGAGTAACCTACATAACGATCTTGTGTAAATGGATGGCAGAACAGGGAGGAGGAGTTATAGTAAAAAGACAAACATTGTTAAGAGCTGCAAGAATAGGAAGTTGTGGAGTCAAGATCGCACATGACTTGACACGGTACATTTAGTAATAAGAATGGCACTCTACATTATTTCAGATCAAATCACGAAAGCCGAAACACCGAACAAAGATAATTAATTTCATTTGATTCAGATTTATTCTCTGCACAATTTTTTTTTTTTGTGAAATACAATGTTTAGGTTAAGAATTCTTTAAAAGTTGCAGTACCAATTTCTCATGGCAAGACTGAACAATTTGAAGTATACAATGTTATATAAAGTGTTTATTTTTTTTTTTTTCATCATTTTTAGTCCAGCTACAGACATGATGTCCCCCCTTACTCGTGAGGCAAAGCAATGGTATCAGGAAGAATGGAAGAAATAACTGGACAAAAACGAAGAAATCGAAAGGAAAAACAATAAAAGAGAAATGGAAGAAAGAGAAATGAACTGGGGAAAGAAAGAAAGAAAGAAAGAAAGAAAGAAAGAAAGAAAGAAAGAAAGAGTAGGCAAAGAAAGAATAGATAAATAAATAAATAATAGACAAAGGAAAAATAAATAAATAAATGAAGAAATAAATAAATAAATAATTAAAGAAAGAAAGAAAAAGAATAAATAAAAGAAAAGGAAACAAATAGACGAAAAAAGAAAGAAAAGAAGGTTATAAAGAAAAAATAGAAAAAGGAAACAAATAAACGAAGAAAGAAAGAACGAAGAAAAGTAAACGAATAGACAAAGGAAAAGGAAACAAATAAATAAATAAATAAATAAAGAAAGAAAGAAAGAAAAAGAATGGACAAAAGAAAAGGAAACATATGAAGGAAAGAAGAAAGAAAAAGAATAGACAAAGGAAAATGAAGCTCATAAATAAAGTAAATGAATAGATGCAGAAAAGAAAACAAATAAACGAAGAATGAAAGAAAGAATGAAAGAAAGAAAAAAGTGTAGACTGTCGGAGTTAACTCCTCCTTTCACTCCGTTAACCCTTTCACCAGGGGTCTCTCTTTCCTGGCTATAAATAGCCAATGACCCTTCGCCTCTATCTCTTTTTTCCTTCAGGCCTGTGCACCAACACCTCGAGGTAAATTTCTCTTATTCCTAGAGGATTTCAACTATCAACCTCGAAATGTAGTCACTAACAAGGGATAGCGTGGAAACACGCTAAGCACAATATTCACGCACGCACATACAGAATATTCACACACGCACGCACATACAGAATATTCACACACACTTCGTCCATTGTACTGTTTCCATGTATTGTAACTTGTTATTAATATATATTTGTATATACATATATTATCGGTCTTGTTTTGTTTGCTTTCTTTACCTTCTTCTTTGGACTTAATCAAAGTCCAACCTTTTTATGTAGTTGGGCTCGGCGGGCAGGAGTATATGAACCTTACTTGCCTTTCTTCTACGTCTGACTTCTATCAACAAGTGGCAACCGCCATTCCCTCAACAAACCGTAACCGCCACGGCCCTGCTCTACAAGACAAAGGAAAAGAAAAACACAAACGAAGAAAGAAAAAAGAGTAGATAATGTAAAAGGAAACAAAGAAAGAAAGAAAGAAAGTAAAAATGGTCAAAGAAAAAGGAAACAAATAAAAGAAGAATGAAGGAAAGATAGAACGAAAGAAAAAGTATATACAAAGGAAAAGGAAGCCTATCAAAGAAAAAAGAGAAAGAATAGATAAAGGAAAATGAAGGACACAGAAAGAAAGAAAATAAAAGAATAGACAAAGGAAACACATTAATAAACAAAGAAAGAAAGAAAAAGAATAAACAAAAGGAAAGGAATCGAATAAACGAAGAAAGAAAGAAAGAAAGAAAGAAAGAAAGAAAGAATAGATAAATGTAAAGTAAACTCAAAGGAAGAAAGAAACTAAAAAAGACAACGGAAAAGAAAATCAATAATTGAAGAAAGAAAGAAATTCTTAAAATGTGTGTTACAATCAATTCTGTTACTCTTTTTATGACTCTACTGTTCTTGGTCGTTTATCCACAAGTAGATCGTTGTTAACATCGATAAACGAAATAGACCTGTTTAGAGAAATAGCATGGAATTGTCTCGTGCAATAGCGCTAGAGAAAGTTCGTTGGTAACATTTAACAGTTTTCTGACAAAAGAGCCGTTCACTTTCATCATATTAACAAGCAATGTCTTTGAAACATTTCTCCAAAATAAACGGAACACAGATTTCTTTATTTTCACTCAAAGGACAACAATCAAATAAGCGAAGTAAGGCTTTTTTCCTTAGAACAAATTGAAGACTGGCGTTAATAACGAAATCATATTTAGTTATTTGCTTTTAGTTACGTGTAATGTAATTTTTAATACCAGTGATGGCTCGTGTCAAAAATTAGTGGAGGTGCTGCCTCAGAAAATTTTTGGCCACTGTTTTAATATTGTGTAAAACGAAACAAACACATAAAAAGAATATTTATACATAGACTTGATAAAATCCTAAACGAAAAAATATTTTTTACTTAAAAACTTTTACAGTTCAAACTTGATCCATTCATTTAAAAATGAAATCCATTTTTGTTTTATTTTGAGCGAAAAGGTTAACAATTTTGTCCCTGATCCCTGGATGGCTGTTGGGGAAAATTTTCTCCATTGAACGCACTGCAAGTGCATATAGTCTTTCAGGATTCATAGTGCTTTTTAGAAAAGTTTTTATTCTTTTCATTGTTGAATAGCAACGTTCTGGATCTGATGAAGTCATGGGAATTGTCAAGAGAATTTTTATCAATTTCGTAATTTCACTAAGAACGCCATCTATATTATTTCCCAAGATAGATTTCAGCAACTCAATTTGCAATATTTATGGATATCAGATCTATAACAGAATACTTTTAGTTCAGATTCAAGATTTTCTTTGTTAATCATGGAATATGCTACAGTGGTCAGTACTATATCTTCTGTAGTCAGTTCATTTTTAAAAACTTTTCTTGTTGAACAATTAAGCAGCTACTAAGTGTTTAGTGGAAGAATATCTGTCCATTATATCAACACATATGCAGTCACGCATTTCCTCTGCTTCTGCCATGAGTGTCTTTGAAGGATTCGCGCAGTATTTTGAATTTCTTATTTTTAAAATAGCAGTTCTGAAATCTGTGATATATTTGTTGGGATTGCTATGAGTTTGAATTTTGGTATCAGAAGGTTTTTATATTAAGATGATTAGTTTACGAGCATGTTCACCATATTAATCCGCAACAATATAGAATATAGACATTTAAAACGAATCAATCACAAGTAAGAAACACCGATTATGAGATTTCAACAAAACAACATGCATTTATGTACAATTAATATACAATTTGAGAATACAATTGAGTTGAACTTTGATAATAGATGTATTTGGCTGCGTAGAATATTATTGTGAATGTTTGAAGGTGTTTGTAATTGCCATTCAGATTTCTTCACAAAATTAAACTAAGTGTCCAGTTCCGTACTAAATTGTCCTTTGTGCTAGTTCAGTTATTAGTGTGTGTACATAAGTTTGTTTGTATAATTGGTAGGAGTTGCGTACCTTTAGTTGTGTGAGAATTTGATTTGTTTGTTTACTAATATTTATTAAGTAGTGAGAAAAATGTCACATTTTAAAGTATCGTAAGTGATGTTTGGATAGCGTTCCTGAGAGAGATAGAGTGTGCTTGTGGATTGTTGAGTCAGATATTTTGCGCGGCAAAGTCCTAGTTGGTCAGAGTTTTGCCTTGCGTGGGTCAGTTTGGCATCTCTCTAGGAATGAAGGTCTGACTGGTAAATATTATGCGCGTGTGTTGTGTTATGTTGTGTTGTGGTGAGTGTTCGTACATAAAGATTTGTCGTCTCGATTAGCGAGACGGTGAATTGTAGTCGTCACATTTTTAAGCTTGAGTAAGCGATCGAAAAATGGTCTGCTGCTGATCTGCCCAGGTCTGCGTCTCCGTCGGCTTCTACGTCTGCTTCTCTGTGGTCACACGTGCTTTGGGTTCCTTTTAAGAGGTCATGATCACGTGGGGTGGCCCCGGAACGATTTTGCGCCCAAACTTCGAAGTGCACGTGCTGGCGACCTGATTGGTAGAAATGAACCAATCAGAGGGCTAGATTTACGAATGAAAGTTGGAATAGTGCATTACTCGAAGAAGGTAAGATTGGGCTAATAGACGAGCCCAATATATTCACTGACTTTAAATACACTAATTTCTCGAAATTGCATTTGGTTGTAAATTACTTCAACATGAGGCCTAGTCTGATAAAAAAGCTCTAACCAAAACATGAAATTATCATCATTCAGCTATTGTAAAATTCCTGTTGCTTCTGGAATGGTTTGACCTGCATTTGATGTTGACTGAATTTCCGTAAGGCAGCTTTTTAAAGGTTGCAAATTTTCATCAATTCTGTTCACAGTCCGTATGTTAAAGTTCCATTTTGTAGAGGATGGACGTTAAATGCTGACATCCATATACTTCTTGAGAATGGAAATACATCGTGGTGATCTTGGAGAAGAATGTTGGAATAGCCAAAATGTTACAGAAAAATATTCTTGCTTTCCCTGTAATACTTGCTGCATTTCTCATTAATAAATTAATTTGATGTGCATAACTGAATGAAATGCACACTACTATAAATTGTTTTTATTTTTCTTGAACCTTTTTTACCTTTCCTAACATCAAATGTCTGGGCTATCAGTTTCTGTCCATTTCCTTGAAGGGTTATTTCTAACTGTTCTAAAATACGTTTTGATATGTTATCAACAGTTTGATTTTCTGCAATAAAGGATCTCCAAAAACGCTCAAATATTTCTTCATTCAACACATACCGTAGAACAATGACCATTTGAGTGTGTTCCGAAACATCTGTTGTATCACCAGTCAAGATGGCTACAAACGAACCTTCCCTAATTTCTGTCCTTATCTCCTCATGGCATATTTGTATCAGGCAGTCAAGTATCTGATTCTGAATGGTCATTTCGATTCAAGATTTATTAATCTCCCAAATACCCCTGAATTTACTGAATCATCTTTTTCATCATGTCCACGTAAGGGAGTTTCAGAATTTCCATAAAATAAAATACAGTCTATTATTTTGTATAGAATTTCACGGTTCGTTTTAACCTTCATGTTATGTTCATTGGTTGAAAGTCTGTATGCCTCACCAAGTTTCTCCTTAATATTTCAGTCAGTTATGTGCCATGCGTGATATACGCTTAGGCGATCATGTATCTTTCGATACATGATTGACAAGGCAGATTTTTTCCCGCAGTAGGTTGCCATTTCCTTCTGCGGTAGACCAGTTGCAGTAGAACATTGGCCTGTTCTGCTATTTACCCATAGTTTGAGAAGAAGAGGATTCATACCTTTCCCAAGGGTAAGTGAATGTAATGGATTCGACTGGAATTCGAACTCTGATTCCTCAATCCGAGCCTCTATTCATTACTCCACCATGCCTCCTTAATATTTACGTTTCCTAAAAGTGACAGTGATAGGCTTCTTTGATTTCTCATGTTTTCAGTTTTTTCTTTAATTTTGTTTAGATTTCTAAAACCGTCTTTTGTCCACGTAATATCATCTCCAAACAGCAAACATAGAAAGCAAAACAATGCATCTTTCAATTTACAACAGCAAAGCTCAACTTTTTCGTTGGTAACATTCAGAATAAAAGCTACGAATATATCTCTTGTTGTTGTTGCTTATTCCTGGCTCAGATATTTGAATATCAGCTACAGTACGGACTCTTTTTTTTTTTTTTTTTTTTTTTAAACTGTAACTTTCTCATGGAGAGACAACTGTGAGAACTTAAGCTGCTGAAGTTCACTGTTACAGAACTTATTTCTTGGAGATACAAGAAGGTCATGGTTAAATTATTAAAATTTTCTATACAATAAAAAAGCCGAAAAAAATGAATTAAATAAAATAGCTGGAAACATGATAGTCATCTAAAGTTTATCACATTCAAAAATATGGTACAATGTTTTAAAGTACAACATACGCTGAGTCAAAAATAATCACTAACTTGGACAACAGCGTCGGCAATGTGTGAGCAACTGTGGTTTCTCTAACCAGCGTTCAGCTGCTTTCCCCAGACATGTGCGCATGCGCACAACTGCCAAACACCCCATTAATAAAACTGTGAAGCACACAGTTCCATACAAGGATTTTTGTAATATTTCATGAATGAAATGATGTATACTGACATTAAGCTTAAGGATTATATAATGTACAAGTATAAGAAAGATTCAAAGAAAATTATATTAAATGTTATCAATAATATCGAGTAAAAATAGGATTCCGCAGTGCCTATACATGAGGCGCCAATGATTAAGATTTACTAGAAATTCGATATTTTCAACCCAACTTTTTCACAAAGATATTTAAAGAGTAAATTTTATCTTATGACCAGTGTATTACTTGAGCATATTCTTTTACCAGTTCAGCTAGAAGAGCGTCGTAGGTTGTTGATGTCTAAGTGTGATTATTTGAACGATCGTTGCTACTCTAGCGTCGTTGGGCCACTTCGAAGATGAGTCAAGTTGACCCACCAATATATCGATTCGTTTCTCTTAACCCATGGATCAGTGTTGTTAAAAACCTTGTCCTTTTACAGCACATTGTATTAGTAGGATGTTCTATTTCCTGTTTTCATGCGGGCTGGTGTTGAGCACAGCAATGTCATTATTTTCTCATTTAGAGTATTGAATAATAGATGCCATCACGCATCATGATCAACGTAAATGTCTCTCTGCAATTTACGCATATAGTTATATTAACACACACACACACACACACACACACACATATATATGTGCGTGTGTGTATATATATATAAAGTATGTTTAGGCAGTAAGTTTGATTAAATACACAACCAAACGACCTTTTTTTTTCTTTTAATTGTATTTTTTCCATTTTAGGAATAATGTGTTGCATATTGAGATTGGATTCTTTGTTCTATTGTTTTGTTTTGTTTTCGAATGTCTCAGTCATTTTCAAGAACCATGTGGTGTCACTTTAGTAAAGCGAAATTCCGTTGGCTATCTCCTTGTCTCCTGTCGAAAGAGGGGTAATTCGTGCACATATCGACCAGCACTCTACAAGGCACCAAAATACAAGTATCAACGTAAGACAATTATATACGGCACCCAATGTAAGAAAAGACTAAAAACACTAGAATTATTGTCATTAAAAAGCTCACCTTAAATAAAATATCTTTCACCAAAGGAGACGAGACCTTGAAGCGTGCTTAATATATTTAATATGAGTTTAAATAAAAGTGAATGCATTCTTTTTGGTATGGTCCCGCTCACTTTAACCGTTACATATGACATCATCGTGGTTTATTTTAAACTTTCAGCTGTATTTAAACAAACTTGCTTATATATATATATATATATAGGCCATACTACAACATGTTTGTTGCGAAGACTTACTCTACACCTTTCTGACCATTAGATCTCATTTAAATATTCATGGAGACCTACCGGACCCTATTCGTAACATACTTGTTGACAACACAAATATAATAGCATCATCTACATGCAAACAAAGGCCAAAAATAATGAAAGCCTTATTAATAAAAGAAAAAAAACAAAAAAAAAACACGTAATAATATTAATTATGAACATGGACAAAATATCTTGACCATGTTTTGAAAAATTACAACGTTATATAAATACATAAATGCAACAAACTATTTCTTATTTAACAGTTAAAATATTTTATCCTTGAAAATGGCTGAATGTATAGCCGAAAGCGCTCGGAAAAAAGAACATTCTCGAACAGTTTTTATATATTTTATCATATGAAAAGAAAAAAAATTATTAGATCACATGAGAAATTGTATAAAAAAAAATAAAGAAAAGCAACTTGTCTGTCGCATTCAATGAAATTGGCATGAAAGAAGGATTGATGCCTAAATACACAAATATATATATATATATATATATATATATAAAAAAAAAAGAACAGTAAGATATATAATCCGGTGTTCTTATAGGTATTTTTATTTTTACAAAATAGTGCTCGATGTAAATTTACAGAGCATAGCTAATAACCGATACAATGATGCAGACATAAGGAAAACCCAGACACCCCTTATCCAGTTGAAGTAGATTCCATGGAAACGTGATTTTAGCTGTGTCTTTAAAACCCAGTAATTTTAAAAGGTACTCCAAAATTCGCTTGAGGATGAAATGGAACTAATGTCTTTAATTTAATTGCAAAATTAAATTCGTGGCTTTTAGCTTCCATTTTGAAACATGGTTAGAACTGTGTAGCGGAAAAAACATATTTTAAATCAATTAATTTAATATATATATATATATATATATATATATATATATATATATATATATATACATACTGACAAACCCAAAATTCATCATGTAGTCCAACGAAGTGCATCGATTCCAGATATGATATTTGAAAGGGCAGGATTTTGTGTGAGAACAAACCTCTCTCTCGTGCCCAATAAATGCTTGACTGGGCTGATGTTGGATAGACGTGGAGGACATGGAAGAAATCTCCAGACATTTCGTTAAAACAATTCTTGACAACTTGGGATCGATGTCACGATGCATTTTCCTACTGGAATTGTTAGGTTACAGGGAGTCCATGAAAAGGTTCAAACGATCAGGGAACAGCGTAACTTACCAGTCACAGGTTAATGACATATTAAATCGAAGCATTGGATCCTATCGATACCGCGGGGACCTACTTCTTTTATAAAACCACCACCAGGCTACACGGTGCTTTGTTGAAAACTGTTGTGCATTCAAACCGGCACAGAATCACATTGTTGGGGTGTTAACAGGGCCACCCTGGTGGGTCTTCTGTTCCCATATCACAAGAAACATATAGAACGATGTACTTACCTAGTAGATATGTGTTTGGTATCTCCTGCACTGATTGGGGATGGGATTTGAATCAGAGCCTCTTGTCTATCATCAGAGACAATTTTAACGGTCAAGATCATTAAGGCTCTGTGGTCGAAACGTGTCTTTACCAATTCGGCTATGGAGGCCGTATTGATAAAGGAACGTTTCGGCTGTAGAAAGAGTTTCCCTGGCGGAAAAGGTGATACAGGTTCGATTCCTGTCGGTTACACAATCGTTTTGTAACTGGACTTCTCAATCTAGGTAGATTGTTACTAATTTCATTGTTTAAAAAAAAACAAAAAACAGCGATTGTATATAATAAATCAAACACGTGTACCCACTAGAAATAACCTTTATGGTAATAAAGAAAAAATGTCGGATAAAAAATCACACACACAGATATATATATATATATATATATATATATATATATATATACTTTTAAAATCTTCAAATGACCTAAGATAATACATTAAATCGAAAGGTTATATGATTGTTCTATGATTGTTTCGTAAATAAATATATACGAAACAATCATAGAACAATCATATCAGTCTAAAATTGAAAGGGAAATTCAATCCATGAATTCGACCATCAAAGAAAAGAGTGCTGAATGGCTATGTGACATCCATTTCTCCATTTTCTTACAGTTCAGTGAATGCTGGACAATTTTCACACGGATGAGGGGAAAATAGAGGCGTAAGAAAGATGGTTCTACAGAAGGATATTGAAATTTTTATGGGCGGCACGAGTGAACAACGAGGAAGTTTTAAAGGCATTGGCAAGAGAATAGAACACTTATAATCAGGATAAGACAGCTGACATCTCTTGGACAGATAATGAGGAAAGTGAGCTTGAAAAACTTAACACAAGGCATACTGAGTGCCAGAGAAACAGGGGAGGGCAGAGAGTTTGATCAGTTTCTGTGAATGAATGGTGGAACGGGGTCGGGCAAGTGAGTAAAACTGCTAGTAACCACACGTGATAGAAAATTGCGTCCTGATCGCTTGTGTCACGAAGAATAAGAATTCCTAGCGAGTGTCATGTTCCTTAGGCTTTGAAGAATTTAAACAGCTACAATAAAACATGGGGAGGGCTGTTCGGGAATTTCGGGACACAATGTGAAACATTTACCTATTATCAGTTCTTCCAAAATGTGTGGCTCACAAGTTTTCATCACTATAATAAAATCACCTGTATGGGTAGTGTAGCGGTTCAGTTTTAAACTTAAGTTATAGGCGTCCACATGTCGAAATTGCACGACAGAGTTCAAAATGTCCCAAAATACATTCAAATACACGCCCTCATCATATATTATGAATTTGTATTGGATTTTCGAGAAAGTTTGAAACGTTATAAGCCTTCATTTGTATATATACATATATAAATATTAGACGTATGCAAAAGTGTCCGACCAAAACATGTTTACATATGTGTATCACTTTCTCAGTCAGTTATGTGCCATGCGTGATACACGCTTAGACGATCATGTATCTTTCAATACATGACTGACGAGGCAGATTTTTTCCCGCAGTAGTTTGACATTTCTTTCTGTGGTAGACCAGTTGCCATTCAAAGCAGGTCTGTCCTATGATTTACCCATAGCTGGGAGGAGAAGAAGAGGATTCATACTTTTTCCAATGGTATTAGCACGTTAGTGGACGTAATTGAATCGACTGGAATTCGAGCTCGGCTCTCCGATTCCTCAATCCGAGCCGCTATCCATTATTCCACCGGGCCTTATTCACTTTCTACTTTTCCAAAAACATAGGGTGCTGGGAACATATGCACACGCCCCAAATCACACACGCGCAATCACTACAAACGGTATATTTAGTAAATACACATATTTGTGTACATATCTCAGCCGCTTTTTTTACTGTTAAATTTATTGTTATTGATCGAAATTCCAACGAAAGAAAGCGTGCCATTCGACAAAAATAGAACAAGTGTTCCCTTTTTCAATCAAGGAAAACCAACTTTAAGCTAAGTGTGTCTTACCATTCGGCGAAATATATATATATATATTAAGAAATGGACAAGGTCCGACAATTTATTTATTAAAGACATTTTTTATGTTTAACGTTGTTATTTATAGATACAAGTATTTAAGCAAATGCTCTGTTTATGATAAACAGTATTAAATAACATTTACCGGCCTGAATGTCCGAGAAATTTTCATAGAAAATATTCGTTCTTTGACAGGATTCGAACCTGCATCCTATACGGAACCGTCATTTACGCTGACGTGCCTTACCTCTGGGCCACAAAGTTTATAAGTTTATACGAAGTTTATAAGCAGTAAATTCGACCTTGTCTACCGAAAAGGTTCTTTGTGGCCCAGAGGTAAGGCACGTCAGCGTAAAAATTGACAACCCATCTTTTGCCTCAGTTAACAACGGATTGAGGTCATTTTGAACATAGGCTGCCATTTTGACCTTGTCGGTATGATCAGCCTTATTATCAAGGCAAGAGTAAATGGTTGTGTAGATCACAAGTTAAGGGCTGTTGTCATCGGGAGGTAGTTAATTAAAAACAGCGTAGAGCCAAGAATGGAGCTCTGGGGACACTTGTGTTAGTACAAAAGGATCTAGACGAGTGGTCGTTCAAGATAACTTTCATTTCACGATTTAATAGGAAAGACTGGATCAGCCCGCCCAGAGACACCGTAACCTTTCAGCTTGTGGAGAAGACCTGTATGCCAGACCCTATCAAAGGCTTTCGCTTCATCGTTTTTATCTCGAGCATGAGAAACTCTTTCCGTAATTTTCACCAGGACATCAGCAGTTGATCTAGTGAAACGAAAGCCATATTGATTGTCTTAGAAAAGGCCCTGCGATTAGAGATGATTAACCAATTCAGCATCGATTAGGGTCTCTAGGAGTTTCCCAAAGACAGGCTAATAGTCTGATAGCTGGAAAGGTTAGACTGTTAAAAACTATAACAATAGACGATGGCACCCAACGGACAGGAAGCAGGAGGCAGAGAGGCATTTATTATACAGTTTAGAGAGAACAGGAGAACACTTCTTAATGACTATTAAAGGGATCCCATCGGGTCCAAATTCTTTGTCGGGATCAAGTTTATAAATGATAGCAGGAACCATAGATGGTGTTATAATGTATATCAACCAACAAAGATTCAGTTCTAAGTGGAAAGTTAGGCAGGGGTACTCCACATGAGTCAAAAGTAGAGTTGGAGCAAAATTTACGCATGGAACATTCACTTTTATCAACAGAGGATGATAAAACCTCAAATTGATTGAAGTGGGTGGGGGTGAATAGAGACCTTGCAATTATTTAATACCCTATTGCAGAGCTGCCGGTAATCACGAGAGCCAAAGTTGTTAGAGGCTATGCGGTGCCTCATTCTCTCGGTAAACCGGGACTTAGCTTCTTTGAGGATTCGCTTACATTTATTATGGGCAATAACGAATAGGCGCCTGTTGTGACAAGAGCTGTCATGCTGGTATAGCCAGAAATAGTGTTTCATGTGTGTTATATCGGCCGAGCATGTTGGTGTGAACCATGGAGAGGATTGAGGTTTCAGCTGGTATTTCCGAGGAAGGATGAAAGCGTCTATGCTGGCTTTGACCCAAGAAGAAACCTCAGTGGCGCAATTTTCAATTGGGAGGTTGAAAATGTCAGTCCATGGGTCGTTACGAAGAAAATCACGGAGTGAGTCCCAGTCAGTATTCTGGTAACGGAAATATGTCTTATAGATAGGGCGTTCCTGTTTAAGTGATGATTGGAACGAAATATCAATGGCTTCCACAGAGTGGTCCGAATTACCAAAATGGCAGTATTGTGAATTTCGACAAGCGTGAGACCAGGCGGTAAGAAATAAATTAAGTAGAGAAGACAGTTGCTCGAGTTTGCTAGGCAAACGAGAAAAAAAGTCCACAATTTGAGTAAGAGATTGGGGAATGGAAAAATTTAATGTCTGAATACCGGCAACATCAGTACCACGTGTCATGGTGAGGATTAAAGTCATCAAAGACAAAGATGTTCGCAGATGGATGGAGAGAAAGTGCTTTTTCTATACTGTCAGCTGTTATGTCTAATATACTGCAGTCCTGAGAAGAGGGGTAGTGATAAGGGAAAAATAGTTAACAGAGTTTAGTCAGGAAAGATAGAAGCACATGAAAGCGTATTCAGCGGCCTCGAGAGACAATTCTGTGGCCATCGGAAGATTATCTCGGATGTAAACCGCATGGCCACGCAAATGCTGGAAGACAGCCTGGAACCAAGAATTCATTGGATCAATGGAAGAATTTAGGTGGTTTCATAAAGGGAAAAGATATATTCAAATTTCATTCAAAACGACCGACAAGGTACTGCGGTTAAGATTTTATTTAATTTTTCTTGTGTTCTTATAATTTTCTTTTTTTCTTTCTGGACGTAAATTATGTAGAAATTGTCCAAATGTTTTATATATCCGAGCCCTTTCGGCTATACCTTTAGCCATTATCAAGGATGATTTTAATTTTTCTTTTAACTGAATGTATGATTGTTTTATGTATGTATAGCAATGTTTTATTTTTTAAACACGGCTAGCACATTGTGGGCGTGTTCATAGTTGATATTTTTGAGTGTTGGAGTTTTCATTTTTAATAATAATGCTTCCATTATTTTTATTCCTTTTTGCATGTAGATGAGGTTATATTTGTATTATCAATGATGTTGCAAAGAGAATTTGGCAGGTGTATTTAAATGAGACCTAATTGAGCTATGGTCAGAGAGATATAACGTGGGTCTTCTTGTTAGGCATGTTGTAGTAAAGCCGATATAATTATTTATGAATTTGGATTGATCAGGAACACAGTTCCTCAAGTAACTGACAAACTTTATGTCTTGTGAGTCGTTTTTAATGTAACTTGTATAAAAGAGGGATTGCTGTCCAATTATACAATTATATATATATATATATATATATATATATATATATATATATATATATCGAATTAGTATTCTGTAATAACTCAAAGTTCCCCAAAAGATAACGATCTCTGTTCCGCCAAGCAGATTTGAAAACCAATATGAGGATTTATCTGATAAGAGTCTTAAACAAACGATGATAAACGTTATCTCGCAATTCTTCTGCGAAACCATTTATGAATAAAGAACGATTGCAACAAAAAATGTATAACACCCAAATATGTCGTGAAAACTTCAAATGGTCAGCTTTTCCGTGTGATGTGGTTCGAATCGGAAAGCAATCCATATAATTCATGCTGAAGTAGTTCGCCTGGATGATAGAACGTGGTCTGGGGGAGGAAGCAGAGGGAAGGAACTCGTTGAGATCTGCAAGGGATAGAGGGAGATGGAGAAACATGATCGCCCAAAAGGACATGTCACATAAAAAGAAAAGTTCACCTGTCTCATCAAAAAAGAAAAAAAAAAGCAATTCTGACATTGGATTATATTTATATTAAAATCTTTTCTTTTTCAATAACTTAAACAAATCAAATTATATAAATTGTTGGATAATTATGATTTCTAAGTCACAAGAAGAATAACGATAATAAAATTTGGCTTAGAAAAGAGTTACAAACACGAGATAATAATATTGTTATCGGCCCCTGCTTGCATTCGAACTCGGGGATCGTCATCTTCTCCCTCTTGTTGATGGTGGCGGAAATGGCAGCGATTCAAAGGGAGTTTGACATTTGCGTCAATTTGATTTTGGTGGACAACTCTGCGCGACTGAAAAGCCGACATACTTGGTCAGAGGCGCCTCCCTCGAGACTCAAAATTACTAAAATTGTAAATACACTATATTGAAAGTTAAAATTGTAAATATACTATATTGTACAATATGATAATATAGTAAAGAATTTTATTTGTACTATAAGTTAATGATATTGTAAATAAACTCTCTTGTAGTATAAGATATTAATATTTATATATATTATATTGTATTATAAAATAATAATATTGTAAATGTAATATAGTCTACTATAACATAATATTGCAAAATATTATATTGTACAATAAATTAATATTGTAATTATACTATATTATGCTATAAGATAATCTGACAATTATATTGTACAATAAGATAATAATATAAATATACTAAATTGTACTATGAAATAATATTGGAATATTGCAACTATATATTGTAATTATATTGCACTATGATATAAGTATGTATAGCTAGCCATTCGAGGATACAGTAGAGGCTAGCCAATCCCTATTGCATTTGTGTTTATTCAACACTCACAGAGCCCATCTATGATTTATACTGCAACTATGCTGAGCAGACAGTTGCAGTTTCTGAGGGTCTGAGCGTGCTAGCATTCTCAGACCCTCAGCCACGATGACTTGTGACTTAGTGCTAGCACAGCTATCAACGACACTCAAGGATTCCGTTTATCCAATTTTCACAAGGCTAGGGTCAACTCGTGGTATGGTTTTCAGGCAATTTCCAAAGGTGTCGCACGCTGTGATCGACCCCTCCAAATCGACCATGGTGAGATTCGAACCCGGATCTCATGGTCAGAATGCGAACATTCTAACCACTCAATCTCGTGTCCATGATAATAATATTGTAAATATACTATATTGTGCTGTAAGTTAATATTGTAAATATATTTTATTGTACTATAAGATAATAGTATTGTAAATATACGATATTTTACAAGATAATATTGTAAATATATTATATATTATATTGCATTATAAGATAATAATATTGCAAATATATTATATTGCACTATAAGAAAATATTGTAAATATACATTATTCTATTATAATAGCAGAGTAACTTATATTTAATCTTTAATTTCAAAGAAATAAAAATTGCTATGGATTGTCAGATGGGTATAACCTTACAAAAGAAATAACAGTTAAAAGTGTAGCTGGAAATATTGACTGGAGAAGAAAAATATCTTTAAAAATGTCTAAAATATATATTTAATAAACGTTAAAAGGATAATTCTTTATTTCTAACGTAAACAGAGAGAAAAGGAGTAGCACTAAAAACATTAACTGAAGGCATGAAATCAACCAACCTGCCAACATTAAATAAATATCACAAAGAGAAACGTCTAATATGTACATGGAAACATAGAGCTATATTGAACATAGAGCTATATTGGATGAACCAGATGGCTAATTTATAAAAATAGTCAATCAAGATGATTTAGAAGACATAAGGGCGAAGTAGATTAATATTTTGGGCTAGTATTGTTGGTAGTAAAATTACAGGTCCCTTCAAATTTGATGACTGGGCCAAAATAAATGTAGATAATTGTTTTGGGTTCATGGACGAGATATTTTATGAGGGGGGGGGCACAAATCACAACTAAGTTATTCACGCAAGACAAGGTTCTTTTCGCATTCTGCAAAGATAACGATTACCCATTTGCCAAAAATGTTTCAAAGACACCCCTTAAATTAATTTCAGTAGAAAGCATATGATCCATAATTAAAGGAGATGGATATGAGAATTCAAAACAATTTTCGATCAAAGATCTCGAGAAGGCAAGTAATGTTAAATTTGAAACAGAAAAAAAGTGACCAAAATCAAAGCATAAAGGACTAATGAAGGCTACAGAATGCCAGAAAGCTCCTATTAATGTGTGTTATATCCCAGGTTGTTGGGATGAACAAAAACGAATGAAAATGAAAGACAAGTGCATTTTGACACATAATAACACAAATTTATTCATTTACTGTCTGATAACAGCAAGGATTTGTTTGGATTTAAACCATGATTTCCATGTTCAATTTAGAAATAACGCGCTTGACTTCCAAGGGAAGTAACTCAATTGCTTCTGAGTTATCATCCTTTATAGTGGAAATAAATCAACTTCCCCTAATAATATGTAAAATAATAATTTTTTTCTTTCTTTTTATGCGCCATATCATTTCAGGACGTAGGCAATCATGGCTCTCCACCTTCCTCTATCTCTTGCAGCTTTCAACAAGTTCTTTTCCTCTGCTACCTCCCTCAGACCACGTTCTGTCATCCATTTGCTTAAACCCGCCAGGTATATCACACGTTGCATACCCTTGTCTCTCTTTCCCTCTATTCGCCCATGAGTGTCAGATTCTCCAGACCCTCCTTCCTCATTATGTGTCCCAGATCTGCCTCTTCCTGATGTCAAGTATAAGCATCCTCCTGGTTTGCATCCTCTCCAAAACTTCATCATTACTCACACGCTGGGTCCATGGTATCCTTAGCATCCTTCTGTAGAACCACATCGCCGTCGCTTTGAGTCTCTTCATCTTTGAGGAGACCGTCCAACATTCGCTGCCATAAAGAAGGACAGATGTCACGTAACAGTTCAGTATTCTTTCCTTCGTTATCAAAGAAATTCGCCTGTTCCGTTATACTTTGGAATGCGTCCTTGACCATCCCATTACGCCTACGGATTTCAGTGTCCCACTTACCGTTCTCTGTCAAGAAACTTCCTATATATTTATACTTCCGCGTCTGCTTGTTTCTAGTGTTCCCGGCCTGCAAATCGCATTTCGGGCTCATCCTTTTATTGATGACCATGCAATTAGAAGTGCCGCTCTTGACTTTCAAGGGAAGTAACTCAATTGTTTTTTAGTTATCGTCATTTATAGTGGAAGTAAATCAACTTCCCCTAATAATATGTAAAATAATAATTTACTAAGTTATATAGGATATTGCCTTATCAAATATATTTCTGTAGGCAATATTTTTTAGATATAGCTATTTGTTGCACCCAATTTCATAATAAAATCCGAGAGTGCCAAAAGAATTTATCAATATTATAAGCTGAATTTTACAGAATATGTTACTGGTATAAATATAAGTATATTCTAAAAGTTTTACCGACATTTTAATACTAATTTCAATATGAAAATATTGATTTTAATAAAATCTGGTATAATGTAGAAGTACGCTTGCAAATATCAATAAAGACAGCCAGATGGACAGGCAGACCGATAAAGAGGCAACGAAATTTATCCACATTGTTGTTCAAAGGGGTGTAAAGTGGTATCTGATAAAATAAATCATCCATGAGTTGTTATGTATCTTCTAATGGCTTTACAGAGCCGTTCTTTAGAAAAAGCTTTCAGCACAGAAAAGGCAAAGATTATGCTACATAGATCATATATTGAAGCGCCAATAACTGACCTAATTCTCCTGGAATTTTGACCAAATCCTGCAAATCTGAATAAAACAACGACAAATCTGTATATAAAATTATGTGACTTCTGTCCGTCCGTCTGTCAGTCACATCCTCTAAAGTAGCCATATATTGACCGATCGAAAACAAATTTTTGGGGCAAGTGCAAATGTAAAGGGCTACAATTAGTTTTACTAGGGGGCATAGCTTAGTACAATAAATTTTCAGTCATGTTTTAGAAAAATTAAAAGTATATTATTTAACATACAGAATACTCCCAATATTAAAAAAGAAAACAATTTAATGATTAAAATAATAAATACTTATTTAATAAAAATGCAATATTGTATCTTGCATACCTTTTCTTTAAGTTTTTAGATATACAAGAATCCAGTTTCCAGTTCGTCCTGCATTTGTGAAAAGTATAAACAAATCACAAGGCGAAACGCCTCAAAAAGTTGTAATTTGACCCCAGAAAAATATTTACGCATAGCAAGCTGTAGCATGCTCAAGAGTAAGAAATTTTAAGAATTATTTCTTCGCTGTTAAAAAGGAAGAAAAGAAAAAAAAAAAGAAATTTTCTTAAAAAATATTATTTAAATTTAATTAAATTAAAGAAATTATTAAACTGTGAATTAGGTTTTTTTTTTTGTCAAAGTATTCATCCAAACAAATCAGCTTATTCAATTTTCATCTCTTGGTTTGCGAAATTGAACGAAACGTAGTTTGTAAATCATAACAAAAAATGTTAACTTCAGCAATAGTAAATACTGTGAAGATTTGAACACGCGTCAGCGTATTGCAAAAAAAAAAAAGAAAAAGAAAAAAATAAAATATACGAAACAGCATGACACGAGTCACAAAAATGAAGTCTGTTTTCAAACACTCTAGCCTGTTTCATAAGTAAAATATTTCATTGATATGGTTCACCAATGCATCCGTATTATATTCTGAAGAAGGGTTAATTTGATTTCCAACCGAGGAGTTATTTCTTCAGAGTCTGTCTATATTCCTGAGATGAGGTATTATGTACAGTATTTACATTAGTCGGACTATTGTCCTCATCTTTGTCGCCATATTTGTCACAACGTTTCGGCCGTTGTACGCTCCGGCCTTCTTCAGGTGGTTAGAATTTCGAACTGAACCCTTTATTTCGATCACTGGAGTAGACTGTTCTAGTTCCACGTGCCATGTTTGATGGATGTCAGTTATCAGTTATCTCCTGCTAATTTTCCCTCTGAAAGTTCTTCACTGCTTTAACCAGGCATTGAACTCACCTTCTTTGGGTCTATCACTAGATCTAACCAACGCCTTTATCCACTGTGCCATGTGCCCTTGAAATAAATACAATATGAGAACCAGTAATAAGGAGTGCCAGAGAAAAGCAATAACAAAGTTGCAATATGAACTCTGGTAAAGACATGCAATGATAACAGCAAAATTGCAATATGAGCACTGGTAAAAAATGATGCTGAAAACATTAGGTTTATAAAAATCAGAATTCATACCCAGATGTCCTCAAGGACACATGGCACATAGTCCGACTAATGTAAATACTGAGTTATTTCTTGTAAAATAACTTGCTCGGTCTACGTTGGTAACGAGAGATTTTTCACAAGCGAACAAAGCTGACATAATCTTGAGGAATTTTCATCTTTTTCAGAACTCTATACAGAGAAAGATTTTGTGATAAATTGTCAATGGGTTTGAGCCTGTTTAAAAGAAGCACATTATACTATTTATAGTTAATCTGTCTCTCTCTCTCTCCCTTTCTATCTCGCTCTCTAAACACATTCACACACACAAACACACATACATACATATATATATATATACATATTATAATAGGCAGTATATATTTTATATTATAAAGAGGTAATCTATTTGTTACCTCTTTATAATATATATATATATATATATATATATGAACATTTTGTGGTTCATGCTAAATGCAATCATCAAGCCTGAAACAGTCTGTCACCTCTGAGTGTTGACTTCAATGTTCACTTTTATATTTACAAATGTTCTATCTCTGATACTGAGCAGTTTACCCCATAAATATAGCATATATTAAAACTATTTTTCTTCATTCATTCATATATATATATATATATATATATATATATATATATATATATATATATATATATATATATATATATAAAATAGATTTTAGTTTTACAAAAACATGAGTATCGCTTTAAAAGTATTAAGTTTAACATTACAAGGCATAACGAGGGATGAAAAAAAAATAAATAAATAAAAAGGAGGGAAAAGCAACCCGGTTTCGCTCCCGGTCATCAAAGTTTCTTTATCGAGAGAATTTAAAGTAAAATATAATAAATATGAAATATGAATTAGTCAATGATGGGAATGGGGGGAAAATTTGAGCTACTAGAAACTGATCACAGCAAGGCCTAGCAAACACTGTCGCTGCTTACAAGCGAGGGTTTGCGAGACCTAAACCGACTCTAGTACTTTCAAATGAATTTTTCGCCTTTCCCATCATATATATGGACGCGTGACCAAGTAGTTAGGACGTTCTGACCATAATAATCTCACCACGGTTAATTTGTCAAGATGTTATCGGTCTGGAGTTGTGCGACCCAAGCGTGTGGCACCTTTGGAAAATGCCCGAAAAACCATACCACGGGTATTACCCAAGCATTGTGAGTGAAATTGGCTAGACGGGACCCTTGGGGGACCGTCGATAGCTGTGCTAGCACAAAGTCACAAGTCATCGTGACCGAAGATTTGAGTGTGCTAGCTTTGTTCAGAGTGTTGATCACGCTAGATAACACGCTCTTTCCCCAGAAACTGTAACTAAGGTCTGCTCAGCATAGTTGCAGTATAAACTACAGGTGGGCTCTGTGGATGTTGAACAAACACAAATGTGCCTGAGCGAGCGTCTGCAATAGAGATTGACTAACCGTCCTAATAGACTGGTATCCTTGAGTACGATTAGCCAGATTTGGTGTTACACGTTTAAGGCCTGGAAAATGAAAATATGACTAATGATTGGGTAAATTTAATTGTATACCTATTATTACCAAATGATTTAAAATAGCAAAAAGATATTAGCAGATAAAAATATAATTTGAATTTTCGGTTTCATTTTCACAGCTATTATATCCCCGCAACATTTCTCTGTAAATATAATACAAAGTTTCACTGACAACTTTAACCTTTTCTCAGTATGGCTGTCAGTAGGAATTGAATTATTTTAAAATGAAAATACAAAAGTTATTTTGAACACCATGTAATTTTAAGTATTAGGAGAGAGCTCGGGGAAAACTTTGAAATAGCCATATTTAATATCAGAATTTTCATTAAATAGCCCCCCCCCAATGTAAACGAAACATTGATTTTTCTTTTTAGCCAGAGCATTTTTTCAAAACCTTCATCTTGATCAAATCGCTAATCTTCTCTTGTTCCAAATGAATTTCGTTCTTAGTTTTCATTTTGGTCTGAAAATCTCCCAGGAGATGTTCATAAAATTATTATCGGCAGGACATAATTATGCGAACAAAAAATAAAATAAAATGTTAAGAGAGTAATTAATGTACTTTCAAAATATGTTCAAAGATGGATTGCTGAACTTATTTAATGTGACCGTCCCATTGGAAGTTAAATAGGTGTAGTTTTAGTATGGCACAATGAATCATTAGAAAAACATTGATAGTTCAATCTCTCTTTTCCCCAACTCATTATAATATAAAATAAGCTACATTGTAACATTGCCTTATGCACGTATTTATTATACTGTCTTGTGTATTTTTCCTTTTGTAAGCGAACATTTAAAAATATAAATCTATTGATTAGATCCAGTTTTAAAGGGATAAAAGTGTCTTATCCAGCTGTGAATATTTACACCCTAATTGAGGACAGAACAAAAGTTAATTTTCTTCAACTATATCAGTTCAAAGCAAAATAAATCAAATATGCTGGAATTCTGGAATTTTGGAATTTTGGAATTTTGTACCGAACACTTTATTTCATCCACCAGAGTAGATTGTTCCATGCTTCTTTTGGATATCTCAGTTTCAGTTATCTCCCTTGAGTAACTCAACTCTCCAAGATTTTGTTCACCTCTGCTGCAGCCAGGTATTGAACTCACTACTCTTTGGATCAAGTCACTGAATGACTTCAACCAACACTTTTATCCACTTGAACAAGGCTGGAGCATACAACGGCCGAAACGTCGTGAATATGACAACAAAGAAGAGGACAACTGTCTGAACAATTTAAATAGTGTAGATACTTTCTTTCTTTCTTTGAACCGCAACAAACTATTTTTTGTTGTTAAGAATAGTGTATAGATTTCTTAGTTGTAAACACTTAGTGCAAGCGGCGGACTAAATGTGGATATATTCATTTTCCTGGTGACTAAACACTTACTACTCCTTTGCGAATTACATTATAAAATACAATACGATTCAGAGGATCTCTTTTGTTATACTTATCTAGGATCATTTTTATTTGTATTTCCCAAAAGTCAAATTTGCCTGTTTGTTGATTCCATTTTCTTCAAGTGATTTCCCTCATTACCAGTCCCTGTTGAGTTGATAAAACTATGTACCAAACGATTGCCTGACACTTTTGTTTTTTTCCCCATCATTATTATTCTATTAATACTGTTCCTTTTGAAGTTAAAAGTGAGATATTTTTTCTGATCGTATTTTTATCTACGGATAAATTCTGTTCTATTGATGCAAAAGGAATGACATGACCCGAATCGTCTCACACCCAATATTCTCGAGTGATCATCCCAATTGAATTTTGATCTTTCAGACAAATAGCCTAATGACATAAGTCGTTAACAATGTTGTAATGTTAGTGAGATTTGATAATTCTCTTTCTATTATTGAACAGTCAGTGGCACGAAACTTATATGGTTACTTAGTCGCTCATTGAATGAGATGTAGCCCAAAACATTTTTCGACGTGGAGATCTACGCGTGGGTAAGTATAAAAATTCCCTAGCTCCATCAATATATTGTCGCGGGCATCAGAGAATAATATTGACATAGTCTTTTTAGTACTATAGGGAGGTTCTGCTTAGGAGACTGATCTCCAGAACCTAGGTTTATACTTTATATGAAGATCCCATACGAATTTTGTAACTTGAGATGAGACAAAAAACCAGAGAGATATAAAATGGTAAGGTTTATTTATTAATCGTTTTTAAATATATATCAATTCTCTTTTATTCTAATTTGCATTTAGACATATTTTATTTATTTTCAATTTTTCTAATTAAATAGTTCACCTATATTCCATATGATCTATTATTGTATTATACTTTTTCCCTTTTTCATAGTTTTTCTCCCTAAAATTTAGTCATATGTATATATATATATATATATATATATATATATATATATATATATATATAGATAGATAGATAGATAGATAGATACACCTAGTGAGCCAGACAAACCTACCTAGGTTTCACCTAAACGGATCGTCAGGGAAACTTTCCTTGACGATCCGTTTAGGTGAAACCTAGGTAGATTTGTCTGGCTCACTAGGTGTATCTAGGTCTGCTCTACGGTTGTATTGAGCTCTTTTGTTAGTTAGTTGTTACTCGTATCGGGGTTTATTCTTTTGGGCTTCAGACCTGCATCTGTGCGATTTTTTTTCGGCAGAAGTTCATGTTTGTAGCTCTTTCTTTTTTAAAACCTTTTTTCCCTCGAGGTTGTTTTGATTAGCAAATCAAAAATTCGAGGGTTTTTCGAAACGAGTCTAGTTATCCATATTTATATGTATATATATATATATATATATATATATATATATATATATATATATATATATATATGTGTGTGTGTGTGTGTGTGTGTATACAAGTATAGGATTGGTGTATACGGAATAAATTCCAATAACCAACAAATACTATTCTTAAAAGAGTGCTCAATACAGAGTAGAGCTAATATAATTATTAATTCGAAAATTATAAAGTAAATATGTTATAAAATCACTACAAAAATAGCCATTTTGTTTCAACACTTCTGGTGTCTTATCAAGTGATGATTTTGAATGTAGAATAAAGGATTTTAAAAGTTCAAATTAATTAACCACCCCTCATAAGGGGAAACGCTGTTACATAAGCTGGAATGACCAATCAAAATACAAGTATACGAGAATTCAAAAAACTCAACAACGAACTAAGGTTATAATAACTATTTAATGCCTTAATGTTCGGGTTAGACTAAAATAGAATTTATTCTAACTAATAAGGATTAAATTATACGATAAAATTTGAAATAAAAAATAAAAAATTACCCATTTTAAAATTTAAATTTAATCTCTATTAAGTTTAAAATCATAAAATTGCTGATGAAAAAATACATGTTATTCTATTTATTTTGTTTTTATTGAAATTAAGTTGGAATAAACGTTAATATCAAATGTTGCTCTGAACTTCATGACAACATAGATACATTTGAATTCTAAATATAGGCAGGGGAGGATGACATCTTGCAAAAGACAATGCATACACAATCAGATTATAATATATAAGCACGCAGACGTATTTATATATACACACACAAAAGTGACGAGACAGGAAATAGCTCCTCGACCCTTTACAAAAAAAAAAAAACAACAAAAAACAAAAAACCTACATACACAATGAAAGGTGCATCCAAGTTACCATATACACAGACACCGATAAAGACACGTACATGCACCCACATATATTGACATAGATAATCCGTTACAACAACCAAGAAATATTTAAGATTGAAAGTGTTATTAAACGAATTCTAACCACTTATTAAAATATAACTTATACGGGCAAATATACAAATGGTTAAATAGAACAGAGAAACAAGCAATATGGAAAGAAATGACATTAAAACAGATATATACATATAAAAATAACACCATCTAATATATAAAAAACGAAAATTCTAAACACACAAATATATATAAAAATATATATTTCGTATAGATCTATATACGCACTACTGCACAGTAGGTGAAAGAAAATAAAAAAGTACCTACAGATATATATATACAGTGTACACACATTCTTCACTACAGGAAGAAACACAGAAAAAGCTTACCTACAGACAAACATATACGCACATATATACATATACACGCATACGCACATACACATATATGTATCTACACATACACACATATGTACATATACGCATATGCACATATACACATACAGATGCAAGTATAAATATCTGAAGCCACATAGCAACGTAAAAAAGTAAACAAACCAAATACAATTATATATACATACATGCACATGCACATATATACACATATACACATATATATATATATATATATATACATATATAAACTGAAACATACAAACATACATATATACACACATGCACATATACAAACACACGCATATATATAAAAAACACATACAAACGGAAACTTAAACATACACATATATATACATATATACACACATGCACATCCATACATACATACATATATATATTTATACATATATATATATATATATATATATATATATATATATACATATACAGAAACACACACATAAATAGGTATATACATACTTAAACCTACACATACTCTAACAATATTATCTTATTGACGATAAAGCACAAAGCACAGTAAAGTCCATAATAATTTTAAAATGTAACGAGATACAATTGTTGATTAAGTCTATAAGCAATTAAAAAACAAAAGCAGATTTTAGATAGTATTGATGATACATTCCAAGACACTAAGATATACATGCATATACATATACGAAGAGATACGAATATTCATCCGCATATACATATATATAATCATTTATATATACCCATATCAACACATCCACTTATATACATATATAAGTACGCACACATCCAAGCATATATATATATATATATATATATATATATATATATATATATATATATATATATATATATACGCATACACCCGCACCTATAGAAACTAACTAAAGTTTACATACCTACACATACGCACAAACAAGTTCACATATGAGAGGTGTCAACACACAGACATACATACACACACACACACACACACACACACACACACATATATATATATACATACATACATATAAGTACAGATATATACACATATACACATAAACACATGCACATTCAACCGTACATATACATATATACATACACATACACAAACACACACATATATATATATACCTATACACACATATATATACATACACACGCACATAAATGTATCCCTACCATACATACACACAAACATACACATACATACAGAAGTACACGCAAATAGAAATATACATAGACAACATACCTGGACATATATATACATACATATATATATATATATTTTTTACTCTCCTTTTCTTCTTCTTTTTCCTTTTTACCTTCTTTCTTTGAAAAAAACCTACGTACATATATATATACATATATACGTTCAGAAGTACAAAAAACACACACACACAGATACATACACATACGCAGACACGAACAACAACACTTACACCAACACACACACATCAGCAGGAGGATCATCAGAGTAATAACCTATTAAATATACAGTGGCATATCATTATCGTTGAAAGTATTACAACCTCTATAATAAGGTAAATTTATAACGGTGTTTACAGTTAACAGTTAGTTCATATCTTTGATTTAAGAGATTGTGTCTTATTTTTAAATTTTTCGTTAAAACATAGATAACACGGGGAATATAGGGAATTACATGTCTGTGTGTGGGCGTGTGTGCGTATGTGTATGTGCGTGCGTGAGTGTGCGTTCTATAAATTCACCATTACATTTCTTTTTGAAGGTATAGTGGAGTAATGGTTAGCGGCACTGATTGAGGAATCGGAGAGCCAAGTTCGAATTCCAGTCGAGTCAATTACATTCATTTACGTGCAAATACTCTTGGGAAAGGTATGAATCCATCTCTTTTCTCCCAGTTATGGGTAAAATAGTAGGACAGGATCTGAATTCAAACCGGATCGCACTATCCTAAAAGTGTGTTTACATGCGGTCGGGAACCGGTTGTGAATCCAAATTCCCACTGAAACTCCTCCTATTTGCACGTCAGAATGAATACGATCCCTGCTACGCTTGGTCAGGTTTTGTTCGGCGTTGAAGTAGGGCTTTTATCAAAGTATTTTTACAAACAAATCAGCTTATTCAATTTTCATCGATTGGTACGCGAAATTGAACGAAACGTAGAGTTTGTAAATCTCAACAAAAATGTTAGCGATAACTTCAGCAATACTAGATAATGTAAGGATTTTAATACGCGTTAGCGTGTGGCAAAAAAAATCTGGTTTGTAGAAAAAGCACAAGAAACCTACGTTACGACGGTAAGAAAGTGATTATAAATTTATATTTAAATGAACAATATACCATGTAAAACTACATTTTCATTGCAAATATTTACAAATCGTTTGATGATCGTGTGTCAAATGCCGACCTTTTTGAGGAATTCAAGATTGCTACCATCGCGACCTTCATAGTACAATCACAACTACGTTGGGCTGGCTTTGTGGCAAGGATGAGTGATGATCGCATACCAAAAGTACTTTTCTACAGTCAACTCCACAGTGGTCATAGAAATATTGGTAGACCTTGGCTCAGGCATAAAGATAAACTGAAAAGCAATCTTTCTTGCATCAACATTTCATTCAAGAACATTGAAGAGGTAGCTATGAAAAGATCAGAGTATTGTTCTAGCTGGCATTCAGGAATAATGCACCATCAAGTAGTAAGAAACAGCCGACTGCGTGAAGCACGAAAGCGAAATAAAACAGCTATCTTCCTGCTGCACTTGGATACAATACATTCTCCTGTAATGTTTGTGATATTTTGTGCAATTCTCGAGCCGGTCTCAAAAGTTATGCCCGTCATAGGCATGCAGATAATTAGTTCGTGGTCGTCGGAATCTCATACGTCGAACTCGAGTCCATTTCATATATATATATATATATATATATATATATATATATATATATATATATATAGATAGATAGATATCCATCTAAAATGAGAACGAATAGTGTCCACTTCTGGCGCTCGTAACATTCAATTTAAAAGAGGGTTCAATACAAAACTAGTGTAGTATTCTTTAGATAGATAGATATTTGTGCTCAGAAAGAGAATTTGCTGCCTAAATGGCAGCAAATTCTCTTTCAGGCATGTTCGACTGAATAAGTTACAAACATTATGTCTGCTCATTTTGATCATTATCCTTTCATATTCACGAATATTTTTCCGTATATTACAATTAAATAAGGCAAGAAATGCACTGTAACAGCGAGAATCACTTTTATTGCCCAAGTATTTTCCATCTTTTCTGAGATCATCATCAGGAGTGCAATTGCTAAGGCAAAACTATGTGTAGCTATCCATTATCGAATTTTTCTTTTACATTTAAATGCTATGGCTGACAGTTATGCTTTAGCGCTCATTAAAAAAATGAATAGTTATTGGAATTTTTTCTTTTATGTTGGAATGTTATGGTCGAACATGCATCAAAGCGTAAAAACTGTTCTTTGTATAGGCATTTTAGAATATTATTACAGTATTCTTAGCTGATTCTATTCAGTGTCGGCTTCAATTTTTTAAGATCGCTTTGTGAGTCTGTAACTTTAATTTATTATTTTTTTTAATATTAATCTTTTAAAAACACGCCCGAACGCGCTCTGTTATAGCTCAGCTTCCTTCATGAATTTCATCTTAACATCAAGAAACTAATTAAACAACCGGAAAGGATTAGTACAAAAATAAGTAGACACAGCATATCTATATTATTCAATAAAACACACACACACACACACACACACACACACACACACACACACACACACACACACACATATATATATATATATATATATATATATATTACATTGAGCTCTCTGGATTTAATCCTCCTTAGGTTTACCCATACGGATTACCTAGTTTTTCATAAACTATATATATATATATATATATATATATATATATAGTTTATGAATTCAAAACCTGCGGAGGGTCGTTTGGGAACCTTGTGGCATTCGGTGCACCAGGTTTCTGTATTCGTCCCTCCAAAAAGTGTGGCTGGTCCTGCACGAGGCCTTCACCACTATAATCAAATCTCATGTGCCGGTGTCGGGATGTTGGTTTCCTGGAGACTTATCGGCCTGACCCTCATACGTCGAACTCGACGGGAGAGTCGATTATATATATACTCGCGTATCATGCGACTTCTGAAGACCTAATTTTGAAGCTAATTTTAAGGGATCCGCATCATACCAGGGATATAAAATTACCGTATGTACTACTGGTACGCTGTTGACCAAACTATATATCCATTTACTGTAGTCAAATTAGCTTTAAAATTAGGTCTTTAAAAGTCGCATGGTACGTTAGTATATACGGTATGCGTTTGTGTGCGCATGCGCTGGGTGTCTAGTAATGTATACCGACTTTATGAGCCTATTATTCTGTAACGTCTTTTCTTTCTCAAACGGATCTTAGCCACAGAAAAATGTATGAAAGCCATGTTGGCGCGAACAAGGATCGATTGGCTGATATCAAGACATGAAACTATTCTTTCTTCAAACTGCTGTTCTGTGACGCTCATGTTGAATTGATTGAATCTGAATACAGAGCTTCCTTAGAAATATACGCACTTCTTATCTGTCACGTTTTTTCTTATGCTGGCATGAGCGTAATAATTGCAAACAGATTTACATTTGAATAACGGAAATTTGTGCAGAAATGTTTGTGGAAAATCTGACAATGTCTCTCCAAATACGAACATTCATTAATAATAAAACGAATTTCGATGAAATGTATTGGGTTGGAACAAAAGTTCCCTGCTCAGAAATAGCAAAAACGGCCTATTTTTGAAAAGAGCAATCACAGGTGATGAAAAAATGGAATATTTACAACAATGTAGAACGAATAGCGAAAACGAAAATGAGCCACCGTTAACAACTCTAAAAGCCGATCTGAAGAAGGCGATACTGTATATCTGGTGGGATTGGAAGGGCATTGTGTATTAAAAAAAACATCTAAGACCAGTTTATCTATAACCACAACTGGCACAACTTAAATTCCTTTACTCCTACACAAAATACTCCCAAATCAACATACGGACACTACCAGACAGAAAAATGATCGTTAGACGCACAAACACATGCACATTACCAGCTAAAACCCGTAGAGACCAACTAGAATTGTGATTAAAATAAAAATTATACACACAAACGCTACCTGACAAGACAAATATACATGAAGTCCACTTAACTAATGGAAAACAGAGCACAAAAATAAAAAAATATTGCTAAACGCTAAAAGCTACATACACATGAGGTCTAATTAACCAATGAAAAACAAACAACACACAAAAATATGTATGTATGTATTTAAATAAATGTCTGATACAACAGAATTTGTAAATAGTTTAAAACAGACAAAACCTACATATTTTTCTCCTTAATGGTAACCTTTTTCAGCCAACACCCTATCAGAATCTTTGGTGACCAGTAAAATGTTAACGAGAACCACGGAGTGATAGCATAACTATGGAGGAAATAAATAAACTAAGTAAATAATAGACAAATTAAATAACCACGTACGCACATATAAACACAAGAAAACGTATTAATAACAACCAACAATAAAATAATCAATAATAAATAAAAAGGTTAACTAACAACACTACAAATAGGGAAAAACTGCATTCGGACCCACAATTATCTCCACTCAATAACTTGTAGAATAATTCGAAACACATACGTTACCGACCATCCAAACAAGCTTTAGAATAATACAATAGACTACCCACAATGCAATATAATAGGTGACCCAAAATGCATCATAGACCTATATATAAATAGTCGAGCAAAAATACAACGCACATGATGTTCGCGTTTAGCATGAAACAGACTGTCCCCTCTTGGTGTTGACTTCACTGTCCACTTATACATACATGCATACACACATACGTACACACACACACACTCATATGTATGTTGCATATAGACAATGATAATATTTGGTAAACCGTATAGATAATTCCAAAGAGGACATAAATCCATAGAGAGCTCTATGTAAAAAAAAAACCGAGCAAATATTAATTAATTTATTTATACAGTTTACCACATTATTTTCGATTCTAATGAAATAAATACCACCATGGGATTGTGAGTCTTCGTTTTCATAATTAATATATATATATATATATATATATATATATATATATATATATATATATAATGTGTATTAGACATCAAAGAACATTCATATTTCTCTCTCTTAAACTGTCTTTGACTGCCCTCTTTAAAATTTCTTTCTGTTAAATTTTAATCCCTCCCCACTTAACTTTAGACCTTCCTGTTCTTCTTCTGTTCTTCTCTCGTCTGTTACCCCTCTCTATATCTTTCATTTACTCTAACATTCGTCCCACACTCTCATACATACACTCTCACTAAATTTTATTTTTTATTCCCGGAGTTATTTTTTCTGTTTTCTTTTTGAATTTGTAGGTCTGATGAATTGGATCGTATTCACGATTCCAATAGAATAAATTATGACCATGGAATATTAGTGTTTAAGCCTTTATATATATATATATATATATATATATATATATATATATATATATATATATATATATATATATATGTATATATATATATATATATATATATATATATATATATATATATATATATATATATATATATATATATATATATATATATATATATATATATATATAATAAAAAATTCAAATTTATTTTTACGATCCAATTCATCAGACGTACAAATTTTTTTCGGAGTTGTTTTTTCTGTTTTCTTTTGGAATTTGTAGGTCTGATGAATTGGATCGTATTTACGATTCCAATGGAATAAATTATGACCATGGAATATTAGTGTTTAAGCCTTTTTATTATATCCTTACTCTGTCCTGGACATTGAGTTCAACCTGGATTCTAGCCTCTTGGAATTATTTTTTATACAAATACATATGTATGTGTATGTATGTATGTATTTCTATATTTTAGATATATGATTGCATATGTATGTGTATATTTACCACTAATATTATCAATTATTTATCTATCTATCTATCTATCGATCTATCTATCTATCTATCTATCTATCTATCTATCTATATATATATATATATATATATATATATATAATTAGATCGTTTTTGTTAGTATGTTTGACCCACTAACAAAAACTATCTAATTAATTTCTGTTCCCACAGTTACTATATATATATATATATATATATATATATATATATATATATATATATGGTTACTGGTCACTTGACTAAGCACAGATTTACAAGTGCCCCTTTATGCAAATTTCTAATCAGTCACCGATGCGGTAGTATCATGGTCACTTACTAAATTTCATTTCATGCATTTCATGTATAATAAAGATAATTTAACTGAGTTTGAATACATCATGATCATTTGTTTCATACGGGCGATTCTGGGTATTTTAAGATCTACTAGGATTTTCAGGCACTGACACCTCTAGGTTTACAGAGAATGGCCAGAATAGACAAAAATTCCAGTGAGAGGTAATTCTGTTTGCTGAAATCCCTTGATTGCCGAGGTCAAACGTAAATGACAAGGCTGGTTCAAGTTGATAGAAAGCCAACGGTAGTTCAAGTAGCTTCTTTTTACAACTGAGGTATATAGATGAGCCTCTTTGAACGTACAACACGTCGGACCTCGAAACAAATTCACTATAGCAACAAAAGACCAAGCCAGGTACTACACTTGTCACAAAAAGAACAAGATACTGAGCAAGCTTAGGTTAAGCATCACAAAAATCGAAAAATAATAGATTGGCAAAATGCCACATTAGGATAGTAGAACTAGAATTTGGTGCAATCAAAATATAGATCCATTTTGCTATGTATAATCAGTTTGGGCTGCTGCTGCTGTAGGTGGTGCTGCATTGGCATTAGTAATATGGTAAAGTTTAACCTTCGTTCCCGCAAAGAAAGAACGGTTTTTCCCTTGACACCGCTATTATTTAAACTATCTTACTCCCTCGGTAATATCTGTTGTTTTAAAAAGCAATGATTAAAATTTTAATAAAACCCAAACATATGACTGAATTTATACATTTTCTTTGTTCTTTATGAATTTACATAAATATTAAATGCTATTTATTTAGTATTGTTTAATTGCAAGAATAATTTTACATTTACAACATTCTAAAAATGAGAATCCACTAATACGATGTTTATCATTTATCAATTTATAAAGAAATAAATATGCAAACAATTATTTTATTCAGAAATTCATAAAAAATACTAAATCTATTTATATTTCCTTAATATGGCACAGTGGATAAAGGCGTTGGTTAGATCCAGTGACATAACCCAAAGAGTGTGAGTTCGATACCCGGCTAAGGCAGTGGAGAACTTTCAGAGGGAAAATTAACAGGAGGTAACTGATAACTGACATCCATTAAAACATGGCACGTGGAACTAGAACAGTCTACCCCCGAGGGTTCGATTCGACATTCCAACCACCTGAAGAGGGCCAGAGCGTACAACGGCCAAAACGTTGTGATAAATATGGCGATAAAGATGAGGACAATAGTCCGAATGATGTAAATAAAATACTAACTCATAAGAATATTAACTCCTTCAGCTATGTTTATTTTTTAACAAGCGATGATAAAATTTTAATAAAACCCAAATATATGAATGTGAATTTAAACATTTTTCTTATTCTTGAGAATTGACAACAAAAATATTCATATAACTCCAAAATGGTAGATTTTATCAAATTTATCAACTCAGATTCGAATGAAGTATGTACAATTACACATAAATGTAAGTATTCTGGAAATGTTTAATGCAACCTGAGCACGGGTGCCTAACTGCAAGTTAAGCGAAATATTAAACACTATTTATTAGTGTTTATTTACAAGAATAATTTTATATTTACATTTATTTCTTTATAAAAGAGTAAATAATACATCTTTATAAGAGTTAAATAATAAACATCGCATTGTACTTGGTTCACATATTTTTGTAATCCTGTAAATAAACATTCCCTAAGGAGTGAAGGCAGTACAAAATAATAGCGGTTTTGACACACCTTTTTTTGCTGGCACGTAGGTTAAACATTGCCAGGAATATTTTCTTGGTAACCATATTGGCACCAATAAAATATTGTTTAAATGCCGAAGCCTACTTAGGTATTGTGGCTGACCATGTGCCTCAATCTATGACTATAGTGTCCCCATTCTATAGTGGTCATTTCCAAGGAGGACAACTTACCGTGTCATAAGTAAAAAATAAAGTCAGGTTGTTTCGTGGAGCACAGCAAGCACTATATTATTCACGCACTCATTCTCCTTTAACTAGCGTAGTGATTAACAAGTTAACATCGCAGATCCTTGCCATTGTGAAATCAGTCCCCACATCTTTCTTTGTATCAGACAAAACTACATTTAGAGAGGGATGCAGTCGCAGATGTTTCAGTAAGATGATATACTAAATATCTTTCCAAAGGTAATTATACTATATCAATTTATTTCGAATGAAGTTTTAACCCACAATTATAGGAAATAAGTTCTTCTTTCTTAGGTTTTATGATGAAATCACAAAGTCATAGGAATTCACCCCTCGTCGGGATCATATTCTTCCCCGGTCTTTTGAACAGGAGTAGAGGTTTTTCTTGTGTTTCCTGTTGAGGATTGTGTTTCCGGTTCTTTCTACAGTCTACATTAATTTGGTACTTCTAATGTCTCCGCCTAAATTCTGAAATTTATTTACTATTTATTTATTTATTCTACCCCAATAGGAGTAGATAGGTTCATCTATCGTCCAGTTCACACTCCTCCTAAGTCTTTTGAACATGGATAGAGGTTTATTCTTTGTTTACAGTTTAGAACTTAGTTTTTGGTTACTTCTGAATTCTACTTTATCTCTATACTTCTAACGTCTCAGCTTAAACTCTGAAATTTATAATATTTATTTGTTTATTTTTTCCTCAATAGGAGTTGATAGGTTCGCCTATCATTCGATTCAGACTTCTTCCGGGTCTTTTGAACAGGAGTAGAGGGTTTTCCCTTATTTAAACTATTTATATTCGGATTATTGTTCTCATTTTTTGTTATTGTCACCACAACGTTTTTTTCCTCACAAAGCCAAGCCCAGTTCTTTCTACTACCCTTTGTGCTTTCCTAGAAATAAACGATGTCTTGATTGATAAGGTTGGTGGAATTAGATTTAAGCCTCTACATCTGTATAGCATGTCATGTGATTTGACATCCATACCAATTTTTGAGGGAGTCTTTACGACCGCCTCTATTAGTGTATCACATCGGGTCCGTACCGATTCGATAATTTTTGCCTGAGTTTCTGAAATGAGTAATTATCATTATTTATACTATTTATTTGCCACAACGTTTTCCCTTGTTTCTTGTTTAGGATTAGGTTTCCAGTTCCTTCTAAATTCTACTTCAACTCCATACTTCTAATAACACCGCCTAAACTTTGAAATTTTATTTACTATTTATTTATTTTTTCCTCAATATAAGTAGATAGGTTCGCCTATTGTCCAGTTCACGCCCCTCCCAGATCTTTTGAACAGGAGTAGAGGTTTATCTCCTGTTTCCTATTTAGGATAGTGTTTCCAGTTCCTTCTAAAGCCTTTTCCCTCCCAGTAGCCCCGTGCGTCTTAGTGGCATTATCAACTTGCTTGGGGTGAATTGATTTAAAAAAAAAAATCTTAGTGATTTCATGTTTCGTTCTATTTTATTAGTAAAGTTTAGTGAACACCATGTAACCTTTATAAGCGCGGTGTGTACAGACCACCTACTTTCATACATACTCAGATTTTCCCTTTCCTTTTCATAAACGAAGTCAGAACAGCGCCAGTTTTTTGGTTTGTGTAGTGAATTTGAATATTTAATAAACCGTTCTTTACTTCGATTTAATCATCAGCTGTTAGCGTTGCAGTCAGATGCGCAATTGACAAGTGTAGTTTTGGGGGTGGAATTGAAGTAAGATATACAAACTTCGCCAGACTTTATATTAGAAATATAATAATTTCAGCATAAGTAAATTTGAAGCAGTTATAAAGGATCTCAATGCTAAGAATTGCTCCCAAAAGGAATAAGCATGAATAATTAAACCCAATGGGATAGAAGACCTCACTTCCTTAGTTGCTGCCAAATTTCCAGATAAGTGCCAACAGGCGATCCCAAAGGAACTCAACGCCGACAATTTTTTCTAAATGGGTCAAATGCCAAAATTATCAAACATTCACACCTATTTCTTTGTGGACTTTTCAAAACGTGTATAGGAAACTTTTTTCTTTCTTTTATTAGCATGTTTACACCCACCCACACAAACACGATCACACACACACACAGACACACACACACACACACACATACACATGCATATACACACTCATACATACACACACACACACACAAATATATATATTCCTAAGTTTTTTTAACAAGGTTGCCTGAATATTTTATATGTGATGGACGTTAATAGAGAGGGGCCAGTATTTTTTTCTGGAATCGGCAAAGCTCCGCCACAAAATAGCTAGTGCCATACCAAAAATACTAACCTCTTTCCTTCAGGCAACATTGTTGAAAACTAAGCAAAATAAATATGACTGACAGATTCATGACCAGTCAAGATATAAAATCACTTTATATATATATATATATATATATATATATATATATATATATATATATATATATATATATATTATAAAAATATAGAACTGTATTCAGGACGCATTTTTTACTGATACAAAATTAATTAACAAAAACGGCTGAGGTTTGATTTTTTTTTTTTTTTGTAAGGACATATTATTAGTTTCTTCCTCCTTTCTGACAAGTTATTTAATATTAAACTGAAACATAAACTGCTCAAACTCGGAGCGCTTTCAGTGCCATTTTATGCGTTGTATTATGCATCTGTTACAAATATCATGCAATCATTTTTCTATTATTATATATATTTAATGGGTTTTTTTTTCCCTAAATGTCAAGTTAATGGTTAAGTCTTCTAATATTTGCTATTTCATGATATAATAGTTTTGGATTATCAATCATAATAGACATTCGTTTTCTGTTATATTTAACAATATATGATTGAATATATATATATATATATATATATATATATATATATATATATATATATATATATATATATATATATGTGCGTGTGTGTGTGTGTGTGTGTATTTAAATTTCTCAGAATTAACCTATAGAAAAAGATATGTATAAAAGAAAAAAAAAAACGATAAGAAAACTGTATTATTAACCGACGCGTTTCGTCCAATGTGGACTTTTTAAAGGCAGAAAACGAATTGAATTTATTGAAAGAAAGTATCTATAAACAACAAAAAATGTTAGCAATTAGAAGAATTAAGAAATGCTATTGTATATTCATATGGTCAATTGAAAAATTACGTCAATTACTTTGTTTGAAAGGAATATTTTCTCGTGTAGAAATATTATTTTTATTGCTGTATTGACGGATTCAACCGTTTTCTTTTTATTTCTTGATATATTTGTTGTGTACGTTGGAGTAGGAGAGTAGTTATTCTGTTAGGAAAGGTGATATTGGGAAAAAAAAACTGGGCGTAGATTAATATTTGGATAATATTCAATGGCAGCACTTTCAAGGATTTTCCTTCATAGTGAATTTTCTTTTTTATGGGTGAAGCATTTATAAAATCAAAATAAATTCAACTACAATTTCCTTTTTTGCCCTGAAAAGGTCCATATTGGACGAAACGCGTCGGGTAAAACTACAGTCTTCCTATTGTCTTTTTTTTCCTTTATACACACACATACAAACTCATATATATATATATATATATATATATATATATATATATATATATATATATATATATATATATATAGATAGATAGATAGGCACAGACAGTTTGGATAGCGGTTTTGATTGAGGAATCGGAGAGCCGAGTTCGAATTCCAGTCGAATATATTACATTCATTTACGAGCTAATACCCTTGGGAAAGGTGTGAATCCTCTTCTTCTCCCTCCAGCTATGGGTAAATAGGAGGACAGACTGGGTTCTATAGCCTTGGATGGCAACTGGTCTAGGAGAAAGACAACTCTGAATTCAAAATCTGGCGGAGAGCCTTTTGGGGATCCTGTGGCACGTAGTGCACCAGGTTTCTGTATTCGGCCCTTCAAAAAGTGTGGATGGTCCTGCACGAAACCTTCACCATATAATCAAATCTCATGTGCTTGTGTCGGGCTGTCAGTTTCCAAATAACTGATCTGCTTGATCCTCATACGTCGAATATGACGGGAGAGCCGTATATATATATATATATATATATATATATATATATATATATATATATATATATATATATATATATACACGGCTCTCACTGGGCACTTAATTAAGTACACGTGAACTCTGCAGTTTATCTGATAGGTGTATGTGGAGCTCTCTTCCGGCTTCTAGCTTTACAGTCAAATTTTATCTTCCAAAATTGAAATTCAATCTTCACCCTTCTTAATTCTTGATCTTTTATTGTGTTCTGTCCTTAATAATGTTTTATTTTTCTGGTTCTTTCACACTCAGTAATCCCTTGTGTCTTAGTGGCTTTATCGCTTTGTTTGGGGTGAAATGACTTCAAAAATATATATCTTAAGGTTAATGTATTTTCTTTAGTGTTGTTAAGTATGGCTGCTATGACCCCTTGTATGAATCCTATTTCAAAATCTCTCTAGTTTTGTCTGTGGTGATTAATTATGGTGGCTCTTTTTTAACTCCCGCTGCAATTATATAATCTATCAAATTTCAGCAAAATAAGTATGCCACCATCTGATAAACCTGGGGAATTTTTCGTTTTAGACACTAACAAATATATTGAAAAATTAGAATCTCTCCTAGAAGATGACAACTTACACACACACGCATTATATATATATATATATATATATATATATATATATATATATTTTTCAAATCCACAAATATCTAATTTATTTGTCATGAGAGCAGCTGACGAGATGGCTCGATACAAAAGTTTTTGACAGAACTCAGTGAGTTTGATAATGATTCAAGATCGTCAGTACGTGGTGATGAAGCCTGTAAAAATAATTATTTTCGTAGAGAAAGTACGAGATATTTCACCGATATGACATTATAAAATATAAATGTCCCAAATGGGTTAAGCAACAACCCCCAGTGAACAATCCCAGCTGCTGTTTTGTCCTAGTTACGAACGATCTATTTGAATAATAAATAAATGATGGAGAATTGTTTATTTTGTTAACACTTCCTTATTTTATCTATTTACAAAAAATATTTATTGTAATGATTTTAGTCTATAAATTAGTTATTAATGTTCAAAGGACTTATCACATTGATCACCTCCAGAGTATTGCGTAACGACCCTAATCAGAGTCAGAGAGTACGATATTGATTTTTATAAAGGTTTTATTCTAAAATAATTACTATTTATAGATGGATTTTGTCAACGTTGCATAAGGTAATGTTTGTGGAACACCAAGTTGTGCCTGAAAAGACCACTGTTCTAATCATTGTTCTACGATAGATATTTACTAAGCTTGGCTTGGCTTCGTCTGATATAGGGTCAAAATAGTAGGGCTCACAGTGAGGATCAAACAATGCTTGAAAGACTAACCTGATACGCACAGGTAAGACTAACCTGATACGCACAGGTAAGCATTATAATGAACTTCTTATGTCCGAAAGTTAAGAATAAAATCATGCGATTGGGGTTTATTGAAATTAGCCATAATAACAACGGCATTATCTATAAAATCAACTTGGGAAAGTCAGTTCGTTAAAACAATTTAACAAAGTGACGAATAAGATCATGGCAAATTTTCTGTTGAGACAATTACTATGTTGAGGCTTAAAGACATTCTTCTTCTTCTACTATATGCCGTGTCCCTTCAGGGCGTTGGCGGTCAGTGCTTTCTACAATTTTTCTCCTTTGTCGCTCCTAATAAATATTGTAATTTGTTATCTCTCCTAATCCGTGCTCCACCATCCATTTATTCAAGCTCGCTAAGTTCAATTACAATGAGACTGTTGGCTTTGAATATCTATTGGGTGTTAAGTACACTTCTGGCCTTAAGTAAAACTCATATAGACAATCCTAAAGATGCTGGGAAAATGGTTGGCTTTCTATCACCCATGGAAGTATATGGCTCCTTCTGTCATGTTTTATCTTTACAAGAGTCAGATTAGACCAAAAATGAATTATTGCTCCCATGTCTGGACAGCAGCTGCGCAAGCCTCATTTTCCAGAATTGATATTTTTTTCGCAGTCTTGTGGGTGAAGACTTTTTCTCAACTCCGTTATCTCTTTCCAAAGACACAAGTCAACCTCTACTCTTTATTCATGGCAGAGAAGAAGGGAGGTTGCTGTGTTGAGGCTTAAAACCAGTCACCATTCTTCTTCTTCTTTTTCTTCTTCTTCTTCTACTACTACTACTACTACTACTACTACTACAACTACTACTACAACTACTACTACTACTAATAATAATATATGCCGTGTCCCTTCAGGACGTTGGCAGTCAGGGCTTTCTACTATTTATGTCCTTTGTAGCTCCTAATAAATGTCTTTTTGTTATCTCTCCTAAACCTTGCTCCGCCATCCATTTATTCGAGTTCGCTATATAGGTTATGTGTTGTTTTCCTTTGTTGCTCTCGTTTTCAGTCTATCCTGTGTATATCAAATTTTCCAAACTCTCTTTCCTCATTATGTGTACTAGAAATGTTAGCAATCTCTTCCTGATATTAGTGGCCTGTGTGTTTCCATTTTCTCTAAAATTTCGTCGTTGCTCACGTCTTGTGCATGGTATTCTCAGCATCCTTCTGTAGAAACACATTTCTGTTGCTTCAAATTTCTTCTATATCTGTAAAGAGATTGTCCAACAATCAATACCATATAGGAGGAATGATATTACGCAACAATTTCATTACTCTTTTCTTTGTTTTTAACAAAATTTTCCTGTTTCTTAATACTTTGCTCAGCTTTTGTAAGGCATCTTTCGCTATCCCAATGCGCCTTCGAGTTTCAGTGTTGCATTTTCCGTCCTAAATTAAAACAATTCCCAGATATTTAAATTGGTGTACTTCTTTGATTTTGGTATCTCTGATTTGTAATTAATATTTTAGGCTCTTCGTTTTACTTTTCTTCTCGCTTTCCTTCAATACCTTCTGTAGACTTTCTTGTAGTATCGACACTGTGTCATTTGCATATCTTATGTTAAGATTATGGCCGCCATTAATAATTCCTGGTAGGACTTCTTAATCTCTCAGAATCGTCTCACGTATAAATTGAATAGGTTCGATGACTTTGTTTTATACATCTTTCTATTTTTGTATATCTGCTCTATTCATTTTCAATACGTATATAGGCGGTTTGCTACAAGCATTGGTTCTTATTATTCAAATAAAATTGCCCAGTAATTCCAACAATACTTTGCGGCCATTTTATCAAATGCTTATAAAACACAGATACAAATTCTTTAATATCAGAACGAGCACTACAAATGTATTGCTCATTCTGATATTATTCTGAGCATAAATATCGCAGCCATTGTTCTAGTGTCTTTAACGAACCCGCACTGTTATTGTCCGATTCCAGGTCTGATTCTGCTGCGTGCTCTATTCATCAGAATTCGGATGATAAGTTTTGTTATGTGGCTCATTAGGCTGGCTTTCTGATAGGGTTCACATTAGTTTACATATGGTTTCTGGGATAAAGCTATGAAAATGCATCTAATTAGGTCTTTTGGTATATTACCACTGTTGTATATTTCATTTATTAAGTCTCTAATTTTGTCAATGCTGAAATCATCTAAGGCCGATTTCACTTTGGCTCTTGTATCTAAAAACAAGCAGAAAGATTAAAAACCAGTTTTCAAATTAGATTTTCTTAAGTCTGTTTTTATAGAAAGTTCTGCACTCAAACCGCTGTGCCATAACTTACACCACAATATGTTCATTTCTAATGATGAACAGTGGCCCAGAAGACCGATAGGTTTATCACACGTTTCTACAATTAGGTGTCTTTGAGATATAGAGTCTAATTTTACATTTTTATTAGGAATGATTTTGTGTCACATTGTATAACATGTTAGAGGGTAAATGTAAACCTTTTTTTTTTGTTTCGACTCTGAAAAACTCGCACTATTTGCGTAAGTATTCATCTGAATGGAGGCCGCGTTAGTAATGATAAATTCGAGGCGCGATGAATGCATGCCAGCAAGCTGCAGTTGTAATGAAATACTTTGTACGAGAAATTACAACTGAAATAGAGCCCGACCAAATACGGAAACTTGAAACAACTTGGCGGTCTGAAGAAAAAACAAAAATGAATGATCTATAGAAATATAGTATTTCTATATACAAGAGAAAAAGAAACTTCAGAACTACCAATCAAATTCGGGCGATTTAAAACAAAAACAAAAAAAAAAACGTGTTTGACTCCTTCTTTTAAGAGACCAATGGGCATGGCGATAAACTACATCTGCGTCCTGGGTGAGACGATGAATTGGGTCCATCGGCGGGGCCTCTGGTTGAGAGGTTTTGAGGAGCGTTGAGTCGCCTCTTGGTTTTTTGGTGTTTCCTGTTCCATTCTGACCCGGGTTGGTGGTACCTGTTGCGGTCCAAGCTATTAGTAAGTGGTTGATCCCTCCAAACTGGGATCAAAACACTATAAAAGTGTAAAAATAGGCTTTAATACCAGAAATACTTTGTAAAAAAATATTACCGGCAATACATTAAAAAAAAAAAAAAAAAAAAAAAAAAGGTACCAGCAATAAAAATCTTGTCGGCATTAAAATAACCCATCGAGGTTGATATGCCGTAAAAAAAAAAATAACGAAACACGAACCGTTAAGCCGCCAAACCGTTGTTCAAAACAGTAACCATAACTATTTTGCCAGTAAATTAAAATATCGATGATGATTTGGTCATCAAGATGAAGCAATATTCCAATTATGAGAAAAAGCAGAGATTCCAAGGGTTAATAGGAAGAGTGACGAATGGTCTTTTACTGCATTTCTTTGGCCACATGTATGCAAGGAGGCTGCATGTTTTTCTCAAATTCTGACGACCATTGGAATTATAATAACTAATCATAAACATTACAAAAAATAGGTATGTATGATGATTACAGAGGCTACAATTAAAGATTAGCTTGAAATTTTAGACAAAATATAGGTTTACTCAATTTACCAGTCATAGATTAGTAGAATTGCCATAAGTACATATATATTTATCGCGTTTTCTCGTTCTTCTCTTTGAGCGCGCACACACACACAACCACACGCACAAACACACATGCACACACACGCGCGCGCGCACGCACACACATACACATAGACAAACACACGCATACATACAACCACATATACACACATACACACACATACACGCATGCATACACCTGCACACACACATACACAGAGACAAACACACACACACACATATACATATATATATATAAAATATATATACATATATATATATAAAATATCATTTATTACATTGGAATCGTTATCACGATCCAATTCAGTAGGTCTGATGAATTGGATCGTGATTACGATTCCAATGTAATAAATTATAACCATGGAATATTAGTGTTTCAGCCTTTTATATTATATTCTTGCTTTGTCTTGTACATAGAGTTTTACCTGGGTTTTTTATCCTCTTAGAAATATATATATATATATATATATATATATATATATACAGTGTAACCCGGATATAAGAGACCCAGATATAAGAGAAACCCGGATATAAGAGAGATTTTCTCTGGTCCCAAATTAGAGCCTGTGTTACCTAAACAAAATAGACCAAACCCGGATATAAGAGAAACCCGGATATAAGAGACTTCTCCGGTCCCGACAACTCCCTTATATCCGGGTTACACTGTATAAGAATTTGCGGTTACGGTAATGGGTAGCGGCTCAGAAAGAAATCGAGGAGCTGAGTTCGAATTATGGCCGAGTTTTTTACATTCTCGTTTGCACAAATACCACATGGGAAAGGTGCGCATCTGTCTTTTCACCTCACCGTCTATGGGTTAAATATTAAGGCAGACAGCGGTCTCTTGCTTTCTTTATTATATCGGCCAAAGGATATCTTCCCAGCAAGCAGCACAGTTTGAAAATGCCCGAAAACCATTTCATAGGTTGACCCAATCTTTGTGAGTTAAATTGAGTCAACTAAAAATCACATCAATGCACGAAGTTACAAGTCATCATGACTGAGGGTTTGAGTGTACTGACCTTGTTCAGACTATTGATCAGCGTGTTATCAGAAATAGAATTGTTCAGAAGCAGATTTAGGAATATATATATATATGTGTGTGTGTGTGTGTGTTTGTGTGTGTGTGCGCGCGCGCTCGTGTGTGTGTGTCTGTGTAAATGTGTGTGTGTGTGTTTGCGAGTTTGTGTGTGTGTTTGCAAGTTTGTGTGTGTGTGCATGTGCATGCATGTGTGTGGCCGAATGGCTAGAATGTTCACCATGGTCGATTTGTCAGGTGGCTTCCTGAGTTTGTCGGTCTGGATCGAGATCGATCCCAGCGTGCGGCACTTTTGGAAAGTGACTGAAAACCATACCAAAGGTTGACCGAAGCCTTCTGAGTGTAATTGGGTAGACGGATCCCTTGGGGGGGGAGGGCGTCGTGGCTGTGCTAGCACGAAGTCACAAGTCATCGTGACCGAGAGTTTGAGCATGCTGGCCTTGTTCGAAGATTGTTGATCCTGCTAGATAACACGCTTCTCTCCCAGAAACTAATAAATATCCGTTCAGCATAGTTGGAGTATAAACTGCAGGTGGGCTGCATAGGTGGTGAACAAATATAATTGTGCCTGAGCAGGCGTCTGCAATAGGGATTGCCGCGTTGCCATAGTACGAATAAAAAGCAAAAAGTTCCAAGTGAGTACAAAATGGAAAAAATAGTACTCACGAACCTCCTAAAAGATTAAGGGAGCGAATGAAATGCTCCTGGTATCTGCACAGAGCCGATTGATGTAAATTAATGTGGACCGCTTCAAGGAGACGTAACTGACGAGCAGACCGGGCTCTGTACAAAACTGTGAATGAATTGCTCAAACGTTTACTCGCATAGTTCAAGTGATCAAGCAAGTATTGGTCAATGGCCGAATCATGCGCAGACTGAGTTACTCTCAAAGAATGACTCCAACCACCCAATCTTATATTAGCAGGATGCTTGTGTGTATCCTACAGGCACACACGTACACGAGTCATGGGATTTGATACTGAGAACGTTAAGGTTCAATCTGTGAATTGCTCTATTACAGTACTATGAAACAGCTATTGACTTTCAAGAAGGAAATGGATAGAAGTGATATAGAATTAAGCTTATATGAATGTCTAAACTATAGGTGTATGAAACAGCATTGGCAAACATAATTATTTCATGGTATTTAATAGAACCCATTGACATCTTATCTGCAAGAAACAAAAATTTTGTAACTACTATGAATTTGATATAAATTGCAGTCCAAGGTTGACTTATGCAAGCAAAGGGAAGTTAAACTAGACAACTTTCCCCATCATAATCTATCTTACATATTCATAAGTCTACATTTCATCCTTGATTTGGATATTGCTGCCACATTTGGTCTGGTGCTCCTGCTATATATCCAGATATTCTTGATAAAATCTCAAGAATCTGCAATGTTATTAGTCCTGACCTGGCATCTCGGCTTCAGTCATCTTCCCACTACCGTAAAGTAGTTTCTCTCTGCTTTTTCTATAAAATCTTTCATGGTAACTGATAATCTCTATATATAAGAAAAAAATAAATAAAAATACATTTGTGAGACCGTATGACTCTGGAGAGATTCGTTTTCCAATTGGTGAGTAAATGCAGTGGGACATCTTAACAATAAAAGATATGATATAGCTACACTGATCTTTTGTTGATACAATCTCCCAAAGGGCACTTGAATTTGTAAACTATGTCGTTTTTTTGCAAATCGCTAACGGGGAATGAGGAAGAATCATTGCGAATCGTTAAGTTGTATATACTTAACTATTCGCAATGATTCTTGCCCTTTGGGAGATTGTATCTTCAACAGATTAAATAATATTTATGTTGGTCACACTACAAACTCGCTTTCACGGTGCTTGACTCTGCATTTAAATGATAGCTCTAACATTTTTAAACATTTAAAACAACAAGCCTGCACGCGTACTCAATTCCGGAAAATCCTTGTTGACAACACAACTATACTTAAACATGAAAACAATAAAAAAAAATTAAAAATTCTTGAAGCTTTATACATAAAACAGTTGAAACCTAACATGAACAAAATAAACTATGAAATCTCCACAAATATCCTTAAATGCCTGTAATTTATAACAGAAGCCACTGGTTTATACCAACGGCTTCCCATACTTAATACTTCTTGTTTTTCACTCTCACGTGGTCATGTGTGACGTCACGTGCTGCGACGCGATTTTCGCTTCCGCGTCTCGTATATACGAGTTTGTCGTTACTTGAAATTTTCATGCAGCAAGGGCGGACTATCATTGTTGTTTCGTCCGTTGTTGTTTGATTTATTGAAATTGTCATCTTTGATAATGGCTTGTGTAAGCCGAAATCTTAGATTGGATTTAAACATGTATCAATATGGTGTTTTCCTTTCATTTTTCAACGATAATGTGATTAAGCTTATCAGACAATATGAAAGGAACTTACTTAAAATAAATAGACAAAACTTGTCTATATTATTTAATGAAACATGCATTAATATATATACATATACATATATATATATATATATATATATATATATATATATATATATATATATATATATAATTGAAAACTATTAGCCGACGCGTTTCGTCCAATGTGGACTTTTTCAAGGCAAAAATTGGACGAAACGCGTCAGCTAATAATACAGTTTTCCTATTGTCTTTTACAGTTATACATATTGTCTTTTTCTACAGGTTAACTCTGAGAAAATTATATATATATATATATATATATATATATATATATATATATATATATATATATATATATCATATTAAGGAATTGTATTCCTGATCAATCAAAATTCGTAAATAATTATATAGGGTATACTACAACATGTTTGACACGAAGACTCACTCTACACTCAGAAGACCATAGATCTCATTTAAATATTCATGGAAACCTACCGGACACTATTCGTAACATACTTGTTGACAATACAAATATAATAGCATCATCTACATGCAAAAAAAAAAAAAAAAAAAAAAAGGCTCAAAATAATGGAAGCAAAGAAAAAAAAGCAACACCCAATATCTTGACCATGTTTTGAAAAATTAAAACATTATATAAATACATAAATACAACAAACTATTTCTTATTTAACAGGTATAATATTTCATCCTTGAAAATGGTTAAATGTATAGCCGAAAGCGCTCGGAAAAAAAAGAACTATCTCGAAGAGTTTTTATGTAATTTATCATCTGAAAAGAAAAAAAAAATAGATCGCATGACAAATTGTATTAAAAAACTAAATAAAAGCACCTTGTATGTCGTATTCAATGAAATGTGCATGTGGATTTATTAGACATTTTTATTACTTCAAACGTTATTATAGTGGACACTTTGTGTTTGAAATAGACGCCCCATTTAAGAAATCTTAGTAAAGTAAATGTGATCACTGACATGGATCGGAATTGCATCCCCCTTTCTAGAGGAAATAATAAATTCATTAATTGTTAGAAATTGCTTTGTTTATGTTTCAGGTACGTGATTCAGCAGATATAAACTCTGGAGTCAAATAATCTTAGTGAAGTGGATGTGCTTTTCTTAAAAAAGGAAAATAGAGCCTTGCCTTCTGTGGTCGAGCGGTAAAGTACGTCGGATCAAACGGTGGTTTCCCCTACAAAGAGGGGAGGCCGATAGATATGTGTTTGTGTGGATGTAAGAGAGAGAGAGAGAGAGAGAGAGAGAGAGAGAGAGAGAGAGAGAGAGAACCAGAATCCGTTTAAATCTGATGCTGAACGGTTCTATACAAGACACTAATATTCCCGTCTAACTTAAATAAGCGAAAAGAAATATCCAAAATAGCTTACTTGTAAAATAAGACAACGGTGTTATGCTTCTTCGCAAGCAATTTCTTTTACTAACAGTCAAGTATAGAATGATGTGTAATTTTGTTATATACAGACGATATTCCCCACTTCATACATTGTTAAAGTATTTAACTGACCACTGGAAAAAAAGTTCTTGAAATTAATTTCTCTTCAAAATAATGAACATATGGTAACATGTATCGTCAAGCCGGAAAATTAATTTGTATAAAAAATAACTCTCAAAGTTGCGTAAAAAAGTGTGATTGGTTAAACAAATTAGACAGAAGAAGAAGAAAAAGAGGAATATAAGAAACTTATAAATTTTTTAATTTATAATATATATATATACACAATCGCACGGTAAATATTACAAATATATAAATTATTTTTAGGCATTGATTAAAAAAACAATCATATTTCTTTGTACTTTTATATGTATCACGTGGTGGTTTTATTATACGAATACGTTAAAACGTTCATACACACTAAGTTAGAGTCTTTAATAATAGGAATTCAATGATTTAACATTAATTACTTAAAACTGCATAATCTTAAGATTTAAAATCTAGGAACGCAGCAACATGAGATCTAGGACGTAGGCGAACATGGCTTTCCACGGATTCCTTTTCATTATTATCAATGAATTGACATGACTTTTTGAGAAAGATGGCGGAGTTGTTTCCCATTTATTTCTCCACGGTTTTTTAATTAAATTTTTCCATTCTCTTACACTGGTTATCACCAAAAGCTAAATAGCCTATTCTACTCTGCCGTGGAAACCCTGGATGGAGATAAATCTATGGATTCATGCTTTTCGAAAGGCAATTTGTGCGAAAGTGAACGCAACAGACTCGACCGGAATTTGAACTTGGTTCGCTGACTCCAATCCTGGTGGGAAAATAGTGATACAGTAATCACGGTTATATTTTAACGTAGACATAATTTGAATTCTATAAATTGGCAAGGTTTCTCATTTTTATCGCTACCCACTCACTGTACCGCTACTCTTTCAATTACCCGTTGAGAATAAAATGATAATCTTCGAATATGTCTGTGTAAAAACAAAGAATTTTTTTTTCATATTTTGTGTTACAATTTGTCTTAGCCTGTTTTGGTACAACATCTGTATGTTGTGTATTGAAAAGTAGGAATAATATAAACGTTAATGGCAAAATGGGGTTACTATGGTAACGAAAGAACATAGTTTTCCAAGCCGTTTCTAATGTGTCCGTTCCCTACTGGTGACCTAAGAAGCAGGTCTTGGTGCTAAAGCTTACTTAGTTCGATCAAATGAGAGAACAAATGTCTTTACCAAATAAGTAACGACAGTAACTAGATTTCTGAATGCGAACACGTGAAAAGGGAACATAGCAAAAAAAAAAAAAAAAAATGTCAAAAATTCCAGAAAAAAAGAAAAAGTAGTGTGCGTGTGTATTCACGCGCGTGCCTATGCCTGAGAAGTTTAGAGAAAAATGTGAGAGAAAGAAAAAAAGAAAAAAAGAAAATATATGATCAGAACAATCCTGACAAATGTGAATGTATTCAAAAAAAAAAAAAAAAGACAAAAAACAGGGAGATTGGGAAATGGTAACCCAAATATCACTTACTCATGTCTAACTGCTAGTCGAGCCCAAGCAGTCAGCATTCTAATTATTTGTGAGCTGCATTATCGACCAGTGATGCCTAGCATACTCGACGCCCCGGCAACTGTCCAACTTGAGTCTGCTTTAGTCATTAGACTCTCTAATCTCATTGTGCTCACATCGCATCCTCCTTGGATATTTTCTCGGCCCAAGGGGACATGTGTTAACAGGTAAGTCTGAATTTGTCTTGATTTAAGCCTCTCTGGAAAAAGAGAATTTGTCGTCTGCTACAGATTGAGAAAGAGTAAAGTTTCTACGCATGGAGGTTTTTCTCTACTAATGCTAGAGAAGGTGCTCTTGTGTGGTAGTATGTTGTTATATTGGGAGGTAGATATCGGGTTGACGTCATACAGCGTCCGTGCTGGTTTTTTTTTAACTCTTGTACAGAGACGCGTGTGTGTGAGTGCGTGTGTGTACGTGTGTGTGTATGCGTGTCTGTGCATGTGTGTGTGTGTGTGTGCTGACCAAAGATTAACAGAAAGAAAAAATGAAGAAGCGTTAATATTTTAAAATAAAGAGTTCTTATTCTTTTTGCTGTCATTCTTCACTCACCCACACAACACATACATATATATCCCTATCAGCATATATATATATATATATATATATATATATATATATATATATGTGTGTGTGTGTGTGTGTGTGTGTGTGTGTGTGTGTGTGTGTGTCTGATAAAATGCAGAACAAATAAGAGAACGTTTATAACTTTGGTATATTTCGCATTTAATTTAGCTTCATCAGAATATTTTTAAGCGAAACATGTTAAATTCATAAACGTTCTCCTGTTTGTCCCTTATTTTATCATTCTATCGGATTTAATCCATATTTGATTCAATATATATATATATATATATATGTATGTATGTGTGTGTGTATACATGTATTATGTGTGTGTCTGTGTAGGTATAGAGGGCCGATTACAGAAATTCGAAAATACCGAATAATAATAATATATATATATATATATATATATATATATATATATATATATATATATATATATATATATATATATTATGAGGCCATTAAACAAAACAGAAAACATGAGAAAAATGTAAAAAATCGGAATTTTCGGATACGCTTGTCGCTTTTCTCAACGAAATGTTTTTTTTACATATACGTACTTCATACACACACACATACACACACACACACACATATATATAATATATGTATAATTATACGTATATAGATAGATACATAGTCAGTCAGTCAGTTATACAGGCATACATCAATAAATTTGTTTGTAAAAATACCATGGGAACATTGGCAACTAATGCTGGCAAAGTAACTGCATCATTTTAATATGTGTGCGTCTGAATGTCTATGAAATTTATGCTTTATATGTACGTAGAGCAATAAAATTCTTTACTAGGGCTTGGAAAATATTATAGTAAAATTACGGATCATATATGACAATTATGGATCTTTGTTTCATCACACTTTCGTACTCCTCGCCGTCCTGGGTAAGATGATAAACTACATCCAACATCAAGGCCTCTGATCAGGAGGTTTTGAGGAACGTGGAACCACCTCTTAATTGCTGGTGTTACACCCTGATTCGGGGTGGTAGCACCTGTTAGGGTCTCAGCTATGGACAAATAGTTGACCCCCAAACTGGGGTCAAAACACTATGAAAGTGTAAAAATAGTTCTTAATACCAGCCATACATTTTTGTAAGAGATTATTGCCAGTAATGAATATTTGAAGAAAAAATTATTATCAGCAATACATTTACAAAAAAATATTACCAGAAATATATTTTTTGGGAAAAATATTAGTAGCAACACATTTTTGAAAAAAAAAATATAACCAGCAATAAAAATCTTGTCGGCATTAAATAATTCATAGAGGTTGATATACTGTAAAACAACCCAAACCAAACCAAACCAAACTAAAGCATTCTCCTCTCTCCCTCTTTCTCTTACACACACACAAACACGTGTGTGCATGTGTATAGGTGCATATATATACACATGCATGCATAAAACACGTATCCATATATAGTACCCAACGATCTGTATTACATGCAGATGGGTAGGTACTAAGTGTTTCGAAAATAACTACATATGGATTGTACCTATTTTCATTAGTATCTCTTTCTTTATTTCCAACCTTTATACCATAACATATCTCTTGCACACACACACACACATACATATGCACACACACACATACATATGCACACACCCATGTATTATGGCATACATGAATAAACACACATAAACACAAACATACTTTAAGAAAGACAGACAGACAGACAGACAGACAGACAGATAGATAGATAGATTTTTTCGGTGTTTAACATATCTCTTCTACACACAAATATACACAATCATGCACATATATATGTTTTTATGAATTCAAACGTCACTTTTAGTGGATAACCGTATTTGAGTAGATGTTCCGTTTATTTTTAACAATATTTAATTCGAGCGTCTCTTCAAATACGGGTATCCGGTAAAAAT
>CAHIKZ030000917.1:342500-435000 GCA_903632075.3 Acanthosepion pharaonis | reverse complement strand
CTGGATGCTACTTAAAGTTTCAGGGATATTTCAAGGCAATTAGGCATAAACTAAAATGCTAGCACTCCTTCATTTCATGGCCATCAGAAAGATAATGGAGTACTTTACTTTCATATCCAAATATAACTATAAAAATATATTAAAGTAAAAAATAAAATGAAAAAAAAAACAACAAAAAACAATATAATTTAAAAAAAAAAATAACAGAAACTAATAAAACTTGAAGAGTGGTAGCAGTTATTATTAAAGTCATGTCAGTTCTGTATTTTTCAATAGGTATTTAGGTTTCTGTCAACAAGTAAGAATTAATACACTTCTTTTAATCAATATACCAATATTTTGTAGTATGATAATTTTTTCTAAGAGGCAAAGATTACATCTTCCCACTTTCACACGCTATTTCTGGCTTAATTCCTTTATTTAATTCTACATGCCAATAATATTTTAAGAGAGTTGAGTTGATTCGATATTTTTCATTATTCGGTCTTAATTTCTGATTATAGAATCTTCACTCATTTCCGTCGAACCAAAATACTACATCAGTTGGTTATCACATTTTGTATTAGGTTTATAGGCAATATAGCTGGTTGCAGCACTCACTATACAGTATTTCCTATTTATAACACAGACACACAGACACACTCACACATACACGTTCACACAGATACACACACATATAATAAATGATTGATGTGAAATATCCGACAATATACGTAAAAAAGGAACATGTGAAAACCAGCTGAACATTGAAAAATATTTATGCTTAATTTGTTCATGTTTAAAATAGAAAAAACGTCAACACAAATAAATTAAAGAAATCAACACACAACTGATTTTTACACATTCCACACACACACACACACACACATATATATATATATATATATATATATATATATATATATATATATATATATATATATATATACACACGGCAACATCACGTCTTAACATCGGTTCACGTACGATCACCGAACTTAACGTGGAGCCTGGTCAGTACCTAGATGGGTGACCGCTTGGAATACCATGTGTTGTAAACATGGAGGTGCAGGTGGTGAAATCGATAATGGCTCGTGTTCCAATTCCACTTCAGTTCGCCAATAGCCTTGGGGAAAGATATAAATCCACCTCTTCTCCTCCAAGCTATGGGTTAATTAGTAAGACTTGAATCACTAAAATGATTATTATTGAAAAAAAATGCATTCAAAATATTAAGATTTCGGCATTAAATAGTCCATAGAGTTTGATGTGTTGTTAAACAAAATTAAACTCTGGATTTTAGCAGTCCTATATATGATAATAAAATTCAAGACATAATCCAAGAGAATAAAAATAAGTGAATAGGTTTGTCAAATAGTATAAACAATGACGTAGTGGTTTAAATTACTTATTTTAGTAACATTGCTTGTGATTAATAGGTGTATATTAGTCATTTCAGCACTTCACCAATTCTTTTTACTCACTATATAAAATTCTGACTTCCGTTAGTCTGTCTGTTCGTCTGTCACATTCTCTAAAATAGCCATACATTGACTGATCAAAATCAAATTTTGGGAAGAAGTGCAAGCAGGCAAGGTGGCGGGGTTGGACAACTTTAAGTTGGTTTTATTAGAGTGCGTAAAAACTGAAGCAGGGTTTTTGTCAAAGTATTTTTCCAGGCAAACCATCTTATTCAAATGTCATCGATTGGTTTGCGAAATTTAACGAAACGTCGAGTTTGTAAATCTTGACAAAATATGATAGTGATAAATTCAACAATACTAAATAAATACTGTGAGTATTTCGACACGCGTCAGTTTGTTGCAGAAAAAATTCTAGTAAAATAAAATTGAAAAACAAAACTCATTATGAATCAGATTTGACCATGCAGTTATTCCATATAAAAATAATAGTTTTTATATAAATTATTATTATGTTGGCGTCGCACATTGATGTAGTCAATGAAAATTCTATTCTGCAGGCATAGTGTCAACAAGACTCCTCACAAAAGAACTTTTCGGAGAATCATCGCCGAGTAAAGGATGACAGTCTATGGACGTTTACAAACTTGGTTTCAATTTTAATTCTCTCTAAGCGCTTTTTTCAGTTTTCCAAGTGCACCTAAGTGCAGGAATTCATTCTACATTCCTGTTCCATAACACCCCCCAGATCCCGTGCCAGGTCCTGGTATTTTTCTATCTTTTCAGTTTTGTTTTATGTAGTCCACACTTGCATCATATGGAACAGCAAAGTCAATAATTTGACACTTTGCTATTCTCTTTATGACATTAGGGCCACTTTGTTCGGGCTACATGATCTGAGAAATCATACAATACCACGTGATTTTCATTTTCTACTTCTGCCTCTAGCTGAGTTTCATACCCCTCCCCTTTACATTGAAGCCAACTTTACGGCACACTTCCCAATAGATTCTCTTATCAATAAAATCATGTCGTAGCTTACACTCTAAATTGGAAATTCAGAGTGTGTAGTTAAACTGTCTCATCTCGCCCATTCCTTCTGCGTTTTCTTTCGTGATCTGTATATCCTGATCTTGATTACATTCATTCTAATGGCCGGCTCCTCTGCTGCAAATATGAGTGACTCTGTTTATTATTATTATTATTATTATTCGATTTCTGCTATGGACACACTACCTACCAAGTCTGCGGAAAGACCTAAGGCAGGTCGTGGTGTGTTGTTATGGCCACATTTCATGTTAATTTTTTTTTTTTTTTTTTTTTTTTTTTTCTCCGATGAAGTTGCTATCATTATTATTATTATTATTATTATTATTGTTAAACCTAGTAATTAATTAAACTTATGTAAATTAACTAGTAATAATTTAGAAACGGAGTAATGGATAGAGGCTCGGATTGAGGAATCGGAGAGCGGAGTTCGAATTCCAGTCGAATCCATTACTTACGTGAAAGGCATGAATCCTCTTCTTCTCTCCACCCAGCTATGGGCAAACAGCAGGATAGACCGGGTTCTATTTCTGGTCTACGGCAGAAAGAAATGGCAACCTACTGCAGGAAAAAATCTGCCTCGTCAGTCATGTACCAAAAAATCGCCAAAGCTTGTATCACGCATGGCACATAACTGACTGAATTTAGAAACAAAATATCACTTATTTAAAAAAAATAATTTAAGACGAATCTTAATTGTAATAAGTATAATCTTTTGATTGAAAACAGAGAAACGATTTTCATATACATCGCTTTTAAGAGATAGGATAAATTTTTTTCAGATTATTTATTCCTATCAGACTCCTCCGTGGGTGCTTCCTTGAACTCTACAATCTCAGTTTCTTCAAGTCAAGAGCCAGTCGTTGTCTATCCTTCTAATCCTCATAATCTCCCTATCACTTTCAATCATATTACACACTTCATTAATTATAAGCATTTTGACAGTATTCCTCTATATTGAGTAGCGCTCTAGTCTTATATTTGTTTTATTAATACAAGGCCCAAGAGCCACACATAGTAGAGGATTACTGTGTAGTGTTGTATTAGCGTAAGAAGGGACAAGAAATGAAGTTCTTGGGGCTATTCAGGAATGATAACAGCTAACTCTAGATTTGAAGAGGTCGAGATTTAATTAGTGAATAAAATTTCAGAGTTCAGACGTTAGGAGTATAGAGTTGAAGTAGACTTTAGAAGGAACCAGAAACCCAATCCTAAGCAGGAAACAAGGGATAAATCTCTATGCCTGTTAAAAAGACTGAGGAGAAGTGTGATCTGGACGATAAGTGAAATCCTATGATTTTGTGATTTAATAATGAAACCCAAGAAAAAAAAACATTTCCTATAACTATAAACTTCATTCGAAAGAAAATTGAATTATTAAAACAAGTATATACTTATTCTCTACTGCATATATATGCTACTCAAAGTTTCATACAAGAAACCTTCAGTATATATATATATATATATATATATATATATATATATATATATATATATATATATCCACGTATTGGGTATACGTAAGGTTTAAATTGTATTTTTGAAAATTAAAAGCTTTCAATTTAGATTTAAATCAAAGCTAAAGGATAAAATTTACTATACCCGATAAGCAAAATAATTTGGTGTATTTCAGATAGAAATTATATTGATTGGAATAGTCTTGTTTTTTTTTTCAGTAAAATCGATAACATCAGCCATTTTTTACACATTTGTAAACAAATATATATCCTCAAAACTGAAAGATTGTACAATCTTTATCTTGCATAAATCGTTGTTTGCACCTTAAATAGTAGTTCAGACATGAATGTCATCCGGGTTCCATATTTTTTGCATGCAAACATCCTGTCATAATTTCCGACCTCTTATTCAATAGTGAGCCCGGATTCGGAAACATCAAGATCGCCAATTTTTCTTCTTGACACAACCTGCAAAATTCCTGTACTCCTGCATAGCTCTTACTTTTCCTTACTATGCTCAATAATATTTTCAGTTGAGAGTTTTGTTCACATTTTATTTTCCAAATATATATTTGCCAGATCAACAAATGTTATATGATTATTGTAACTCCTTTTAAATGTGCCGGTTGAACCTAGTCCTGGGTATGACGATAAACTACATCCGGCAGCAACGCCTTTGATCAGGAAGTTTTGAGGAGTGTGGAACCACCTCTTAATTACTGTTGTTCCAAGATCCTCCCTGACTCGTGGTGGTAGCACCTGTTAGGATCCCAGCTATGGGCAAATAGTAAACCCCAAACACTATGAATGTATAAAATACTTTTTTATTATAGAAATACCAGCAATATATTTTTATATAAAGATGAACTACGAACAATATGCACATACTAACAAATTGTAGCGACGTCACACAAATCCATTTAAAATACTATCAAATACCCAACATGAATGAACTTTTATGACATTAGTCCATATAATATCCTACAATTTCTTAAATCAAACTGTATTTCAAAATATAACTTCAACAAAACATAAAACACCGCCTCTAGTAATTATGTCCATATAAACATGTATATGCACAAAAGCTGCGCATTATCTACCATGTATTCAGTTGTGAAAGTAGAATAACATATATGAATATTTTTATTACTTTCAAGCTCCTAAGAAAATTTAATTTCGGCATTAAATAGCCCATAAGGAGTTGATATGCCGTTAAACAGACACATCAATAAGCTTATTTAAGTTGTTGCACCACTAAAGGGTGTTTCATTGAGACGGATTAAAGTCAACAGTAAATAAATCAGTGTTATTGGTGAAAATTTATTTATTTCTCTATTGGATTTTGTTAAGTCATGGCAATTATGTATGAAAAATAATATCACCCAAATGTCCGCCAAGGCTTCGGCGGCACACCTCCACTCGATGGTCAAAATTTTTAATGATGTCTCTGCATATTTGCTCCTCGATCTCACCAATATGCCTTATTATCTCATCCTTCAGCTGTTGAATTGTTGTTGGCTTGTTGGCATAGACCTTACTTTTGAAATGACCCCAAAGAAAGAAATCTAAAGGCGTCAAGTCGCATGAAATGGTTGCCAACTGACTCCGCTATTTCGAGAGATGATGCAACCTGGGAACTTCTCATTGCATTTTTGTTTGAACGTCCATTTTCGTAATAGGCTTCGATAACTTTAACACGTTGTTTGATTGTTAATCTTTCAATGGTTGAAATTGCCAAAGACTTAAGTTGTTAAATCTGAAAGAAAAAGCAAAAAAATCATTAGACGCTTAAACTTAATTCATATTTAAAATCGGTCCGAGTTATTGGAACACCCTTTATAATATTTTGTTAGCCTATGCAACACTGACCTGAATTTTTAATATCACGTTTCTACTTTGAATCATAGATAAAAGACACCCAACCGGGTGTGGGCAGTTTTCGTGGCTATATGTTTGTTAACATGTACACATGTTGATATGAACGTACCATTTAAACAAACTGCTTATGAACCTGACTTAAAATCACTTTTACTTCGTATGGGAAACACGTGGTAGGAATCAATCTTCTTCTGTGTACCGAGTCCTTTCATGATTTAACCGATCATGCCTCTCCATAACTTCCTTTTCTTTGTAGCTCTTAGTAGATTTTGTCTTTTTTGCTATCTCTCCTAACCCTTGTTCTGCCAATCATTTACACGAATGAGGTAGGTTAGTCGCTGCTTTCCTCAGTCTTTGTAGATATTAGGGTAGTGCAATGGATAAACGGGTTTGTTACATTTATTTACATACTCTTGGCTATCCATCTCCTCCCCCAGCTATGGGTTAAATAGTAGGACATGTATCTGGAAAAAAATCATTGTTATCCTCAACATATTGCTAATAAAATGTTCACGCGCAAAAAATTATTCTTACAACTCAAAATAAGTTTTAGTTTTAAATAACTAAAAAAGTGTTGATAAGTCGTAAAAAACAAATTAATCATTCAATCATTTTTTTTTGTTTCGCCTGCCTTCAGTATGTCCTGTGAGTGTCAAATTCTCCAGGCCCTTTTTCTCATTATGTCCGCTATAAATTTTAACTGCCTCTGATTCGAAGTATTCTTTTTGTTTCCATTATTTCCTAAAACTTCCTCATTACTCACATGTTCAGCCCATGGCATTCTCAATATCCTTAAATTAGAACGCCATTTCTCTTGCCTCATGTTTCTTCTTCATCCTTGAACAGATTATCCAGCATTCCCTGCCATTTGGTGTAAAACTGCGCACTTCTCAGCTACGCCATAAACACTGATCTCAAAACAAAAAATAAACTAATAAAAATCGATGTAGTTTTACGTTGCTATATTCATATATTGTTATCTGGGGGAAAATATATAACAAAGTGGAAAAGTTTTCTTGTGACATGTTTCTTCCTTTAGGATTTACACGTCACAAGAAAATTTCTTCCACTAAGTCATACATTTTTCCCAAATATCGTTCTTGGTATATAAAAATATATATCGTTATCTCGTATTGTTATCTAAAAGGTGATACCACCATGTTCAAGAAATCTGACCATAAAAGAATTTATCGAACCTGATTGGGTAATATTACATATGCTTATATTGTCTGCTTGTGGCTTTCAAACAATTATATAAGCAGCAATAAATCACTACATAAAAAAACGCCCTTGAAATTACATTGTAATATGAAAGCGTGGAATAAAATCTTTTTTCTTCTTTTCTTTTTATAGTTTTATCCATTTTCCCGTTACACCAAGTTTCCCAACCGTTTCCTTTGAAAGCCGGAATTAAATAAGCAAATATATAATCTGGCTTTTATTCAAAACTAATTCAAAATTATTTCTGCCTCATATCACAAAATGAAAAATTTAGGAAATGAAATGAAAAAGAAGAAAATAAAATAGCCCCAGCCTCACCAAATAAATAAATAATTAAAAAATACTCATGTTATTGTCACACCTCCAATGCCCATAAATTATACAAAATAATATAAATCTATTTTTCATTATGAATAATTTTCAATTTGGTGCTAAAAATAAAAAGTCACCCATCCATTCAACACCCGACTATTTATCGCTCCATTTATTTTTTTCTTTAACCACAGAGCACATAACGTACATATAGTAATACATACTTTGGGTAACTTGAAGCGGTGTAATGGTTAACAAATTTGTTTCGCTAAAAAAAAAATACGACTGAGTAGTGTGTCCAATCCTCACCAGGTTTTCCATGCTTTCGGCGCTGTGCCACATCTAAGCTGAGCTTAGAAAATCCCCGCAGGGTACCTCGACGTTTTTGTAAAGGTTAGCAAACTTATCTCGCTACAACAGTTACGATTAAAAGTGAGTTCAATCCTAACTCCGTGCCTCACATATTTAGTTGTATGCCACATCTAAACTATGCTTAGAAAATCACTTAAGCACACCTCGATGTGGTTTAATAGTTAGAAAGCTTGTCTCGCTAAAGCAATTACGACTGAGTGGTGAGTTCGATCCTGCGCTTAGAAAATGATCGTACCTCAATGGCCTTCCAAGTTATAAAACTTGATAATCAGATGTACGGAACGGTTAACAGTTAGGAAAGAGAATCGAGTTCGTTATGTTCACTTTTGCATAAATACCCTTAGGAAAGGCATGAATTCATCTCTTCTTACTCCAGCTATGGGTTAAATAGAAGGACTGAATGTTTCCTCTTGTCTTTAGGTAACAACCAGTCGAAGCAGAAGGAAAACTGATTCCAAAACCAACCTGTAGATGGATTGGTCTTGTCATACTATCTAGCCCAAGAAACACCATTGCAGGTATGACTGCAGTACATGTGATGCCCTTATGACTTTAATGAGTTAGAGAACTCGTGACGTATTGCAAATATATATATTTTTTTAATTTTCGTCATAAAATACGTATTTCCTTCGAAAAGAAACTTCTTGAAAATCTAACTGTTTTTATTCATTTCAATCCAAGCAAAGCAATACAGCCACTAAGGCACAAGAGGTTACTGTGTGTGAAAGAATAAGAGAAAAATAAAAACATTATTAAAGTGAGAGAGAATCATAAAAAAAACAGGAAATAAGAAGGTAGAAGATAATTACTGACATTGCATTTAAATGTTTGAAGAGTTAAAAAAGTCAGAAGCCAGAAGAGAGTTCCACAAGTGTGAGGTGCGAAAAAAGAAACTGTAAGCATAGAACTCTCGGTTAAATCTCGCAATTTCAACTGTAAAATGATGAGACCTAACCGTTAATCTAGTACCACGCATAAATTCGTAAAGTTTAAGTACCAAAAAGGAAAGCTCATCAGAACAATTACCGATCATGGCTCTCGACAATTTCTTCCTCTTTATAAATTTTGTCTTTTTGTTATCTCTCGTTAACTTTGTACCGCCATCCATTGCTCGCTCGGTAGCTTATTTGCCTCTGCACCTCTTATCTTCAATCTATCCCGTGAGTATTGAATTTTCCAAAGCCTCTTTTATCATTATGCGCCATAGAAATTTCAAGTGTTTCTTTCTGATGTTAAGTATTAGTCTCCTTTTTGTTTCCATTTTCTCTAAAATTTCGTCGTTGTTCTCATGATTGGTTCATGGTATTCTCAGCATTCTTCTGTAGAACCATATATCGGTTGTTTCAAGTCTCTTCTTCCGCGTTCCCTGCCATATGTAGGCATCCCTTTACCTCGCGAGATAAATATAGCACCCTGTTTTCTTAAAATTCAGTCCTTTGGTAGTGAAACTGGATTAACTTCTCCAGGCTGCGAATCTGGGCGATGGTATGTGAAGCCGTGCGCAGCCCAGACGACATGGACTCCCTCTCTCGGTCGTACCGACAAGATCCAAACGAATACAATTACTTTTGGGTCCGACTTGGCTGCAGAAGTCGACAGCCAACAGCCTACGAGAATCAACACCTTGTTTTCTGTCTGGATTTACTTTCATAGGCTTTTCCGTGTTTGGATATGATCACAAGGCAGATGAGGTTTAAAATTTTTCTTCCATTAGATGGACTGCCTTTCTGGGCTGTCGAGCTCTATCTGCCCGAAGCAGCTGGTTATGAGGTACCAGTTCTTCGCTTTACCTCAGTTATCAGAGACTATTTTAGACGCATATGCCACAGAAGCATTTTATAGATATTGGGAGCATGTCCCCACTATCACACCCGCCTATGACAACTTTTGGAACATATATAATGTATGTATATAAACACTTTATACATTACGTGTTTAAGAATAAATTAACGGTATTTAAATATATAAAACGTTAGATAAACAATATCAGTAGAAAGTGAGACAAATAACAAAATAGTCGTACATAAATAAACAAACAAAAATATCAAAAAGTTTTTTTTTTACTTTGAGAAAAACATAGCAAAAAGAAAAAGAATGAAAATATAAATCTGGATTTAAGCCTAAAATACTCGAAGATTATGAGGTCAGTATATAATAATACAATTTATAGTACCTTTTTGATAGTATTAACACCTACACTTTCAATTGGTAAAAAAACGAGAGGAGAAAATGCAAAGTTGATAAATATAACTTTTTAGATACGCAAAAACAAATAGAAAAATAAAATAATCTTCAGGTTAGTTGTACAAAAACAATTAAATACTACTACTACTAGTACTACTATTATTATAATATTGTTATTATTATTATTATTATTATTATTATTATTATTATACTGTCATTATTACTATTACTATTATACTGCCATATAGTAGGACTGTTATTACATAACAGTTCAATATTCTTTTCTTTATTTCTAACGCAATTTTTCTGTTCCTTAATACTTTGCATAGCTTTTGGAAGGTATCTTTCGCTATTCTAATGTGCATTCGGATTTCGGTGTCACATTTTCGTTCTCTGTCAAACCATTTCCTAAATATCTAAATGGTTGTACTTGCTTGATTTTAGTGTCTCCAATTCGTCGTTCTCACTTTGAGTTGTCCCTTTTTGCTGACAACCATACATTCTGATTTCTGACAATAGACAGTCCCTTCTTCTCGCTATCCTTTACTGTCTTTTATAGGAGTTCCTGCAGTTTCCTTTCTGCGTCTATTATCAACATTGTTTCATGAATTCATTAACACACGGAAAATATGTTGTCAGCTGAGAGGCTAAAATGGGCAGCCATCATAATGTGCCCTAGAAATTTCATCTGTCCTTTTTCTGGTTCTAACGAAGTTTTTACTGTTTCTTAATACTTTTCTTGCTTTTGGAAGGCATCTTTTAGTATTCCAATGCTCCTTCGGATTCCAGTGTCGCACTTTCCGTTCTCTTCTAAAACACTTCCCAGATATTTAAATTTTGGTACTTTTTTTATTTTGGTATCTGCAATTTACATGTTGAGTTGTTGAGCTTTTGCTAACAACCAAGCAGCCTGTCTTCTTGCAATTGTTATTAAATCCTTTACTTCTCATTTTTCTTCACTATCCTCTGTAGGAGTTCTTATAGTTTGTCATGAATCCTGGTAGAACTTCTAATTCTTTCAGAATCGCTTCACTGTATAAGTTAAATAAATCCGCTGAGATCACACATCCTCGTCTCACACCCGTTTCTGTTTTTGTATATTTACGGAATTCATTTTGCATCCATATATGCAGACGGTTCTGGATTATTCTAAAATCCTTCTCAAATATGCAAAGGTTACCTATCAGTTCCAACAGTTTTTTGGGATTTCTTTATCAAAGACTTTTGCATATGTCGCTTATCTTTGTCTAAACCTTTGTTTGAAATATGAATGAATATTTGGTAGCTTGTTTACGTAAATATTAATTCCAAACTATACTTGCGTATTACATCGCTGGAAATACAGTATTCATGAAAGACAAAAAAGGCACAAGAAATATTTGTTTGAATAAACAAGATGACATTTATATTGCTAAAACCTAACAAGTACATAATTTCAGAAAATCTGTTGGAATCTTGAAATTTCTGACTGACCGATATTGAAATTTGTGAGCGTAATGTCCATGTTACATTATTAGTATTTAGTGAGGAACATACTAACATCAAGATGTACTGATATGTACTAAGCTTAGTTTAAACCAGCACAAAGTAGAGATTCTGAATAAAGAGTAAGAAGTTTATGTTGTACTAATCTCCTAAGAGATGACCATGCCTACTTTGAAAATCAGCATACGAAGTGTTGGCTTTTACCTAGGTACGAACATAGGTTGGACATATACTCAGCAAGCAAATTTAATTATTCACTAGCTGAGACATAGTAAGGGGACATTTAGTGTCGATCAAACCGATTGCGATAACGAACAGATATGCGAGAATATTTTCAGATAGTAATGTTCACACGTATTGGTATGAAAATAAATATCTTTAAATTAAATTTATCTGGAAATCAACGAATTGCTTTATTTACTTGGAGCCGTATTAAATTTCTGTATTCGATTCAGCATATGTCTTTTGTTTTTTATTTAATCAGTAATACAAAAATGTATTTATCGCTCTTGATAAGGTGTACTTCATCGGAAAGAATTCTGGGTAATTTTTAATCTGAGACAAATTCAAAAAATATCTTTCTACTTTGGAGTTGCATATATATATATATATATATATATGCAGCATATCGTCATTTAAACATGTTTCATTGAATAATATGGATATATTATTTAGTTTTATAATAATCTTTTCTAGTTCTCTAATCAGTTTCTTGACGTTAAAGAAGGCGCTGTAGTTTTTACTTAACCAACGATGATAGTTACAGTGAGTTTCTATTTGCAATACATCCCTGAGGATGATTTCGGAGGATATCGAAAGTACTTGGGTAACAAAACAAATCTACATATAAACGAAGCGCGTTAACGCGTTTTTAAAAATCACCATCACAGCGATCACAGTTACAATAAGTTTATCTCTGTAATTCACTTCTGTGGATTATCTTAGAGGAGATCGGAGGTACTTTGGTTGGAAAAAAATACGTGCCTTTCTTGAAAAATTTCGTCTTGACTGATTAGAAAACTAGAAAGAATTATTATAAAAAAAAAATAGATAGACATAATATGGCTATCTTATTAAATGAGACATGTTTGAATCCAACTTAACTCAAAATGATCATAAACAACCAAAAACATAAACCTAAACCAGCTAAAAAATCATCTAAACATTTTAACATTTCCTTCTCCAACATCCGTTGTATTCGTACCAACTTTTGCAATGTGGAATTGTTCCTCTTCGAAAAGTCTCCTGATATACTAGCTCTCTGCGAGACTAACCTTAACTCGTCAAACCTTTCTCGATTCTCTCCTAAGAAAGGACTCTAACATCCACGTTCATAGCCTGGGAGTTTATGCCCGCGATCATCTCTCGCTGTCTAGGGTACTCCTTTTGGAATCTCCTGACCATTCGTATATGTGTCGCCGTCTATCTCTCCTCAATTCAGTAAGCTATCTCTTCTTTATCGTTACCCTTCTTCTCAAGACTGTGGTCTAATCGATAACCTTTCCGATAATATAGCCATCTCTCTAACCTCGTTTACACGCATATTCGTGTTCGGTGACTTTAACTCCCATATACCATGTGGCTTAAACTGTAAGTGACCTCGTTGGCAAACAAATCCTTAATCACTCAATCCCTCACGCAAGTGGTTGACTTTCATACAGGTTTTCCCCAGTTAGCCTGACAGTAACGCTCCCCTTCTCGATCTCTGTTTTACCTCCATCCCTGAATTTTATCGCTATACGCAGCTTTAACCTCTTGGCAACTCTGATCATAACGTAGTGTCTATTAACATCTCCTTCCACTCGCCCTCTAGCTATCATATCTTTCTGTTATCAACACACAGACTGGGACTCGTTCCGTGATTTCCTTCGCGACATCCCTTGGAATGTGGTTTTTAATCATCCCGTTCATAATGTGAGTCTGGGGTTTCCTCCTGTGTAAAAGCCGGCATCGAGGCTTTCATCCCAGCAAGAAGATACAAAGTTAAATCGTGCTCATCTCCTTGGTTCTCAGCTGCTTGCTCAGCTGCTATAGCCCATGGGAATCTCTTCTTCCGTCTGTACCGGACCGATATGTCTGATTGCAACAGAGGTCATTTGTCTTTGCTCGTAATGAGTGCAAGTGTGTCCTTAAGGAAGCAAAGCCCCTATTTGCTGATAGAATGAAACAACTCTATTGCATCTCGCAAGTTTAGTTCTAAAGATTATTGGCGGCTCTGCAAGAGTGTGTTGAAGAATAGCACATCCAAAATCCCTCCTCTATTCAATCAATTCGAAGTTCTAACTTCCATAGCTGATAAGGCTGAATGCTTAGTGTTATGGGGTCCACCCCTTTTTTGATACAAGTGGACTCGACCAGTGTGTACTTGTACTGCTGCCGGTGAATACCCGGGAGAGATACACTGATAGAGTGATACAGTGAACAGTGAGAGAGTAAGAGTGTGAGTTAACCGCTTTGTAGGAGTCACAGTTACGAGCACGTAGACTCTGAAGGAAGTCATACTTTGATACTGAGTTTACCAGACTGTATATATATTATTATTGCTACTAACCGCATTTCTGGATCTACTAACCGTATAACCAATTGTATTATTACGTCAATACATTTATTTGCTATATTCCATTCCTTCGTTTGTCATTCATTTGAGACCGGATTTCATCTCGGAATCCACAACACTTAGCTCGGAGATTCTCATCCAACTCGACTCGTCCGGAGTACGCATACCTGATCCCCCCCCCTAGAACTGAGACTCTGTTGAGTGAGATGAGCATAACCCTGTCAATGGTATTGGAAGTCATCTCTAAATTAGACTCTCATAAAGCAAGTGGTGGTGACGGGACACCAGCCGTAGTCCTAAAGAAATGTGCTCCTGAGCTGACTCCGGTTCTCTCCAAACTATATAACTATTGCCTCGCTTAATCTTGCTTTCCCGCCTGTTGTAAGTCCTGTTTTTAAGATCTTTGGATATCCTTCTGACCCATCAAACTACCGTCTTATCAGTCTCCTACCACTCTTCGGCAAAGTCTTCGAATGCCGAAGTGGTTAAGTACCTTACCTCCCATGATCTACTCTCTGACAAACAATATGTTTTCCGCATTTCCCAGTCTACCGCTGATGTGCCATAACTGAATTTTTATACCAAACTCTTGATAATAACGAAGGCGAATTTCGAGCTGTGATTCTCGATATCTCTAAGGCGTTTGATAGGGTTCGGCATACCAGCCTTCTACGTAAGCTTCAGGTATACGGTATTACAGGACTGTTATTTGATTTAATCCAATCATTCCTGTCAAACCGTGAAATGAAGTTCGTCCAGTTCCGCAATTCTCTATCCTGGGACGTACACTGTTTCTGATCTTCATCAACGATCTTCCTGATGTGACCCCTTGATTATCATGTGTAGGGCGCAGTTGAGAGAGAGACCAACAAAACTCCTTGTAACACCAAAGGCAAGGATTATGGCAGTATTCACCAACTTAAACAAGGAGGCCGTTCAGAAGAGTTGTAGATTTCGATTTCGTCTGGAAGCCATAGTTGAAGCCAATGGCGATTTTGTAGAATAGAGTTACTCTTTAGTATTTTAAATTATTATTGTGCAGCTTTGGTAAATATATGTTAAAATGAGATATCAATATTATTTTCATTTCTGCATAATTTAGACGATAGTTTATCCATCGTATACTGTATAGTAATATGAAAAGAAATGGTAAAACATAATTATTTCTGGTCGCAGTGCCTATTCTAAAACACCACTTCGAGGTGTTTGGTCCATGAGTTGACATTCAAATAGCATATAGTTGCTTAACTCGTTGAGCGCCTCTCGTTAATGCACAATAATTAATTTTATAATTTCACCCAAGCAAGACGATAATACCACTAAGTCGAAGGGGTTACTGGAAGTGGAAGAGAGAGAGAGAGAAAGAGAGAAAAAAAACTTTAGTGGGTAGAAAGGACAATAAAAGAACAGAATTTAGGAAGAGAAAAGATGGCGACTGAGATTGAATATACATTTTTGAAGACTCTAGATGGCAGGGAAGCAAGAAACCGAACATGATTATTGCACCATGCACCATTCCACATAAGCAGGAGAATCCAATCATGGCTGTCAAACAATTTCTGCGACACATCACCCCTTATCATAGCCATCCATCTCCATAGACTACAATCCCTTTCATTATTCTGTGGGGCGTAGTTGAGCGAGAAAATAACAAAACCCCTTGTAAAACTAAAGATGAACTGAAGACAAGGATTATGACAGCAACGACCAACTTAAACAAGGAGACCCTCTAAAAGAGTTGTAGGAGATTTCGAAGCCGTTTGGAGGCCATCGTTGAAGTCAATGGCGATTTTATTGAATAAATTTACTCTTTAGTATTTCAAGATATTTTTGCGTAATTTTTGTTAATATATCTGTTAAAATGAGAGGTCAGTATTATTTTCACTTTTGCGTAATTTAGAAGACATTTTATCTATCGCACCCTGTACGCACACACACACACACACAGCAGGAATCAGATATTTATTTTACGTTTACCTTAAAAGTGGTGTAAGGCCTGGACAATATAATAATGAAAAGATTAACGGATTTGTGTGTTGTAGCAGCAATTTGCAGATGACAGTTAAGTTCACTTCTACAAATGTCATGAGTGAATCGCAGAAACCTTCCCGTTATCTAATATTGGCAAATCAATATGCCGTTAACTAAGTTTTCTACTCGGCCACTTATGATGTCATGTCCCCATCCCATTGATGACTTCCCACCCCTCAGTAATCTATTTTAGAACGATTGACGTAAAAATGCTGCCTAGCTGTTTTATTATTCAGAAATAAAATTATATGTTCCTTTCTCTCTCTGTATATATATATATATATATATATATATATATATATATATATATATATATATATATATATATATCCGATGCAATGAGAACGAAAGTAATATATAAATTCTAACGTTGACAGCATTAATCCAAAAGAGGGCTCGATATCGATAGTAGAGCGATAATTATTAATTATAATTTTATCATATTGACAAATCGGTACTCACCTGTCGAGGTGCAGTTGAAATGCACCGAAACGAAGTTGTATCTTTGTAGTGAGTAAAATGTTTTGTCTATATGATAAAATTATAAAAAATAATAATAATAATAATATATATATATATATATATATATATATATATATATATATATATATATATAGATAGATAGATAGATAGATAGATAGATTAAACATTATAAGTTTTTTTTTGTATTATTGATTAAACATTATTTTTAATGGATACTAATATTTGAGTAGTGCTGTTTTTATTTATTTATTAAATAGTATATTTATTTCCATCTACCGTCCAGAATATATATATATATATATATGTGTGTGTGTGTGTGTTTGTGTGTGTATGTGTGTTTCATTGAATAATATAGAGATATCGTGTCTACTTTCGATCTTTCCAAGATCATCTTCAGACAAATTTATTGTAACTGCCATAAAATACTTGTTTTTTTTGTTTTGTTTTTTTAAAAAAAACAAAAAACTGTGACGCCTTCCTTGATGAATTTCATCTTAACATCAAGAAACTGATTAGAGAACTGGAAAGGGTCAGTATAAAAATAATCAGACAATATGCCTTAATCCAGATCAGCGTAAAAACGTATTTTAATAATTTCTCTTTATTTTGACTCAGGTCAAAATCTAGGAACATTCACAAATCGTCTTTTCATTGAAAAATGTATCTATGTCAGCATTGATTGCTCACATAGGATTACGTTTCAGACTTGTACTTCAAGCGTGTATTCTATATAAAAAAAAAGTATGTATATTAAAAATATGTAGTTTTTGGTAGTTTAAAAACAATGAAAATTACAGTCGAGAAATAAAAAATGTATATTATAGATGCACATTAGGCTAAAAATAACTTGACTTTACATTTGCGAGACATCCTAATCAATAAAAAAAATGATTGTGCAAGAAGATAGAGATCGAGATAAAGGGGGAAGAACCAGGAGATAGAAAAAGGCAATGATTGGCAAAAAGATGGTAAATGAAAGAGAGAGAAAGAGAAAAATAGAGATAGTTGAAAAAAGAAAGAGTCGCGAAAGAAAAGAAAGAGTTGTATTATGAAAGTCTAAAATGATAGCATAACAAAGCATCAATTAAAAACTCTTTTGATGTACGATGATAGAATTTACAGTCATTTATTTTGTTGGTTTATAAGCGATCTCAAATAAAAGAAAAAAAAACAAAACGTAAATGAATTTCATAAAAAGTAATTAGCTTATGAAATTAAAAAAATAATAATAACATTCCAGAAAATGTGGCGGCTAATTGACAGAGAATCGATCAACTAGCTTATTATTATCTTGTAATTATTATTGTATAATTGTTATATACAAAATAAAGTGTCGCTGTCGACACTGGAGTTTGAACACAGATCACCCGAGAGAAAACACAGGCGATCCCATTTTGAATAAGTAGATCACGAAGTGTATATACAGGAATTAGCGTGGCGTCTAAGTGATCACTATACGGATTACTATTCGGATCACTATTCGGTGGGTACTTTTCGAGCGAGTATTATCGAGCAAGTACTATTAGTGCGAATGTTATTCGAAAGTGTCTGACACCAGTATTGTTCAACGGCGTCACCATAGTTGTATCTGCGATTACAAAATCTCTACTACATCGAGCATTACAAAAGTGTCAACGAGTATTCGTTGACATTACAAAAGTGGCAACGAGTGTCTGTTGACATCACAAAAATAATACAGTTTTTTCTTTCTAGATTTTTAAGCCTAAATGTTAAGGGTGCGCATTATACACAAGAACTAAATATTAACACTGCTTTTGATCTAAAAAAAATTATTCATACAGATATTACACAACAGTAAGCCTGGTTCACTGTTTAATGGCTTGTTAATCTTAACGCCTACAAAACCAAACTGCTCTCTATTAATAATCTGAAAGACTCCCTTTCTGCCTTGCTAAACCCCAGGTGAGTGACTTGTTGTGCCTTCTCGTGTTAACATTCTCGGCTGACATGAAGTGAAAAGACTATATTGAATCCATTGCTTGGTCTATTGCTAAGAAAGTTTTTTCACTGTGTCGTAATATACAATTTTTCTCCCCAGAATATATCTTACATATCTATAAATGTCTACCATTCATCCAAGCTTAGAATATTATATGGTCCGGTTCCCCTGCTATATATTTAGATATTTTTGATAAAATCCAAAGCAGAATCAGCAATATTATTGGTCCTGATCTGGTTTCAATGACTTTTCCATCACCATAAGTTTACCTCCCTGTACCTTTTCTATAAATACTTCCATGGTAATTGTTCCGATAAGCTCTTCGCTATGGTGTCTAAACTTTTTAAAATTTATTTACAGTATTAACTTGTCAACAAGGTCTCATGAAAGTTTATTCTACATTGTCAATCTAGTAGAAGTCTTTGTCGTCTTCGATATCGTCGTCGTCCACAGAGTCATTTTTCGTTCTTCCTCAAAAAGGATGTCATCCAGTGCGTTAATGATGAAGCATTTATTGAATGACATTTCCAAAATGGTTTCAGGGAATCTCTACCAGGTTCTCATTATCCATATAAATCTAAAGGAAAACTTGTTGCATTTTTGTATGAAAATGCCTCCTTGTTTGCTTTCAATAGTGTGTCAATTTTGTGCCTCAAAATAACGTGTAAATTAAATAAATTCATAATTTTAAATCGATATGAACAGGATAAAAGTTGAACAAATGTTAACTTCAGATTTAATTTACCTGCTACAAATTCTAGAAGGTCAGTGCGTATTATACACGGGAGATGTCCCTTTCCAGAATTTTGTAGCCCAAAATTTAGGCGTGCGTATTATACACGATTAATTACACTACGTTGATTTATTTACTTAAATGTTTAATTAGTTTAAAATATAAATGATAAGTGAAAACTTCGTCGGTTAGACGATAAGATTAAAATCCTGTAACGACTGATGATCGTAATAACATTGAACTCAAATAGATGAATGGTTGTAAAACTAAATCACGACCTCTTCTGACTTTCTTTCGTCTGCTTTAGGAAATTTACGACTAACATTTTTTCCTGAAGCTGTTTTATCAACTGTGGGTGCTTCATTTTTAATGTAATCCTAGAATTTAAAGATTCTGGAATAGTGACTCTCAGCCCGTATAAGTCGTTTTCTCTTAGATGGAACGTATTTTTTGAAACCTCCCAAAATCTTAATCTCCAAAAATAATAAGCTGACTTTGAATACGGTATTGTAATCCATAAGCACATTTTGATATACGGTCAACAAAATCAACCCATCTTTACAGTGTATGCTTGGAAAAGTCATACAATATCATAAGATGTCGCCTCTAATTATGCCATAATATTTTTTTAGTGATGGAAGGTGGAGTAATGGATAGCAGCACGGATTGAGGAATCAGAGTTCGAATTCCAGTTGGATCCATTACATTACGTGCTAATACCCTTGGGAAATGTATGAATCCTCTTCTCTCCCAGTATGGGTAAATAGCAGGACAGACTGGGCTCTATAGCCTTGGATGGCAACTGGTCTACCACAGAAAGCAATGACAACCCACTGCGGAAAAAATCTGCCTCGTCTGTCATGTATCGAAAGATACATGATCGCCTAAACGTGTATCATGCATGTCACATAACTGACTGATAGATCAAGGGTTTAAAAACTAAGCTCGATCAACTAAAGTATTTTAAACTTCTTAAACATAAATTGCAAAAAATACGATGTATTGGTGTTATTAATAACAACTCGTACCTCAGCAGAAATAAAAAATCTTTGGAAATTACATTTAATTCTAACATTATTTTATATCATTTCTGGTTTGCAAGCTACGCGTAAAATTTACCATTGCAAATTTGACGTGGTTACGCTCGAAACTTAACTATTGACGTTAATGACAAATGTACGTTCAGTATATTTTCAATTATGCCGAGCACAACAAAAAATTTAAAAAAAAAACCCGGATCTTTTTTATTTTTTGTTGTTTTAAGAAGTAGATATGCTTGCCTTCGAAGTCAGTTCCTTGACGTTAAAACGCACGCCCCAAGCTATGTCCACAAAACAACTGTTTTGTATTTGAAAAAAGAACGTATTTAGATAGTCGTGACACTTTACAGAAGTTAATTCGATGTTATTGAACTTATCTTTAGAATCGTAATTGTTCGACTCCTTCTAATTGTAATTCATTTATTAGGAAAAGTCATTGAGTTGCATTCAGAATATTGGGGTGTTTATTTTTTTGTGTCAGAAAAAAATAAGTTTAATAATAACCTACGAAGTTTTAGGGTTAATGTAGGCCTTCAAAAAGAAAGAAAACTTGTCATGTGGTTAAATTTTTTTGTATAAACAAATAATCTTGTTGCAGAAGAATGATTACGTAAGTAATTATTAGTGTGGAGAATTCGATCCTCATTGGGTGCTCTACACTTGTAAACCTGTGTTGGAATAAGCTAAAGTTAGTAAATACGAGGGATACTTTTTACACTTTCAGTTGATAGGATTATTGAAAAATCCTGAACTGTTTAAAGGTTCTTAATTGGACGGATTCTCAGTACATATTACTTGTTAGATATTCATTTACAAATCAAGTTATCTTTTTTTTTTTTTACAGTAAGTTTCTCCCTGTACAAGGCCCAGGGGTCACCCAAGGGGGTTCCCAGTGGGGAAACATCCTATTGGAGTCTGTTCCACAGAGCAGCAGTTCGCGGGAAGGAGCGTAACACGATGGTATATGGATGGAATGTGGGTGGTTTGCCACAATGAATGTGGCATGGTGGGACCTAACTGTGAAGGTTAGATCTAGCGGAAACAAGGAATGTAGCTCGTCCGAGCACTTTCCATGGCAGTAACTATAGAGCAGTAAGAGGCTCGTTACATCCCACCTGTAAAAGAGAGGGGTCGAAGGGTGGAAAATAATTCTTCTCCAGCAAGGACTCAGGGAAGCTTTTAAATTCTATCAAGACGAAAGTTAGGATCGAGCAGCTCCCACCCAACAGTACTCCATTTTCAGCATGAGGAGTCAGGTACATACTGGAGCGGCACAGGTGTTTAGTGATGGATCGTATATAAGAGTTCCACTTGAAGTCGGGTATGAGTTTGAGGCCCAGTATTCTCTGGTGGTCGTTAGTTCAATCCTAGGGTCAGGTACTACACAAAAGTGGAGTATACATGTTTAATGGAAAGACAATCAACATTATATGGACGAATCAACTCTCAAGAGTTAATTACACAACAGAATGAGAACAATCTAGCCCCGTGGACTGAATAAAGTGTTCGGTTCGGAATTGAAGCTAGATTATAATTTAGAAACACGACTACTACTTGAAATTTTTTTATTTATTAATTATTCGGACTAGTATCTCTATTGTGTTTTTCTTTTGTTTCATTTTTATTTTACAATATTTAGAAAAATATAAAACCCACTTACACGAACATTCTACTATGAAGACACTCTTCTATGAAGAAACTCTCCTATGAACACATCCTGCTAGAAACACACTTATCCAGCGAAGATACCTTCCTATATTCTTCTATGAAGACACAGTCATGATGTCATTGGATGAGTAATTTGACAATCAGCAAAAGTAACGCTGTATAAACGCTGGAACATGATTGTGTATTTTCCCCAAATGAGCAAATTATAAATTATATTTTTAACCTAAAATTAGATAGATTCCCCATTTGGATCTCTTCGAAAACTTTCCTAATTTCACGATTAGTCCTAATATTCACAAACTTTACCTGACTTCCAGGAATAAGTTGTCAGAAAAAGAAAACACTTTTGATTGCTTTCGACTGCAATTGAATAGTCAGTCAATAAATCGATCCGTGATTCTCAACTGACTGCAGATATCCAAACTTTAATGACGTCCTTCCATTTGCATACACCAAGCGAACAATTACGTACCATTGTACCATCTTAGTACCAAAATAGTGAAGACTAGTATATAACAAATGACCCACGTTAAAACCATTCCTTGGAGACTAATAACTCTTAGAATGCACTTAGTATCGATTGCTGTATCTTGCCAAGAAACTGAGTATCATTTATCAAAATAAATCTTTGATCAATTCACTTACTCAGCTAGTAATCACTGAAACTGAAAAGAGACGTTGTTAGTTACATAAAATGTTCACTGATCTTCTCATGAAGTAAGAGTGTACTTTGAAAAAAGTGACGCTATCAAAATCAGACAATGCAAATCTTCGTGATTAAATGTACCAGGATATAGCATATTAATTGTTAGAGATAATATGGCTTGATGAAATAGTCAATGATCGACCGATATATGTTAATTTTTTGTATCAATGATCCTTTCAAAATTGTCTATTTTTGCTTAGAAATAAATACGACTGTAAAAAAGAATGAAACTAAAATTACATGTAACAATCAATATATCTATATAAAAATCCACTCCACCATTCTTAAAGTGTACCGATTATTTTCGCTTAGACAATTGGGTAATTTTCTGCTGCCGTTCCCGTATCTTTAGAAGATGCGTGAATGTTTTTATTAATAACTAGCAGTAGAGCCCGGCGTTGCCCGGGGATGTAACAGTAAGAGACAGATCAAGTATCGACCATCATAAAGACTGAAAAATAAAATTGACAAAGATTATTGTTTAAGGTTGACGGACACGCATGTCTTAATTAGTTTTTTTTTCTGTTTTTTTTTTACGAATTGGTCAAACTCAAACAAAAACATTGTTTTCAATCGTTATGAGTCTACCGATTGAATAGAATTTTATTATAAACAAGTGTCTTATAAATGGAATTTTTAAAGAATTCTGAATGTAAAAATAAAGAAAAAAGTGTGCAAGACAATAAGAAACACTACCTGCCAAAAAAAAAGTGAAGTTTTGTTGAAATCGGTTGAAAAATGTAGGAAATCCGATCCCATATATAAACGAACACACACACACACACACACACACACACACGCACACACACACACACACACAACCTGGGTTTATAATAAGTATAACTCGATATGAGTTGTCCCCCTTCCACTCTCGCGATGCCTCTTAATCGTGTTTTCAAATTGATTTCGTGCAAAAACAATTGTGTTTTTCCAATTTTTGGCGTTGTCAGAACCACCGCAAGGTAATTTTACGTAGTCCTGTGAAGTTTTGTTGAAATCGGTTGAAAAATGTAGGAAATCCGATCCAATATATAAACGTACAGGCACACACACAACCTGGGTTTTATAATAAGTATGATTTATTTTTTTTACTTATAAGTGAACTGATACTATCTTTTGAACTCTTCGGATTTTTATCATTTTTATTATTAGCCATAAATCGCCATTTTATCACGAATAAATGGAAGTGGTAGTATATTTTCGAGATGTAACTATTACATTGTTCGAACTGTTATCCTCATTTTTATTGTCATTCACCATGTGTCGTTCTTCTTCAGGAATTTCGAAACGAACACTTTCTTTAGTCCAATTTCTGGATATTTTAGTTTTCTGTTAATTCCATTGACTAACTCAACTCTAAAGGCTTTTTTTTTCCAGGTATTGAACTCACAACTCTTTGGGTCAAGTCACTTTTTCACAACGCTTTTTTTATCCACTGGGTCATGTGACTTTGGGGACATCAGTGAGTGAATTTTTGGGACTTTTAAGCCTAATGTCTTAGTAACCATTTTTACCAGAGCTCATATTACAATTTTTGTTATTGTTGTTTTTCTCAAGCACTCTATATTACTGGTTCCCATGTCTATACTTGGCCGGCTTAGGAGATTTTTTTGCCCTAGCATATGCGCTGATTTCTTAAGTTTCCGTATTTTCCAGTGATGTTCTCTGTCTATTATTTCAACCTCATCCGTCAGAGGATGGCGATCTTTCTTTTCCCTCCATATATGGTCAGCCATGCCTGATATTTCTAGTTCTCCTTGTGTTACGACTTTACGGTGTTGCCGTAGTCTTAAGGAGGCGACCTTTTTGCCCCTGTATATTTCTTGCCACATTTACACGGGGGTTGCATACACTCTTCTACGAGTGGTCTTACTCGGAATAGGTGTCTGCGTAGTGTTGAATCACTCCTGCAGGTCGCCCTGATGTTATGTGGACCACAGATTTGAACTGCTTAATCGGTAGCAATATATGAAAAAGGTTTTTTAAAAAATAAATGCTATTTTACAGCTGCTTGGAAACGGCGACTAGGAGGAAATCACCACTTCCTGGCATATTGTTGTTTTTTATGGGGATCAAATTACATAGTTACATAGGAGACTGGACGACCCTTTTAACTTTTATAAAATGTTTTTTTTTTTATACTCGTAATCTGGAGTGATTATTCTATAGGGTGCGATGTCGCCATTTTATATTTTTAATTTCGCGCATGCGCGTTCTTTATTTTTGATTTTCTCGACTGCATAGTATAGTAGGGCACCGTCTGTGAGAAAAAGAGCGGTCGTGATCGCGAATTCCGTGAGCAATCAGGGTCGTAGGGACACCATGTGTACTGCAACCGCAGTAGAAGTGGTGTTTCTTGGGCAAGATAGCCTGACAGAGCCCAACACTAACCAGGCTGGTTTAAATTTTTCCTTCTCCTAGATCAAAGGATATAGAACCCAGTCTGTCCTGCTATTTTACCCATATCTAGGGGGAGAAGATGAGGATTAATTCCTTTCCAAAGGGTATTAGCACGTAAGTGAATGTAATGGATCCGAGTAGAATTCGAACTCGGCTTTCCGATTCCCAATCCGAACTGCTATTACTCCACTGTGCCTCCGAGAAAAAACACATTGACGCAATTCACTCCGACAGAAAATTGGAAACAGCATGCTGTACTGCTTGGCATTCTCACCGGAAGCTCCAATACGGACATTTCAGAGTGTTTAGGTGTCGATCTGAGTACAGTGCAGTGGAAAGATTAGGAAGAGTCTAATGGTGATTACGATGATGTTTGGAGTGATTATTATTGATGGCGACGTTGTGCCTCCATTCATCTTCCCACAGATCACCAGACTCAACACGGAGGACCACAAAAAGACGGTAGCGCTGCCCTGGGTCAAGAGGGTGGCTGATGGAATACCCTATGTCTGACAACAATTTTCTACACCGTGCTACACAATCAAGAGAACTCAGTCATGGCTGTCAGACAATTTCTGAGGCCACTCCTTACGTCTGGCCACCTGACGCCTTGAATGAAAACCCCTTGATTATTATGTGGGGCGCAGTTGAGAGAGAGAGAGACTATCAAAACTCCTTGTAACACCAAAGATGAACATAAGGCAAGGATTATGGCAGTATTCAACAACTTAAACAAGGAGACCGTTCAGAAGTGTTGTAGATTTCGAATTCGTCTGGAAGCCATGGTTGAAGCCAATGGCGATTTTATTGAACAGATTTACTCTTTAGTATTTCAAGATATTTTTGTGCAGTTTTGGTAAATATATTTGTTAAAATGAGATGTCAATATTATTTTCATTTTTGCGTAATTTAGATGACAATTTATCCATCGCACACTGGATAGTAATATGAAAAGATACACAATAATTAATTTAATAATTTCACCCAGAGAGAGAGAGAGAGAGAGAGAGAGAGAGAGAGAGAGAGAGAGAGAGAGAGAGAGAGAAGACTTTAGTGAGGAGAAAGGACAATAAAAGAACAGAATTTAGGAAGGGAAAATATTGCGATTGAAATTGCATTTACATTTTTTGAAGACTGTTGATGGCAGGGAAGCAAGAGACCGGAAGTGACTATTGCACCATGCCACATAAAGTAGGAGAATCTTATTATGTGTAGTCCTAGAGTTGACATTCAAATAGCATAGTTGCTCAACCCGTTGAACCTTGTACCACCTCGCTAATGCACAATAATTAATTTAATAATTTCACCCCAAGCAAGACGATAATGTCACTAAGACGAAGGGGTTAATCGGAGTGGAAGAGAAAGAGAGAGAAGGGGAGAAAGAACAATAAAAGTACAGAATTTAGGAAGAGAAAAGATGGCGATTGAAATTGAATTTACATTTTTGAGACTATTTCACCTGAGAAGTTTGAAAAAAAAGAAACTATTAGACTAGAACGAACGGTTATGTTGCTATTTCAAAAATAAAACGACGAAACCCCGTAGCTAATTTAGTTGCACGCTTAAATTCACGCAGTCGAGGTACCAATGAGGGGAGCTCATTAGAACAACTGGCATGAAAATATTTGTAGAAAAGACAGCGGAAAAATACGTCACGGTGGAGGGAAAGTGAGTGAAGTCGAGACGACAGGTCAGGGCCGATAACATTGCAGACACTTCTTAAGGATTTTGTCTGGAATCTCGAGATATATCGTAGGAGCACAAGACCATATATAGCAGCAATATTTAATACACGGACGAAGGTTAGGTTTTTAAATGCGCAAGATGGATTCTGGTGAGAAAATTATCTAGCACGATACAATAAAACAAATTTCTTAGCAGCAGAACTAGCAATTAATTCAATATAATCACTCCATTTCAAGTCAGTGGAAAACGTGAACCCAAGAAGGTACAATGAACTGCTTTTCTGTAGGTTAGCATCAGCCATGCTGATGAAGGGCAAACATGTTTTTCTATGATGATTAAAAGATAGCAGTTTCTTTTGGGGGACATTAAAATTTAGAAGCCCCAGTTAACAATTGATTGGGGGTACTTTTCGAGGGTTGCTACCAATTTTACTCTGTTGAACCTATTGGACTTACTATTAAGATAGGAGTAAATAGTTATGCCATCAGCATAAATACCTAGTTGGAAAGGACCTTGATGAAGGTAAGAAACAACGTAGGTCCAGGAATAGAGTCTATGCTTGACCCCCGCATTAATGTGTAATGTTCTAGAAGCGTATCAATTCAACATGACCTTCATTACCCGGCGTATTACGAACTACTGGATTAAGTCAAATATTCCTCCAGAGACAGCATAAACCTTGAGCTTGTGGAGAAGGCCAAAATAAGAAATCCTGTCCAACGCCTTCAAAATATCTAAAGTCACAGCCCGGGCCTTGCCGTTTTTATCTAGAGCCTAATAGACAAATTCGTTAATAACCGTTAACACATACGAGCTTAAATAACAGTCTTCTCCGTCTCTTCCTCTTCTTCCTTCTTCTTTTTCTTCTTCTTCTTCTGATTATTATTATTATTATTATTATTATTATTTGATATGTCCCGGAAAGGGATATATCTGAACGAAGTAGCTAAGTGGTTTTGGCTACTATAACCAAGTAGAATATGGTAGCAGTAATAGACTGGTAGGCATCGTAGTTGCAGGTAAGAAGTGTAGATCAATGGCGTAGTCCAATGGTCGTCGTTTTAGACTTAGCTCTCAGACTAAGGCTCTGACTCTCCTACACGTCCGTCGGTATTTATGACGGACACCAGCCAATCATGTTCCACTGAGGGGGAACACAGGTGTACGCATATTCCATTATTATTATTATTATTATTATTATTATTCAGTATTAATGAGGGCAAATGCCAGGTTCGTATTGATTATTAAGATATGAACGATAGAAATTACATGCTTTTTGGTGACAATAAAATAATCAATATTAACCACTTCTTGAAACGTTACTGTTCAGTCATTTTCCAATTCTATTTTACAAAAGGAAACAAAATTAAGTAAAAGCGTTGAAAAAAATAGATTTTGAAATTTAACACTTTTCGATATTCTTCAATATTTTCTAAGCATTAAATCAACTCGATCTTTTAGAAACGAAGAAAATGATCCACCATTTTTTATATCCTAATTAAAATCTTTCATTATAGATTTTACTATTTTATCAAAATAAGAAATAAACTGATATTTCGAATAACACTAAGATTGGGTCCCACGTTACGGCGATAAATTTTCAAGCCACTGTATTGAGAATCCGGAAAGATTCATTGATAATCCGAGCAAAGAACTGCATTAATAAAAATGATTTATTTGCACTCTAATATCTGATCAACCTTAGTTCATTATTATTTTTTAAAATTCTTTCTGGGTTGGAGCGAGACTCTACTTTATACACGTGATTGATATTAAAGATTGAACATATGAAATATTAATAAAATTGATACGCACTTTCACGCAGCTTAAAATAAAGCGACCAAGATCAGAATAATGGCCGCTCATGAATACTAATGCCTCTCTTCAAAAGATGTCGAACTGCACTTATCACCAAAAGTAACAACGTGGTTGTTTTTGCTCATAAGATAAATGATAACAAAACTAAGACTCATTTCATATGCAACCAAATAAAGTGCTATATTAGTCACTAACAAGAAATCCGCAACTTGGCCATAACACTGGGATCATTTCCATTGGGAAATTGTAGTATAAAGTGCTTTATTATTTGATATATGCCGAAGTATATAGTAATTAATTAGATATATCATCTACAAAATTGAACAAACTTATTCACAAATAAAATAAGAACAGACTTCTATTTTATATATATGGAAATGGTGATTAATAGTAACCCTGTTGATAGCCTCTTAGACTCCCTAAAACACATTAGATTTACTGTTATAGTTACTTAATTTATAAAGCAGGAAATTAATAGGTTAAACGTTGATACAATCTCCTCGCAGATGAAGAAAAGACTTGAAGTAACAGAAATGTGGTTCTACAGAAGGATGCTGAGAATACCATGGACCGAAAATATTAGCAACGACGGAGTTTTAGAGAAACTGGGAACAAAAAGGAGACTTATACGTAATATTAGGAAGAGATAGTTGAAATTTCTAGGGTAGGAAAGAGGGCTTGGAAAATTTGACACTCACAGGACAGATTGAATACAAGAGAGACAGAGGAAAGCAACGCATAACCTACCTGGCGTGAATGAATGGTGTATCATGGTTTGGGGGTTATAGCAAAAACACAAAATTTATTAAGAGCTACGAAGGACAGGAAATGGTGGAGAGACATGTTCATCAACACTCTGAAGCAACACAGCACATAAAGAAAAGAACAGCCCTCTACGTATTAATCATATTTGCAATGACTAAAAATGAAAGCCAAGGCAAAAATTTCAGCAAGCTTAAAATTTACTATAAGAATAAATAAATAGAATTTGATGTGTTTAACTGCCAGATGTTTTAATATTTTAAGTATTATGAAAAAAGAATAAATTTACAAATTTGTGAGCATTACAACAAGTTTTAAAGCCATGAGACAATTTATTTCAATATTTTAAAGACAAAATTTAATTGTTTATTTTGTGATTTGCAAAACTATACCCTCAGAGTTTGTCTATATTTCGGAAAGGAATATAAAGGAGAGACAGGCCGCCCCCTCAAGGTAAGGCTTCAAGAACACCAGAAAGCTGTAACGCGAGGGGAAGTAGAAAAATCAGGCGTGGCTGACCACATATGGAGAGAGAAGGGAGATCACCGCCCCCTGTGGGATCATGTTGAGATCATAGACAGGGAACACCATTGGAAAATTCGTAAACTTAAGGAATCAGCACATATGCTAGGCCACAAAAATCTCCTGAGCCGACCAAGCATAGAAATAAATACAATATGGGGAACCAGTAATAAGGAGTGCCAGAGAAAAGCAATGATAACAAAGTTGCAATATGAACTCTGGTAAAGACATGCAATGATAACAGCAAAAATTGCAATATGAGCACTGGTAAAAATGATGCTGAAAACATTAGGTTTATAATACTCAGAAGTTCATACCCAGATATCCTCAAGGACACATGGCACAGTGGATAAAGGCGTTGGTTAGATCCAGTGACAGACCCAAAGAAGGTGAGTTCAATTCCTGGTTAAGTCAGTGGAAAATTAGCAGGAGATAACTGATAACTGACATCCATCGTGGAATTAGAACAGTCTACCCCTGTGATCGAAATAAAGGGTTCAGTTCGAAATTCCAACCACCTGAAGAAGGCCGGAGCGTACAACGGCCGAAACGTTGTGACAAATATGGCGACAAAGATGAGGACAATAGTCCGACTAATGTAAATACTGTACAAAACTATACCCTGTTTGGTATAATTTCTCATAAGGATACCAGTAACACTTGAGACATTCATATTACTACGACAGTTCAACAGTTTAATAAAAAATATATAATAAGAAGACCAAACCAATATTTTATGTATATGTAACTAGAATCATTAATTAGCAATATTAAGTAATAGGTCACTGGGACAAAACAGTGAGAGAAATCGATAACAGATAGATATATTCTTCTTACATCTGTAAAACTCGACCTCTATATGACTGAGAAATGAGGCGAAGATAAAAATATGCTTCCGTCTAACAGTATAATAGCCGATATCGATAAGATATGTCCGCATCCTGGGTGTAAACTACGTCCAACAACAAGGCCTCTGATCAAGTCCTGGCCCCGGGTTGGTAGCACCTGTTAGGGTCCAAGTATAGGCAAATAGTTAAACCCCAAACTGTTGTCAAAACACTATGAAACTGTAAAAATAGGTTTTAATACCAGAAATATTACCAACAATGAAAATTTTGTCGACATTAAATAACCAATTGAAGTTGATATGCCGTAAAACAAAACAAAACAAAACAAACAAATAAACAATCAATACTGGAAAGAGCGATAATAGCTACTGGACTTGAAAAACCTATTTTCATAAAAAAAAAATTTTAAGAAAAAGATTTTATAACATTCAACTGTCAATAATACAAGCTTCAATAAATGCCGAATATTTGCTTATAAAGAAACGGCTAATAAAAAAAAAAGATATCAAATTTATATTCGGATAATATAATATAGTGATATAATATTTTTTTTATGCTGTATAGTATGGATATTTCGTAGCAAAGAGCTAATTTTAATAAACAGGGGTCAGAGTCTCTTGGGGAGGGAGGAATAATAAATGAATCAATATTTTATACACACGTATTTATAATCTAAAATCAAAATTTAATTAATTTTTGCTGTCGATATCTTTATTAGAAAAACATCCGATTATAATATTAAATGAACTGTAACCTCGAAATATCGATTTTGTTAATATTTTAATGTTTATTCACAAAACAGAATGACTGAAATTGACTCAGTTATAAAGACAAAGATACAAATAAAATAAAAATGTGAAGTCAAAGGGAATTTTTTAAAAATGGTTACAAAAGATTAGAGGAGATTTGTTAAAAAAAATTAAAAAAATAAAAACAATTTTACTAATTCTACTGATGCGTCTCCTCAGCAAGACCGTCGCTTATCGCGTCCATTTCTTCGAGTCCCGCGCCCACATAATCATTAAGAATGTGCATTGGTTCGATCTTGTGTCCAATGAGGAGTTCCGTTGGACGACCGTCTAGCCGAACATCCGCCACTCCATCGCAAGTCCTGCGATGACCTAACGAATACCGTACCAGAGTCATCTACCAAAATGGTGACGACCTTGCAGCAGACCATGCTGGAAAGACGTCGTTCGCTAGGACCCCCATCAGATTAATCTGGCGCTGGAGCATGTTCCGACGCTCTGCCAAGACCATGAGAGCTGGAGGGATAAGGTGGCTCTCAGGGGCTCAATGCCTTCATGACATGAGATTCAGCAGCAGCTACTGGTAGGCTTGTTGAGATGTAAACATGCTTACGTTGCTATGATTTTTATTTCTACGTTCCCCAGAATACATTCTCACAATTACATGCGATGTATTATTAATCATACTATTCAAATGCAAAAATTCCACAACTCAGTAGCAATTATTAAGAGAAAACGTCATAATTTCAAGAAAGTTTTAATTTTTTATAAACAGTATTTAGCCACATACAACTTTTACATACAGATCAGATTTTGACAAAAAATTAATTTGGATGAGAATAACAGGCAGAAAAAGAATATTTTTCACACAGACATTTCTGAAGTATTGGAAAGTATATATAATAATGGCTTTTGATTGTGGCGTATACAAAATAGTAAATGGATAAAAAACATTTTGAAAATTAAAAAAATGAATCTCAAACCTCTCTCTAATATTTATTATTGTATGGTTCATCCGTAAATTGATGAGATACACCGTGAAATTTCTTTTAGTGGTCTTCCGGAAAGGACATCCAAACCAAAGTGTTTAATGTGTCTATCATGAAAATAGGATCTCAAAGACATCAATACATACAAACATATATATATATATATATATATATATATATATATATATATATATATATATATATATGTATCGTATTTTTTTTTTTTTCATAGACAAAATTTACTCACGACAAAGATGCAACTTCGTTTCGGTGCATTTTTGCAATTTTGTCGTGAGTAAATTGTTTTTGTCTATATTACAAAATTACAAATAATTATTGCTCTACTATCGGCATCGAGCCCTCTTTTGAAATAACGCTTTGAATGTTAGAAGTTATATATTATTTCGTTCTGATTACATTCGGACGGACACACGCACGCACACATACACACACACACACATATGTATATATGATGCGCATGACCATCGCTATTTTCTCTCTCGTCCTCTCTCTGCTGTTATTTTAATTTTTAATTATCATATATATATATATAATTATTTATTTAAAAATATGATTCCAACTCGCGACATAAGAGGTCTCATGTTTCAAAACAAGAGCCGAAAACTTCAATATAATTATTTGAATTAAAAGTAAGCTCTGTTCCATCTTCAAGCGAAATTTTTTTTGGAATAACTTATTTCAGAAATTTCCATGGTAACAGCTAGGGCGAATTGTTTAAATTGGGTAGGCGTGTGTTGGGTGTTAATAATAAGTATCAGTATAGAGTTACTTTCATAGATATCAAGTCAGGGTAAGGTGGGGGTGTCTAAATTTGAAACGGAAGATGTTTTAGCCTCGTCTGGCTTACGTGTCTACGGAGATTTATTTCTTTTTTTTTATTTCTTTATGAAAGGGATTTATATATATATATATATATATATATATATATATATAACCATAATTCTGTGTGCAGATGGTAATAAAACAGTGCTCGATGTAAAATAACAGAGCTAAACGTTCAGAGATTCATAATTGGCCTAAAGCATGCCGAGGTGGGTTCAAGTTCTAGCTGAAGTAGTTAAAGTTGAAGTAGTAGGAATAAAATGTGAAGGTCTATTTTATGGGCCTATTACAAACCATCTTCTTATAGATTGTGAATAGATTAAGTCATAAAACTACTTCAGTTCACTTCGTACTAATGACCTCTCCCCCCAAAATCAGATCATCAGGTCAGAGATTACTTGCTGTTGCTTATACCATGTCACCCAGTTAAACCTATCACATGTAACTTGGAGAGTTGGTCGTTTACAGGAGAGTGACTCATTGCATCATTTCGAGGTAACGTTTTTCGCTGAGACGAAGTGGAAAGATAATATTGAATCAACTGCTAAATCTCCTGCTATCAATGTTTGTTAAAATGTGTCATGCCAGAAAATTTTTCTAGTCGGAATCTATCTTATACATTTTATAAGTCTACAATTCGTCCTTTGCTATCACATTTGGCCTGGTGCTTCTACTACGTATTTAAATATTTTTGATAAAATCTGCAATATTATCGGTCTTGACCTGGCAATCGGTTTAATGTAGCTTCCCAGTCACTTTTCTATAAATATTTTCATGGCAATTGTTCTTTGACGAATTTAAGCGCAATACTAGATTTACAGTTACGTCTAATAATTTAACAGTTGGAATGGCTAAATGTAACCGTAAGTTCTATGTTAATAGTTTCTTCTCTCACAATTCTCGCTTGTTGAACTCTCTTCCGGCTTCTTGCTTTCCAGCCAACTTTGATTTTCAGATCGTTATGATTTTCAAATCGTTAACTTCTGCCTTCTTAATTTCTGTTCTTTTTATTGTGTTTTTTTTTCTCATATTCTTTCACACCTAGTAACCCCCTCGCATCTTAATGGCTTAGGTTGAAATGATTAAAAAGCCTTTATTACCCCGAGAAATGCAATGAAAGACACAACTTGATACTGATGAAAATCTGTTTTTGATGAATAATCTGATTTCAAATCATTCTGGGAAGAATTTAATGCAAGTGGCTTGTCTTTGAAGGAAAATGTCGGCGAAACAAGAGTTGAAAAAGATAAATCTTCGAAAGTAAACGTAGTTCGCCTCCATTGGGCGGGTCAGTTGTCCAGAATGTGTCCCACTTGACTCCCACGTATCATCCAGTTTAGAAAACTCGCCAGCGGCAAGAGGCTATGTGGAGGCCAAAAAACGACTCTTCAAGGACCAGTTGAAGATATCCCTGACACAGACCAACATCAATCCTGAGACATGGGAAACCGTTGCTGCAAATCGGCCTTCCTGGCGTAGGACCCTGCCGGGGTTGACAAGAATTCTCGAGTTCAACTGTCAACATGAAGAGAATCTGCGACGTGCTGTCAGGAGGGCTCAACTCGCTCTGTCGCATCACACTATCCACACTACTCTGAGACTCCTGCTCACGACTCCTCAGGAGTAGGCTGCACCTGCTTCACAGCTATCTCCGCCACCTTCAGTAGAGGGGAGAAAAGGAATAAGGAGAGATGATGATGCTGCCGACGATCGGATGCGAGCGAGTGCCGACGGTGATGACGGTGCTTAGGTACTAGAAATTGGAGAAGCCGAGTTCGAATTCCAGTTGGGTTTCTTACATTCTCTCACGAGAAAATACACATGTGAAATGTATGAATCCTTCCTCAGCTAAGAGTTAAATAGTGGGGCTTGTCTCTGGAAAAATCGTTTGTTATTCTCAAAAATTGCAATATTCAGTCGCCAAAAAAAAGAGTGATTCTTATAATACAAAAAAATATGTTTCGGCTTTAAATAACCCACAAAGGGTTGATAAGTCATGAAAACAAACAAATCAATCAATGGATGCTTAGGTTCTAAAGATAAAATGACTACATTTTTGTTTCAAAGTTATATCGCCTTGTGACACATTAAATATCGATCTAAATGAATTTTCAAAGTTAAAATGCTCAAAAGTCTACTAATTTAAACTAAATTATTCGTGTTTAAAACTTTTTAAAGCAAATCGAGGTTTTTCGTGTAAAAAATTAAAAAAAAACTTACCCCGCTTCAATATCATACTGAACCGTGGATTTCATTTTTAATAAGCTTAATCGCCTTACATTTTCATAATAAATTAATAACCTTAATCGCCTTACATTTTCATAATAAATTAATAACCTTAATCGCCTTACATTTTCATAATAAATTAATAACCTTAATCGCCTTACATTTCCATAATAAATTAAGGGCTTTGATGTTTAAAAAAATACCCTGCCTCATATTTTTAAGCTAAAAAGACGAATAGACAATTTCTTTTAACACAACAAATTGACAACATTACGTTTTCCCTTCTGAAGCCATACAATATTTACAACTCTCATCAAATACCATTTCAGTCTTAAAAAATGGTCATGTTTTTAACACTAAATGCATTGGTTTCCTTTTAGCTTTCAGAATTCGTTTAGGTCGATTAATTTTTAATATTTACTTCGCAAAAAGCAATAATCTTCGTTGATCTTTTTCCGTAACAAAGATAGCAAAATAGTTTTTGAATCGTTGAATAAAAACACCTCCCACTGCTATATTGATTTCATCTCTTAACTACTTTTGTTCAACTGAGGCAATCGCATAAGAGTGATCGGCAGTTGAGTGACGTCGATCGATCGATTTTGGGGAGTGAAGTCGAAGTATGTGACACAGAGTGAAAGGCTGATGTTACCTTCCAAATAAGCAAATAATTTTTTCTATACAGTATCAATCGGATACGAATACATTTCACGAGAAACAAGTACTTTCTCAACATATGTGGCTAGTCGTGACTAAAAATAAATAAAAGACACATATATGTCAGGTAACGAGTCCAGTAACCCATTAGGGTCGTGGAAAAACCACGTGTGCTGTAGATGCATGAGCAATGTTGTCTTTAGGGCAAGATAACCTGACGGAGTCCATCCCTCTTCAGAGTACCACCCCAGTATAAGGTAGCCTAGTCAGTCAGTCAGTTATGTGCTATGCGTGACCTTTCGATACATGACTGACGAGGCAGATTTTTTCCCGCATTTCTTTCTGCGGTAGACCAGTTGCCACCCAAGGCTATAAAACCCAGTTTATCCTGCTATTTACCCTTACTTTTCCCAATTGTATTAGCACTTAAGTCAATATCATGGATCTGACTGGAATTCGAACTCGGCTCTCCGATTCCTCAATCTGAGCCGCTATCCATTACTCCACCGTACCTCTTGATATATGCTAAGCTTAAATTAGTCTGTGCAGGACAAAACGAGAGTTACTATGTCTGTCTATATCTCCGAGATGAGGTATTATAATTACTTACATTATTCGGACTGTTATTCTCATCTTCATTGCCATATTCACTTCCGACTCCTCAATCCGAGCCGCTATCTATTACTCCGCCTCCCTAGTCTAGGCAACTCTTTTATTTAACCCATAGCTAGTGGGGGAAGAGTTGGATTCACGCCTTTGTTAAGTGTATCTGTAAATGCAATGAACTCAGTCGCAATTGGAAAAAAGTAAAAGAAAGTGATTATTCTCCTGTGAGTTTATGCATGTGTATTCCAACTGTTTTACTTTTGGCAAATATATGACATTTGTTCTCACTCAGGAAGCGAAAGGTCGTAACGGTTTATTTTTATCATCGCTTCCTGATCTGGTTCTGAAATTGAAACCGCCGATCGATTTCTAGGTTCATTAATCACCAGTACTGTGTGAAGACAACTGTGAATGTTGATAGTTCTTTTTGATCGATCAAGGATTTGGATTGACAGATCGATAGATAGAGTTTCATATCGTTTGAATATCACCTCTTTTTGCAGCTACGCAGTTTTACTAATTGCAAGATGGACACAAAGATTGTGCAGCTTCAGTGTCTGAACTGAAGAAGCTATCCACTTTGAAAAGTTGCATTCGAAATAATTTCCAGGATTCGAACACCTGACTACTATGTAACCGTTTTATGACTGTTTAGTCAATAGATTGGAATTTATTGCACTTCACTGCCGAGAATTTTACAACTATGTGAATGTACACATTACTAAGACGTGATTTATGTAGCACAAATTCATTTGAGGAAAAGGGTATTGCTCTTTTGCATCGCAGCACTCCATCTTGTGTCGCCTCACACCATCCTGTGTTGCCTCAATAGATATTAAAAATTGATCGATCTGCACGAAATCTGAAGGTTTAAATACTGTAAATGCTGCTGTTTAATACAAAATCGATGTTTTTAATGTTAAAAACTTTACAACTAAAAATTGTTAAAATTAAACTTTTACGTTATTACTATAATTTAGCATGATAATATGAGGCGGGGTAAATTTTAAAAATCCTTATTTAAATATGAAAATATAAGGTGGGTAAGTTGTTAACGCTAAAAAAAACTTGATTTGAGTTAAAATGGGAAGCGAGATGAATTTTTAAACACAAACTCTTGATTTAGTTCGAATATGTAAGACAGGCCAAATTTTTTTTAGTTCGAATATGTAAGACAGGCTAAGTTTTCTTAGTTCGAATATGTAAGACAGGCCAAGTTTTTTTTAGGATTAAACCCCATAATTCAGTAGGAAATTATAATGTGGGCTAAGTTTTTATTTTATTAATTTTACGCAAAAGAAAACTTGATTTTTGTAAACAAAATACGACGTGGTTAGAGTTTTAAAAACTAACATCTTATATTTACTTCAAATTAGCAAAATTCGTTTAGATCGATCATTTTTTTTTTAAATATTTATTGAGGTGATTTGAAGCAGAAGGGGGCAACGTAAAGTGACGTAAAATAAGTAAAATCGTCGAAGAAATAACGGTTTCGAAAATCAGTGATGGATATTTTGATTTGATCGACTCTAACGGAAATCTTATACACTATCGGTTAAAATGTACGCTGGTTGATATACTCCAAATTATTATATGCTGATGATGATAGTATCAACTATAAACGGAAGTCAAGGCAATATATAATGATATATATCATATAATGTAATTCAATAGTAATAATTAAAATGATGAACCGTTGTATTAAGACGTAATTTTGCCTCGTGCCTTTTACTAAAGAAGGAAATCACGGAAAGATATGTCCGAATACTTTAACAATGCTTATAAGTTTTCACAAAATACTTAACACCAGAATTTATCGGAAAACCAGGATTTATTATTTACATCCGTACTAATGTCCTCATCTTGGCTGTTATTATCACAACGCTTTGACCGTTGTACTCTCCGGCCAAACATCTATCGACCTTCAGAGAATTTAGATCTGAACCTTTTATTTAATCTACTGGAATAGATTTTTTTCCTTCGCTGTGTGCATTTCTATGGATGCCTCTTGTTTTGTATTTTTTTTTTTTTTTTAGTATTGCTCAGTTATTACTCCTCGCACTTACAGCCAGGGATTGAACTTACAATTACTATATCACCGAAGTCACGCGCTAAAACTAATGCCATAGGCTATTGTTTAACACTTACACATCTAAAGCCTTAAACGTATTGTTTTTATTGCATTACTACGACTGCGAAGGGGGTCAAGCGTGATAGCAGCAACAGAGCGAGGAATAACTGAGCAGTACTAAAAAAAAAAAAGAAGATGAAATATCCCTAAGCATGGACAGCGGAACGAGAACAATCTATACACGCAGATTTAATAAAGGGCTAATTTTGAAAGTTACCTGAATCAGCAGATACTTGAAGTAGGCCGAAGGGTACAACTGTCAAAACGTTGTTATAACAACCACAAAGATGAGGACAATAGTCTGTAAATAATGATAACTGGTTTGGTTTGTTTGTTTAACGGCATATCAACTCCTTATTGGGTCATTTAAAACATTTTATTTTCTTGTCAGTTTTGGTAATTTTTGTTTCCAATAATGTATTGCTACTATTTTTTTTCGAATAATGTATTTACTATGAAAATGTATTGCTGGTAATTTTTTCTAATGTTTCGACCCCAGTTTAGGGGTTCATTGTTCATAGCTGGAATCGTAAAAAGTGCTACCACCCGAGATCAAGGTGGACCTGCGAATAACAGTAATTAAGAGATGGTTCCACACTCGTCAAAACCTCTCGATCTTGCTGCCGGATGTAGTTTATCGTCATATCAGGACGAAAATAATAATAACTCCTCAACTCAGAAATTCAGACAGAGACCTGGATTCAGTTGTAAGACTTTCTAAAAACAGTAATTGGAATTTAGTCTTTGAAGGTTGTCAAAGATGTCAAACCGCACAGTCGTATCTAACTTGTGTATATGCTTGTGTTAATGTCTCTATCAGTCTTACTTAACAAGAACATGCGTTCCTTTAGAAAAATTGAAGAAAATATGAAAATATGAACATAAAACCTAAGAAGCTATAACCAGACGACAATTGTTTCAGTTTATTTCTTTCATTTCACCTGTTTTCGCCAACCATTCATACCTATTTTACCGTTACAACCCCATTACAACTATTACTTCATATTGACCTCTTAATGAGACTATCTCCTTCTTTATCTCTCTCTCACACACGCACACACACACACACACACATATATATATATATATAAGATGACAGACACCTGCGATTAAACTTTTTATTTAATTTTTCTTGTGTTTGAACAAAGGTTTTCTTTTCTGGACACAGAGTATGTAGAAACTGTCCAAATGTTCTGTAATTCCAAGCGCTTTCGGCTATACTTTTATCCATTATCAAGGATGATTTTATTTTTACTTTTTAACTGGATCTATGGGTTATGTGTATGTATCTAGAGTTATAGGGATGTTTTATTTTCCGAACACGGTCAGCACATCGTGCCGGGTTCGTAGTTATTATTATTATTGAGTGTTTGCTTATTCTTTTTTATTATTAAAGCTTCCATTATTTTTAATATTTTTTTTAAAAATGTGGATGAAGTTATTATGCTTATATTTTGTACTAGTATATTTCGGATAGAATCTTGTAAGTTTGTGTGTAAGTGTGTTTAAATAGGTTCTTATGGAGCTGTAGTCAGATAGGTGTAACATAAGTCGTCTGAATGTGCATGTAGTAGTATAACCGATGTAATTATTTATTATTACTTTTGATCAGGAACATAGTTCCTTAAGGGTCATTTCAACTTGTAAATAAAGTTCATTCTTTACAGTTCTGTGATTTTGCGGGTGTCTTGTTATTTTTTAGAATAAAGTTAACTGTTTTAAATTTTTTGTAGTAGATAATTTAATTTTTTTTCCAGATAATCTGGGGTAGATAATTTCAGATAATCTTTATGATATTTCTAAGTGAAGATTGTTTATAGTTGACGTGCATTTAGCTTTTCTCAAAAAATATTTATGTTATTTTTTCTGTGTGTTCAGTATATTTATTATTTACTTTGGAAAGAACTACTCTAATCTGGTGGTCGATGAGATGGTTAGGAAAGCCGTTGTTAACTAGCGTCTGTTTTGCATTGTTGAGTTCTTGAAGGAAAAGAAAACGAGAGGATGAATTCTCGTGTTCTCTCCTTAGGAAATTTTTTTTTTTAATTAAGGTTGCAAGAGTTTCTGTTAATGTGTTTTTTTTTTTGTTTTGTTTTTTATACAGTGAGGTGGTAAAAGTGCTATTACTGTATTCTACAAGAACGTCTAAGGATGGGAGTTTTTTTTTTTCTTTTTATTAAGTTTGTAGCGGATACCTGCTTTGTGGGTTATTTGAAGCCAAAACATATTTTGGATTATAAAAATAATTTTTTTTTTGTGATTGAAATTTCTTTAATTTTTTAATGATTTTTCAGATACAAGTCCTACTATTTAAACCATAACTGGGGAAGATGGATTTATATATTTCTCAAGGGTATTTTCGCGTAGGTGAATGTAACGAGCCAGGTTGAAATTCGAACTCGGCTCACCGACTTCCCATTCCGAGCCGCAATCGTATTGTTACACTGGTTTTGAATGTGCGGCTGAAAAAACCCTGCTATAATCTTATCTACTTGTATGCCATTGGTGCTCACATTTATAGCGAGATGATCATACATTTGTATGTTTTTTGTATATTGGTGTTGCACATATTTTCCCTTATGTATAAATGCGTATCATCATGGATGAGGCAGTCGGTTAGAAAATGTCCCTTTTCATCAGATAGCAACAAAATTATCTTCAAGCCAATTATATTAATGTTTCATTTAAACTTTGTTTTTTTCGTTTTTTTAAATTATAGTTCACTATTTTAATGAAAATATCATATTTTCGAATTAGTGAACATCGCAGATAAAAGTGATTTTTTTATCCTTTGATCTGATTTTCAAATACAAACCGTCCCGTATTCAATCATGGCTGCTGTTTTTCCTTCTGTAACTATCGAGTAAAGCTTTATTGCTGAATGACGAAGCAGTTACCCAGGCGACTGGATGATAAGTCATTATATTCTTGTGTTAGCTGCCAAATAAAGGTTTAATAAATTTAACACATTTAGTTAATAATAATAATGATAATAATAATAATAATAATAATAATAAAAATTATATATATATATATATATATATATATATATAGGTTTATGAAAAACTAGGTAATCCGTATGGGTAAACCTAAGGAGGATAAAATCCAGAGATCCCAATGTAAATCCAGAGCAAATAATTTAAATAAAAACAGACCACTTAAAGGTTCCATGTAATACATTATTTCACCACAGCCCTTTTAAAGGACTGCGGATCATCAGACTTTACTTCCAAACAAAAAATGAAAAGAAAATTTACACATTTTTGACGGGCCGTATTAAACATATGTAAATTAACGAAGTGAGGAAGTGTCTTCTCTCCCCCTTCACTTCCTTTTGTTTTTATTTAAATTAATATATATATATATATATATATATATATATATATATATATATATATATATATATGATAGGGAAGTGTGTGTAGCATTTGAGTAGTAAATAATGTCTCGAATTCTGTAAAACAAGGTTTGTAAAATAATAGAAAGTGGTATCAAAATAAGATGGATTGATTCATAAATAAGGTATCCAATATTATAAAACAAGTTTTAGATCAAATGGAATAATGAAACTTTTATCAAATGAATTCATTTTTCTTCAAAACGATGGGGGTTGACTGATAAGTAAGGTCTCCAATAATATTAAGCAGGTTTTAAATAAGATAAAATAATGAAACTTCTCTTCAAGCTTTATTTCAACATCCTCACCAATGATTGCTACATTATTTTTCTGAAGTTTCGACCCATTTTCTATTCTATCCATGAAGAAAGTTTCTGGTTTACTCTTAATCCAATTTCTCACTGTAAATTTGGCAGCAGATAAAAAATATTGATATCAGTTATACTTACTTAGGGGAAGATGATATTTTTATATGATCTAATAACTGTCTTTTTTTCTACGTCACCGAAAATACAATGGCAAGATCGAAAATCGTACTTACCTTGTAACACCTCCGTTAAATAAATATTTTATCTTACAACTTCTTGTTAAAAAAGTCTATTGGCAATATTAAAAACTAGCAGTAGAGCCCGGCGTTGCCCGGGGATGTAACAGTAAGAGATAGATCAAGTATCAACCATCATAAAGACTGAAAAATAAAATTGACAAAGATTATTGTTTAAGGTTGACGGACACGCATGTCTTAACCCAAACTCAAACAAAAACATTGTTTTCAATCGTTATGAGTTTACCGATTGAATAGAATTTTATTATAAAATTGTCTTGTAAATGGAATTTTTAAAGCATTCTGAATGTAAAAATAAAGAAAAAAGTGTGCAAGACAATAAGAAACACTACCTGCCAAAAAAAAAAACAAGTGAAGTTTTGCTGAAATCGGTGAAAAATGTAGGATCCCATATATAAACGAACACACACACACACACACACACACACACACACACACACAAAAACACACACACACAATCTGGGTTTTATAATAAGTCTAACTCGATATGAGTCCCCCTTTCACTCTCGCGACGGCGATGCCTCTTAATCGTGTTTTCAAATTGATTTCGTGCAAAAATAATTGTGTGTTTTCCAATTTTTGGCGCTGTCAGAACCACCGCAAGGTAATTTTATGTAGTCCTGTAAAGTTTTGTTGAAATTGGTTGAAAAATGTAGGAAATCCGATCCAATATATAAACGAACAGACACACACACACACACACACACGCACAACCTGGGTTTTATAATAAGTATGACCAAAGTAGAAAAACAGGGAATCAGACAGAGATATTTGCCAACTATGCAAATCTTTATTAAGCTTAAAAAGACAACTCTAATGAACAACTAAAAGGCAAGAATAACATCATTAAAGTTTGAAACTGCTATTGAAGATAACTGCAAAAAGCAAACAGCCTAAAAGAATTTTAAGGGCGCCAATTTTAAATCTACAATTCCATTTTTATTTGTCTGCATTTTACCAATCGACTGTATTGTTACTAATATTATAGACTTGTAGACAATTCATTTGACGTGAAGTGTCTTTCATTTTTATAAATTTAAAAGAGTTCCAGACACAACCTCACCGTCTAGGCGTTCGTAACATTAAAAAGCTGTTACATCCGTTGTCAAATTTGACATATCCTAGTCGAAGAATGTTAAAACAAAACAATTTTTCAGGAGGAGAACTTTGAATAAATAAATGGAAACGAGAAGACAGAAAATCGGAACTGGACGAGTTTTACTGTAACGAATGAATCAAGAGAAAAAAAGTGGACAGAAGATTCTAAATAAAGAAACATGGAGTTGGTCATCCGAAAATATATAAATGACTCAGCAGAAATATTGCGGATAGCATCATATTATGGCGTAAATCACCCCGTCCCACACACCCGCATATAGACACATATACACATTCACGTATAAACATATATAAACCTCCATAGGCACACATATATAGACACTATATGCTGACACATACGTATAGACAGTGAAAGAAACATATATAGATTCACTCACACATATATAGAAATAGGCACACTTATAGATAGATTCACATATAGATGGGTCCACAGACAGTGCGGCATCCACACTCATATAGTGTGACATCTATATGCATGTACACACATATACTTAATATAGGTATACACATATATGTGCACATATATATATATATATATATATATATATATATATATATATATATATATATATATATATATTCACGCACACATACATAGAAAGCTATGTGCACAAATAAAAGACCAATTTTATGTCAATATACAAAATAAAACAAGATAGATATCTATATTTTTTTATGCGTTGCTTCCTTTAGTAGAGTGATTTTATAATTAATGTTCTACGCAAAAACAAATCAAATGTTAAAACATGGTTTTATGCATATATATATATATATATATATATATATGAGATTAATCTATTAAAATTTCCACACACACACACACATATATATATATATATATATATATATATATATATATATATATATAATCTGTCGGTGAGTGATTCTCATTTATTCTCTTTATTCTCCGGTCCGTTGATGAAGGACACAGGCGTGTCCGAAAATTCCGAACTTTAAACCTTTTTCTCTGTGGATCATTTCTCTCATATAGTTAATAATTAATATTTCATAAATGTTTATCGTACTGATTATATTGGTACCATTTCGCTTTTCCTTGTTTTATTAACTAACCTATATATATATATATATATATATATATATATATATATATATATATATATATATATATATATATATATATATATATATATATATATATATATATATATATATATATATATATATATATATATATATATATATATATAATGACTGTCTACATATAATTTTCCCCAGGTTACCAGTCTTCCAGAGCGGCTGGCCAAACTCTATTACATGTACTCGTGGCCGAGTGGTTAGAACATAACACTTTCTGACCATGAATCCCGGGATCGAATCCTACGATGGTATATTTGATCTTAGTATTAAGGACCTTTCGAAGCGATCCCACTTCGCGACACATTTGGAAAACCGCAGCATTTGTTGTCTCATATGCTGTCTATATATATATATAGGAATGGATAGGATAAAAAATCTATATACACGTCCGTATAAATATATTTCTTCCTTAGGTGTTATAAATACAGTGATATATGTTATGAAACAGAGCTATAAGTATCTATTAGTGAATATATTTAATATCCAATGTCGATACCAGTTCTTGCAATCTTCAGTTTGCACCTGAAGATTGCAAGAACTGCATGAAACTCCGAGTCGTGGTATCGACGTTGGATATTAGGCACATTTACTAATATATAATTATTTTCTATTTTAAAAACATGGTTCCATCACTACACAGGCATTACCATGTTTCAAAACAGAGACTAAAAATTTAAATTTAATTACAAAATTAAATTTTAAATCCATAGCTCCGTTCCATTCTCAAGCGATCTATTAAGCACAATCTTAATATTTTAAATTGTTAAGGTTACGGAAAAAAATCAATCATTTTTATAAAGGGTTAGGTTTTAATTTCCCTACACAACTTATGTTGCAAAATATAAGTTACTTTCAAAATCAGGTTTAGTTAAGGTGGTATAGGGGGTGCTTGCTCACACACAATGACATCCGTTTTTCGTGTGTCATCTGGGTTTTTCGATGAAAAAAAGTTTTTGGCATTTTTATTTGGCTGCTTAATTTATAATTTTGTACACGAAAATTTCTTAATGGGATCATCTGAATATGAGTAAGTTGTATTTTTAATATTTAAAATCTGTTTCTACAAATTTAAAGTACTTTTCTACGTCTAATAGACCATACATTGTTTTTTTTTTTTGCAAATAAATTCGTATTTAAAAAAATATTGATCAAAGATCAAGTATAAATATGTATGTTTCATCTTTCATCTCTTTTTCAAATTAAATATTATTTAAGGAAAATATTTGATAGGGTCTACAAAAAATAGCTATTTCATTTCTTTAAGTAAATTTTTATTTTTCCGAAACTTTTTAATGTATAATGTTTCACGTATGCTCTTTTTATTAATTTCCATTTTACTGTTGGTGTTTTATTGGTTCCTTTTAAGTGCCAAAAATATTTAGATAGGGACATTTGATTTTTTTTATTTATTATTTTTAATAGACATTTGATGTTGGTTCCAACGTCTTTTGAAATCATGTTTTGTGCACCCGATGTAGATTTTAACTGTCTGGATCTTCAATAGATGAAATATCGCATTGATAAACCAATGTTTTCATGCAACATTTATTATTAAGAGACAGTTTTGAGGATTTCTACAGTTACATAATTTTTCATTATCTTCATTTATTTTAAGATCCAGATATTTTTTTATTTTAGTCTAAGTGTTTACTCAAGATATTAGCATTATGTTTCTTAATAATCATTTCTAAGTTTTCAGTACAGCAGTAACTTAATTTAAGGGTATTTTTATTAAAAAATGTTTACTGTCTGTAGGAAAATGTTTATCAATTAATTCAAGGAATTTTTGTCCTAATATATTTGACTGTATGGGGGGGTGTATACCAAATGAATTTTCTCTTTCTGTTTTTACTATTGTTTCCATTTTCATTTTTTAATAATGGAGCTTTTGACCGGTGTATGTGTGTGTGTGTGTGTTTGTGTGTGTGTATATATATATATATATATATATATATATATATATATACAGGAATCTCTCGATTAGTGCGGCACAGCGGTAACTATAAAAAATCAATTTTCAATTACTATGGTTAAACTGAGGAATGTTTTACCGCACTAATAAAGTATTATATATGCACTAATCGAATTTTGGGATGTAAAATATTTAGCACACTAATCATCGAAAACGGATTAATCGAATGCGCATTAATCGATGGATGTCTGTATATATATATATATATATATATATATATATATATATATATATGTGTGTGTGTGTGTGTGTGTGTGTGTGTTTATATTCTATTATTGAAAACCCTGTACACCTCTCTATATCTTATTGATATCTTCAAATATGCTTATGCGTATGTATGTATATATATATATATATATCTATATTGTAATACCGATCATGTTTTTAAATATCAACAAAAGGTCACATTTATCTGTTTTGGGAAATTTTCGTGAACAAATATAATTAATGTTCTTTTTTTCCCAATAGTCAAATATAGTTAATGTTCCTTTTTTCCCAATAGTTGCTTGTAAAATCTTGGAATGCCAAATAGTATTAATACAAAGTATTGCGTGTCAAATCTCATCATAAAGATTTCAAAAACGCTTTTCAAGCACAAATCCCAAAGAGTTTTATTTGAAAATAACTTTCTTCTTATCTTTTTGACAGATGGGACAGAATACAAATTAAAATTAATTTCTTTCTTCGAACGATAATTCTCGGTGACATGGCGAGATTAAATGGATGATCCTGACATAAATACGCCCACATGACACAAAGTGCTGCACAGTGAAGAATATCACGAATCGTTAAATCTTGACGAAGCGTTGCACACATGAAGGAAAGTAGACACTAGACAGCCGTAATAATAAATTCGTATCTCGTTTTTCTCTAGCTTTCTTGTTTACACACCAGTAAACGATTCACTTGAGATAGTAGTATTTATCATTCAGAGTCAAGATAATAAAACAATCACACATACTGATTGTCACAGACAGCAAGTCAGTTTATATATATATATATATATATATATATATATATATATATATTATAAATTTACTAATTTAAAAATATGGTTCCATCGCTACACAGGAATTACCATGTTTCAAAAACAGAAACTAAAAACTTCAAATTCAATTATAGAATTAAATTAAAGTCCCTAGTCCGGTTTCATTTTAAATCGAATTTTGGAATAATTTATTTTGAAATTTACTGTGTTTTATAAGCACATACATTCTTAATATTAGTTTCTAAGGATACGGGGAAATTCAATCATCTTGACAAGAGGTGGTAAGATATTCATTTTCACTGGCTACTATTGTATCAAAATATGAGTTACTTTCGAAATGATGTTAAGTTAAGGTAAGGTAGGGGTGCCTGTTCAACAAATGATCACGTGTTTTTCGCATGTCGTCTGGTTTTTCAGTGACAAAAAAGTTTTCGGCACATTTTTACCGTTAAATTTATGATTGTATCCATAAAGATTTTTTCCAAAAGGGGTGTTGGAATATGAGTACGTATTAAAATACAATTTTAAAATGTTGACCATGTTCAACATCGTCTATGAATATAGAATACAGTGCAGTACGTAATCTGTTCAATGAAACAACGTTAAAAATTAACACTCACGAGTCTGACACTCTACTGAATCTGACTATATCGCCAATACCACCAGCAGCTGTTCCGTAATTCTTCAGTCTTCGATATCAAAGGCTAACTGTCAGTGAATATTCGGGAAAAACACGCCTTTATACACGTCGAATTGAATATTTTGAGCCTTCTGATTGGTTAATCCTTCTATTGGTGAACTATAAAATGAGTCAGCTTATTTTGGCTGGCTCACTAGTACACCAGGGTACCCCAAAATTCCAACATAAAATATTATTTCTAATTCTAATTACTAATAGACTATACTTCTTTTAAGAAAAATAAATGTATTAGAATTATTTTATTATTTAAAAATTATTATTAAAATATCAAATATAAATATCTATGTTTCATTTTTCAGCTCTGCAGAATTGTATTATTATAAATCTTAATGTTCTTTCTCTTTATTTTAATATATATATATATATATATATATATATATATATATATATATATATATATATATATATATATATATAAAGGGTCAAACACTAATATTCCATGGTTATAATTTATTACATTGGAATTGTGATCCCGATCCAATTCATCAGACCTACAAATTCAAAAAGAAATTGGAAAATATAACTCCGGGTATAAAAAAACAATATTTTAGTGAGAGTGTTATGTGGGAGTGGGAAACAAGTATGAGAAAGAAATGTATGAAAGCTCTAGAGAGAGGTGTAATAGAAGAAAGAAGAACAGGAAGGCCTAAAGGTGAAGGAGGGGATTAAAATGTAACAGAGATAAGTTTTAAAGAGAGGTGTTAAATAACGGTTTAAATGAATGAGATACAGATAAATATGAATTATTTTCAGATGCATAATTCGCTACCGATTCGCTGACCTCAAATTGAAATTAAAAAAACAGACACTGAAAACGTGGTGACACTATGCACAATAAAAAAAACGATATGATCTAAACTTAAAATCCAGCCAATTCATACTGCCGATGTATATGTGAAAATTTTCTGTTTGCTTTGCATTACTAACCTTATATATACAAGAAAAGAGAAGATGAGAGAGAGGAAAAAAAAGGGAGCATTTGTAATAGTTCTATTATGTGTAATCAAGAATAATTAGACCAAGCAAGTAATATCACCTACAGGTTACAAATTTAACCTAAACATATAAAAAAATTTAAAGGATAAAGACCTACTATTTATATGCCCCAAAACATATACGTATATATACACATACACAACAACCTATCTATACATACTCGTACATACATACATACATATACATATACGCGTGCACATATATACATATAAATACACATGCACTCATGCATGCATATACACATATGTGCACACAAACACATATACATAAAACCTTACACACATTCATACATATACATACACACACACTCATCTAAACAAATCTACAACGTATATATATATATATATATATATATATATATGAAGAAAAATTTGGAAAAAACAAACAAAAATCCTTAAATGCAATTATGTTGTTTAAAATGAATGAAATGTCGACGTCTGACGTTTCGGTTTAATAAACCTTTTTCAAGACAATATTCATTAAAATACAATTCAGTTCAATTTGACAAAGACGATGTACAGAAACAACAAGTAAATATTAACTTTAGTTGGGTTTATTAATTATGATCTAACAAAAATTTTATTCATTTAGTAGCCTTTCTGTAATAATAATCTTTTACAATTTATGATTTTTACTTATTGAATACAGTAAAAAAATTGGGACCATGTTTATTTAAAGTAGTTTCCCGTTCCGGTTATTATTTTTAGTTAGGACTTGTGTATGTTTAGATTTCATTATCTTTCCCTAAAGATAAAGAATTTATCCGATGTTTGTATTCGTACAATCAGTATAAATAATTGTCTTGTGAATGGAATGTTTAAAGCATTGTGAATATTAAAAATAAAGAAAAAAGTGTGTAAGAGAATAAGAAACACTACCTGCCCCCCCCCCCAAAGTGAAGTTTTGTTTTATCGGATGAAAAATATAGAAATCCGATCCCATATTTAAAGGAACCCACACACAAAACAACCCGATGTGAGTTGTCCCCTTCCATTTTCACGATGTCTCTTAATCGTGTTTCAAATTGATTTTGTGCAAAAACAATTATATTTTTCCCATTTTGGCGCTGTTAGAACCACCACAAGGTAATTTTATGTAGTCCTGTGAAGTTTTGTTGAAATCAGTTGAAAAATGTAAAATCCGATCAATATATAAACGTTACAGACACCCACACCCACACATTCTGCGTTTTATAATAAGTAAGATATATATATATATATATATATATATATATATATATATATATAATGAAATGGATTAAGTTCGACAATTATTTAATATGTTTTTCTGTTTATACGTTATTTTCATAGATACACTGTATTTAAATAAATGCTCTGCATTTAATTAAACATTAATTACATTTATCGGCTTGAATGTTTGAGAAATTTCTGTAACTTAATGGTACAGCACGTCACGTCAAATGACGGTTTCCGTATAGGAATACACGTACGATTCTGAAGAGGAACCAATATTTTCTACGAAATGTAATTAATACTGTTTAATTAAAAGCAGAGCATTCAAAATACATTGTATCTATAAAATAACGTATAAACCCGATATATATATATATATATATATATATATATATATATATATATATATATATATATAATTTAAATCAGTTTCTAAAAGAATTAAAGGATTCTATTTTTCATTCCGACATATTCCTTCAAAAGTTATTTGTAATGGATACTGGTATTTGAGCAGACGTTCCGGTTTTTTTTTTCTACTGGCCTGTGTACACGAGATAACGTAAGAAAGAAAATGTTTCCTCTGGCTCATTTTCTTTAAGTTTTCTTAAGCAAGCCGGTAGATGAAATAAATGCCGTAACAATAATATGACGGATTAAAAAGATAAAATCCATTAATTCTTTAGAAATTGCTTTGTTTACGAAACTGAGCAGATACGCTTTTCGGGAACATTTGAATGAATCAGTGTGCTTTAAAGTCAAAATAAAACCTTATTGTGAAGTTCTATGTAACCGAGCAGTAAAAGCACTTCGGATCAGACGGTGGTTCTTCCTGCAAAGGAAGAACCACCGTTTTCATCCTGACGGAGGATACATTTTCTTTATTAAGCTTTTTCGAGTACGCAGGGTTTCAATGCAAACATGGAACAGAAAATATATATGCTATGGCATGCGCAGGTTTTATGATAATAGATAACAATGTATATAAGTCACAATTTCAGAGTATGTGCGATCATAAATCTTTATGGATACAAGCAAATAAATACTGAGAAATAGATCGCATGAGAAATTGTATAAAAAAAAAACTAAATAAAAGCACCTTGTATGTCGTATTCAATGAAATGTGCATGTGGATTTATTAGACATTTTTATTACTTCAAACGTTATTATAGTGGACACTTTGTATTTGAAATAGACGCCTCATTTAAGAAATCTAAGTAAAGTAAATGTGATCACCAGCATGGATCGGACTTGCATCCCCCTTGTTTAGACTTGATGATGAATGAACTATATTCTTTCTGATACATTAAATTGCCGAAGAGATTTCTATCCAGAGGTTTGTTCTGTTAATATTATTTATTTATTTTTCTTAAGCTGGAATTTTTATGTATGAAACATAGAAACAGAAAATTTTAACAGCTGAATCGAAAACATGAGTTTCGTCATTTAAGAATTTGCAGGAAGTCTCTATTTTCGTCTCCAACGATGATGAATAATGGTATATAAATATAATACGCCTATTTGTCTCTCATAATTCATGTCAGATGCAGATTTCAGTCTTGTTGTTTACTGAGTAGAAGCGTGACAGAAAGAGGTAAATATTTTCTTTTATTTACCGTATCCATTCAAGACGTAGGCAATCATGGCCCTCCCCGTCTTCCTGTTCGTTTTAGCTCTCAATAAGTTTTGTCTTTTTGTTATTCCCCCAGACCTTGTTCTGCGATCCACTTGCTTAAGCCCGTTAAATATGTTATACGAAGCTTTTCCGTATCCTTCTTTCTCTTTATCCGCCCTGTGAGTATCAGATTTTCCAAGCCCTCCTTTCTCATTACGTGTCTCAGAAATCTCAGCTAAATGTAAAGTATGTTTTCCTTTTTGTTTGCATCCTCTCCAAAACCTCATCATTGCTCACATGTTCAGTCCATGGTATCTTTAGCATCCGTCGGTAGAACCATACCTCCGTTGCCTCGAGTCTCTTCTTCATCTTCGAGGAGGCCGTAAAGGAGGACATATACCACGTAGCAATTCAGTACTCTTTTCTTTGTTACCAACGAACTCCTCCTGTCTCGTAAAACTCTGCCTAGCTTTTGGAATACGTCTGCGGATCGCAGCGTAGCACTTGTCTTCTCTTCCCAGATATTCAAATTTCCGCACATGCTTGATTTTAGTGTTGCCGACCTGCAAATCGCATTTCGGGCTCATCTTTTTATTGATGATCGTGTATTCTGTCTTATTGTAGTTTATGCTTAGTCCCTTCTTCTCGCTCTCCTTCTGTAGGAGGATTTGTAGTTTCCATTTCATGTAACTACGTATCTTATGTTGTTAAGATCGTAGCCGCCAATGATGGATCCTGGTAGGATTTCCAGTTCTCTCAGAATTGCCCCGCTGAATAGGTCCGGTGAGAAGACACATTCTTGCCTTACGCCCCTTTCTATTTTTGGATATCTGCTGAACTTATTTTTTTTTATCTTTATGCTGGTGGTTTACTGCCAGTAGAAATTTTTGATTATTTGTTGTAGAGTAGTTTTCACAGTGGAGGCTTGTATTTCACTAAGTCGGTCCTAAATTAGGTTCGAGGTACAAAACGTTAGGAACTTGCAATAATAGTTAATGACGCAGCAATCTAGTTGTGGGGCTCATACTTTAATGTCTGACATCGACTGAGTCACACAACTCACTCCGCTCCACGTGCGACTGCTATTACTACTACTTATCTATGGGAGAGTCTATTTACAATAGAAATAGGTACGTTCCGGTATAACATTATTAAAATGTCTTTCCCGAATATGTTAAGGTTGCTGAACAGCTCTATCAGATCTTTTTAGCGTATTTTGTCGAACGCCTTTGCATAGTCTACAAAACACAGGTGCACGTTCTTCTGTATTTATATTACTCTTTCTGATAACATTCTAAGCATGAATATCGCGTTCCTTGTTCCGGTGTCTTTAATGAACCCGCACTGGAATGCTGTACGCTCTATTCATCAGAATACGGATGATGAGTTTTGTTATGTGGCTCATTAGGCTGATTTGCTCGGTGGAGTTCGCCTGGTTTCTTAGGCAAGTGTTATGAAAATAGATCTGCTGAGATCTGTCGTAGATTTAATTCATTATTTCCGTAATTTTGTCTATGTCAAAATCATCTAAGGCAGCCAGCATCCCTGTTACAATTCCGTCTGGCCCTGCCACCTTGTTTATGTTCAATTTGGCCAGTGCCGCTTCTACTTCGATTTTTAGAATTTCAGCCTCGTCGGTGATTCTGTTTATTGCTAGTTTTTCTCTTTCGTCGTGGAATATATTCATTACACACGCATACATATGCACGCACGCGCGTGCACACACACACACATATAAGGTGTCACAACACACACAACGCACACATTCATATATATATATATACATATATATATATGTGTGTGCGCGCGCACGCGTGTGTGTGTGCGTGTGGAACGAATATATTCCACGACGAAAGAGAAAAACAAGGGACAAGTTGCTCATCATGCTCATACATACATACATACATATATAGGGGTAGCTTCTCCTCGTCAATTCAGCCGGGTTTCGATCCTAGCTAGAGGCAACGGACGTCTAGCCACAGTGATGAGCTGTGATACAGCGAAACAGTTTGTCTGTGGATGACTATATATATATAGTTCTTTCTCTCTCTCTCTCTCTCTCTCTCTCTATATATATATATATATATATATATATATATATATATATATATATATACAGAGAGAGAGAGAGAGAGATAGAGATTTTACACACGCACTCACGTACACACTCCTGCAGATACACATGTGCATAAACAAGGGAATGCGGATATAGACTAGAGAGAAAAATTCTTTTATATAAAACATCTGGATGTCATGGATAAAAATGAAGAACTACTACTCGTTAGAATCCTCCCAATAATCCGGATGTTTGGTAAAAGATTTCAAAACATCAATGACATTTTATTTGATTTTTTTTTCTAAATCTCGGTTTTATTTTCGTCCATTTTTTTACCCGCAGCGATGGCTGTAAGGGAAGCGATTGCTTCGTTTTTATCTAAACACCAACACAAGGCAGATGACCGAACCTCAAATTTCTAACGTTCTACATCTACTTCCATTGTTTCCATCAAAATAGAATAAACAGATTGCATATTTCTCAACGAATTTCCTGTAAATTATTTATGTGTGAAAATTGGATAGAAGCAATATAAAATATATATTGTTCAAAATTTATAGTTGAAAACATCAACCATTATTATGTTGCTTGATCATAAAAAAATGGAAAGCGTGGGCTTTCTTATTTACAGAGGATTAATTAGGCTGGAATGTCTCCCAGTTCGTTTAAAAAAATTTGAATACAATACCTCTGGAAGTCGTCATCACCTTATTTCTCTCTCTCTCTCTCTCTCTCTCTCTCTCTCTCTCTCTCTCTCTCTCTCTCTCTCTCTATCTATCTATCTCTCTATCTATCTATCTATCTCTATATATATCTATCTATCTCTCTCTCTATCTCTCTCTCTCTCTCTCTCTCTCTCTCTATCTATCTATCTATCTCTATCTCTCTCTCTCTATCTATCTATCTATCTATCTCTCTCTCTATCTCTCTCTCTCTCTCTATCTATCTATCTCTCTCTATCTATCTATCTCTATATATATCTATCTATCTCTCTCTCTCTCTATCTATCTATCTATCTATCTATCTATCTATCTATCTCTACGCACACATTATTATGAAACACAACCTTTGTTATATATATATATATAAATAATAATAATCTATTAAATAATAGACACGAGTTAACGGTTTTTTGTAAGCATCATCAGATTTTTGGTTTGAATTATCAGATAAAAAAAAAAAGTATATAACTTGTTTAACAAATAGCCTAATCATCAGATTCATAGTAGGATTAATTAACTACAAAACATGCATACAACATAACACCCTTCATAATCCATAGCCCAAATTAGAAGTTTTAAATACCTTACATAAAAGATAACCCTTTATGAAGTCGTCAAAAAAACAAACGTTACGAAAGTTTTTCATTTTTATATGCACAATTCCCTTTCATAATAAAATAAAATAAAATAAATAAATAAATATCCATAGACAAGCAAACTTGATGAAGGTTAATACATCTTCCGTTTCATTTTAGACACCCCCACCTTTCCCCGACTTGACACCTTGAAAGTATCTCTATACCGCTACTTATTATTAACACCCCACACTCGCCTACCCAATTTAGACAATTCGCCCTAGCTGTTACCATGGGGGATTTTGATTTCAATTTTAAAACAAGTAAATTTCAGATATACGTTATTCCAACAAAAATTTCGCTTGAAGATGGAACGGAGCCCATTTAATTTCAACTCAATTTAATTTAAAGGATTATATTGAAGTTTTCTTAATCTTGTTTTGAAACATGAGACCTCTTATGTAACGATTTGGAATCATTTTAAATAAATAATTATATATATATATATATATATATATATATATATACACACACACACATATATATATATATATATGTGTGTGTGTGTGTGTGTCTGTGTGTATAATTCTCGTACTTTCCTATTTCAGTCCTAATATTTAATTTACAGTAAAATAAATTATACTTTAAAATAATATATATATATATATATATATATATATATATATATATATATATATATTATAATTTTAAAAAAACAATTATACTTTAAGCTCTACTTCTGTATGGAGCACAGTTTTTAAAAATAAAAACAAAAATACTAAAGAACTCCGGATTATTTACCTAACGTGTCGTTTCCTATTTTTCTACATATCTGCACACACACACACACACACACACACACACACACACACACACACACACACACACACACACATATATATATATATATATATATATATATATATATATATATATTGTAACCGATATTCTAACATGTTAGGAAAATACTGGTCGAATTTAAAACTTATTTAAAGCTGAAACTAAGTTTAAAAGTCCTTCATCCATTGATTCATAAGCTGTTGTATTTCTTTATATGAAACAGACTGCACATCTAGAAGAGAATTCTAAAGTTTATATTTGCTGGTAAATTGCTATTTGCAAATGTAGGCCTTTTTCTTCAGAATGTTACACAAGTTTTCAATCTGGTTAATGTCAGACCAAAAAGTTGGTCAAATGGACGTCTTTGAAACCTATTTTAATAAGATATTGGTTTTCTTTACTGATTATTATGGAGCATTATCGTCTATAAAAATAGTTTTTCCCCATCCATTTCGTCCATGGCACTTGAAAGAACTGTTGAAAAATCAGTCTTTATGTATTCTATTTAACATTTCATTCGATCTCCCTTCATTTCAATTAAAACCGTTTTTAAAAGAAAGCCTACGGACCGGTCTTACGTGATTCCAATTAATCCTAGCATTTTCATCATTTACTCACTACAATGAAGCATCTAGATGTATAGAAGTAGTGCTATGGGCGTCATTTTCGCCATAATACCACAGAACACTGAACAAATAATTTCTAGTGTAATGTTCATTGATTAGGTGTTAAGCACTAAATCATATCTGGCGACATTTTAGATTGCAGAATTCTGCCATCAACAGCTTGAAAAATTTATTGTTAAATATGGAGATGAGTATGTTATACAAAATCTTTGTAGTGCTGTTCAAATTCTTCTTCTTCTTTCTCCTCCTCCTCCTCCTCCTCTTTTTCTTCTTCTTCTTCTTCTTCTTCTTCTTATTATTATTATTATTATTATTATTATTTCTCCCCCTCTTCTTCTTCTTCTTCTTCTTATTATTATTATTATTATTATTTCTCCCCCTCTTCTTCTTCTTCTTCTTCTTCTTCTTCTTCTTCTTCTTCTGTGCTCTCATGCTTCTCCACAATTTCCTGTCCTTTGTAGCTCTTAATAAATTTTATCTTTTTGTTATCTGTCCCAAACCCTGTACAACCATTCATTCATGCCAAGTAGGTTATGCGTTGTTTTCCTCTGTCCCTCTTGCCTTCAATCTGCCCAGTGAGTATCAAATTTTCCAAGCACTCTTTCTTCATTATGTGCCCTTGTAATTTCAACAAACTCTTCCTGATGTTAAGTATAAATGTCCTTTTGTCTCTAGAACTTCGTCGTTGTTCACATATTCGGTCCATGGTATTCACAGTATTATTCTGTAGAACCACATTTCTGTTGCTGTCAGTTTTCTTCTTAATCTGTGAGGAAACTGTCCAGCATTTACTGCCATATAGAAGGACTCATATCACATAATAATTCAATACTCTTGTCTTTGTTTCTAACGAAATCTTTTTGTATTTTCTTTAGCGAGCAGCAAACGACTTTTCAGTAGCTGAAGCTAATGTTATCCCATTTGAGAGCATCCATAGGCCTAGCTATATTGTGTGACCTAGCAATGTTAAGTGCGACTGAAAATGATGACATGAAGACATGATTAATATATTTGCATCAGTTAAAGCAAAGGAGGTGCAGTTTTACGACTAGTAGTTACCTTCCTTAGTTTATTGTTTCTATTTGTCTACTTATTAAAATATTTACACTATTTACATTGTTCGGACAATTGCCTTCATCTTTACTATTACATTCATAACGTTTCGGACGTTGTACGCTCCGGCCTTTTTCAAGGACGCATGGTCCAGTGGATAAAAGCTTTGGTTGATTGATCCGAAAAGTGACCTGATCCAAAGAGTTGTCAGTTCAACCCCTGGCGTCAGCGGAGAGTTATTAAGGTGATTTAATTAAAACTGAGATATCCAAAGGTATCGTATATAGAATTAGAACTATCTAACTTTTGTGACGTACGGTGGCCGTTTATAATTAAATATAACTCGAGACTTCAATGTTAAAGTAAAACAAACGCAAAATAAATACTTAACAAAAGAAAGTCAACTAAAGATAATCAACCAATTCAGCGGCACAGTAATTCACACTAATTCGACTGGCATAATAATTCACACTAATTCGACTGGATAGTTCTACTCAATAGTCACTCAATAATTACTGCAGTCATTAGCCTGACAGCGTTACTTATACACCTGGCGGAAAACATATATTCATAAGTCCAGATTTTCACGCTCGTATCTCGGTGTTGGTAGTTACCCATTTTCTTCCTATATGACACTAACATTGTGGACTAAATTAAAGGTTTGGTTCGAAATTCCAACAAATATCACCTGAAGAAGACCGGAGACGTTGTGAATGTGACAATAAAGATGAGGATAACAGTCTGAAATATGTAAATAGTTACAATAGCTAATCTAAAAAATATAGACATTATTTTGAGGTGTCCTTATACTTTAAATGTTTCCCAATGAAAGATTTCAAATATTTAAGATATTTTCTTGTTGTGGAGTATTTTATTTTTTATAATGAAACGTTAAAAGATGAAATTGTCGTCTCAATCTATATATAAAATTTTGAAACTTGTTATTTCGCCCGTCCGCCCGTTACACACTCTAAAATAGCCATACATTGAGTGATTGAAACCAAAATTTGCGGAAAAATGCAAACAGGTAAGGTGTGGGTACAAAGTTTTACTAGGTTACGTAGCTTTGTACAATTTTTTTTGGAACATTTTTTTTTTTTGAAAAATTAAAAGTTTTATTATTTAGCGTATAAAATACTCCCACAATTTTTTAAAAAATTAATGATTAAAATAATGAATGCTTATTTAATAAAAATGCAATATTCTTTTTTGCATTTTTTTCTTTAAGATTTTATACATACATGAATCCAGTTTCCAGTTCGCCCTACGTTTATGAGAACTATAAACAAATCACAAGACGAAGCGCTTCAAAAAGTTTCCTTCAGAAAGAAATACTTACGCATGGCCAGTTGTATGTTGAATGCTCAAGAGTAAGAAATCCTAAGAATTTATTTTTTGCTGTTTAAAAACCAAAAAGGAAAAAGATAAATTTTCTTTAAAAATATTGTTTACTATGAAGTCCTATGAAATTAAATTAAAGAAATTATTAAATCGCGAAGTAGGGTTTGTCAAAGTATTTTTCCAAACAAATTTGTTTATTCAAATTTCATCGAGTGGTTTGCGAAATCGAACGAGTAGAGTTTGTAAATCTTGACAAAAATTTTATCGATATCTTCAACAATACTAAATATTGTGAGGATTTCAGCACACGTCATCTTTTTCGCAAAAAACCTTCTAGTGCATTAAAAACTGTCTTCTTATGGTGCCAATATATTTTATTATTTATTCTCAATTAAGATCTTAAGGCTATTCAAAGCGCATTCTTCTATAGTCTGAAGTTATGCACATTAAAAGATAACTGTGTTGCTATAATTTTGTAAAAGAATATGATGACATGACACCGCTATATTATCAAACTAGACATTCTCTTGAAATAAATTAATACAAAAGATTCTTGTTAAATTACCATAATTTATTATATATATTAAAGGTTTTGACTTCTATATTTGAACTAGTAGGTCTATTTTGTATTTTGGTAGGGTACCAGATGTTTAGATAGAGGCGCAATTTTAGAATCATACAATAGGCGCCACTTGCCATAAAGATGAGTCTACCTTAGTGCCACAACGCTTAAAAAATTCATATTCTCAAAGATTGACAAAGATTATATAGGACATAGCTTGGCGATAATAGCCCTCTACTTGACATTATCAGATCTGCACTGCATAGGAGTCGTCCAGGAAAAGGGAAAAGGTTATTACCGGTTTCATTGCGAAAACATTGACTAACAGTATATCTGACGCAGTGTATATATATATATATATATATATGTGTGTGTGTGTGTGTATGTGTGTGTGTGTGTGTGTGTGCGAAAAATGTGTGTATATAAATATATAATTATTTATCTATTATATGCGCGGTACTTATTAGAAAGCGCTCAATATCAGAGATAGAGCTAACATATTTGGTTGGATTGATGTGAGTTTGTGACCCTGCGTGAAACCCAGGGTCACAAACTCACATCAATCCAATATATATATATTAAGAAATGGACAAAGTCCGACAATTTATTTATTAAAGACATTTTTATGTTTAACGTTCTTTTTTATAGATACAAGTATTTAAGTAAATGCTCTGTTTATAATAAACAGTATTAAATAACATTTACCGGCCTGAATGTCCGAGAAATTTTCATATATATATATATATATATATATATATATGGGGTAGGTCGAGGTTATTCAAATCCGAAGCGACGCCGATTTTTACCGCCTAGTACCCATACCAGAGAATAAAGACCTGTGTCTCTTCGGTTTTGGATGGAGTTTATACTCTTTTCTGTATATATATATATTTTTTTTTCTAGTCTGGATTATCCAGGATGGTCTGCTATTGCTGGACTACTTAGAAAGCATATTACGTGTCTCCCCACGAGGTAGGATGTGGCACAAGACCAAATTTAATGTGGGGAAATCCGAGCCCATGGGCTCGGGCAAAAATTGTCCGTAGACCCCGTATACCTCTCCGGACAAGTCTCTTCCCTTTGGCATTGTCTCGTCCGGGTTCCTCTCTGGCTAAAGGCAGAGTTCGACATGGCAAGAGCTTCCCACCCTGACAGGTGACGCTGCCAGCTTAGACAGCATATTACCCCCATTTACAATAGTGTCTAACGTATTTATGAGGATTGGGACATACCCATTAGTGTTCATAGGTACAGTATATATGACACAATGTGAAATATTTAGTAAGAAAAGTGATGGAAGCATAATCAAAAAAAATCTAAATGAAATTATTTTTAAATTTAAAGTTTTCAAAGTCTCCTGTCCATGTGCATGCGTAGTCACATCAACGTAAACTTAGTCCGATGAACGCCTAAAGGACGAAACGCGTCACACGAAAACCTTTATATATATTCTTGCACGGACAGCCTTTTTTGCAGCTCATCAGTGTGGGCAGACGTCCGATTGCTTCTAGCTAGGATCGAAACCTGACTGAATTGGCGTCAGTTGGCTCACAGCAGGGACGAAGGTGAATTTAAGCGCATTTATTTTTAGATAGACACACAGTGACTGAGAGAACTCCATTCGATTTACTGAAGAGTCTTGCATTATTAGCCGTAATATTCACTGATATATATATATATATATATATATATATATATATATATATATATAGAGAGAGAGAGAGAGAGAGAGAGAAAGAAATTGTATCCCAAAGTTGAAAAAGTTTACTTGAGACACGTTTTGTCTTTCAGGACTTCATCTGATTAAATTTGTTATATTGATGTATGACACGAACAACGGGTGCTGGAAATTTTAGATTTTTTTTCTAGCGGAATTTATTTATCTTTTTCTTTCCATCACATTTGTAAGTAGGCATTCCACACTGTAATATTAGAAGATCTGCCAGGAAGGACGCAAATTTACTGTAGATAACCTTGCAATTAAGACACTCTCTAGACATTTACGTCGTAGAGAATTATTTTTTCCTTTGATCAGAGTAGCATTTTTAATGTTAGAATTGTGATTAGTCTAGTTACAGTGGGCAAAGAACGCATTTGATGTATTATTTTGTAAAATGTCCCTTTTGTGTTCATATAATCTTTTATTTAGATTCCTTGAAGTTTCTACTATGCATTTTTGTGTCAATTATTACAGGCGATGGAGTAAAGTCCTCTTTCAGATTTTAGTCTTTTATTGTTTTGGATGTCGTAGTAACAAATTTTATGTTTTGTTTAGATATATTCTTTTCGATTGTACATGTGATAGAGTTAGTAGGCAGTATAATATATTTTCTTTGATTCTCAGGAGGGGCCGTTTTTGTTTTGGAATATCTTATAGATCTTTTGCTTCGAAATGAATATAAATATATATATGATACTAGCAGTAGAGCCCGGCGTTGCCCGGGGATATAACAGTAAGAGACAGATCAAGTATCGACCATCATAAAGCCTGAAAAATAAAATTGACAAAGATTATTGTTTAAGGTTGATGGACACGCATGTCTTAATTAGTTTTTTTCTTTTTTTTTTACGAATTGGTCAAACCCAAAACTCAAACAAAAATTGTTTTTCAATCGTTATGCGTCTACCGATTGAATAGAATTTTATTATAAACAATTGTCTTGTAAATGGAATTTTTAAAGCATTCTTAATGTAAAAATAAAGAAAAAAGTGTGCAAGACAATAAGAAACATTACCTGCAAAAAAAAAGTTAAGTTTTGTTGAAATCGGTTGAAAAATGTAGGAAATCCGATACCATATATAAACGAACACACACACACACACACAACCTGGGTTTTATAATAAGTATAACTCGATATGAGTTGTCCCCCTTTCATTAATGCCTCTTAATCGTGTTTTCAAATTGATTTCGTGCAAAAACATTTGTGATTTTCCAATTTTTGGCGCTGTCAGAATCACCGCCAGGTAATTTTACGTAGTCCTGTGAAGTTTTATTGAAATCGGTTGAAAAGTGTAGGAAATACGATCCCATATATAAACGTACTGACACACACACACAATCTGCGTTTTATAATAAGTAAGATTTCGATAAACCGTGATTATACAAAAAGTCCGCTCAATCTGTAAGTCATCAAGAATTTATCAGTTACTTGTGCGATTGATATGAATAATATCTGAATTAGAGTGTTATAAAACCTAAAGAGATAACATGATAATTATTGACACCAGATGTATACTTAAGGCTTTATCTATGGCAGACTTGATAGTGGCAAATGATCTCTAGTGTTATTTTTGTATTGAAGTGAAATTTATTTACATGTTGTGTGAAAGTTTGTAAAAATCGGTAACTTCCGAATCGGATTAAAACTTCTCTTAGACGTCAAAGCATTCTCCAAATACATTCGTTTGCAAATGGCTGTTTTTTAAGGAACGAAGAGATTACGTAACGAAAAGAATTTGGAAAATTTGTTCTGGGTGATGTTGTATAAGAGAGAATGGATAATATGATCAGAAAAGATCAAAGAAAAAGTGGTCGATCGATTTTCCAAAAGAAACTGCTAACTTTGTTATATTAAACCAACCAACTGCCAAGTGATATACATTACAGTTACTATATTCGGGTGCACAAAATCAATAGTACCAAGGATAAAATATCTTTAAAATGGTCAAATAATTGTAATTCTTACACATATTCGTCTGCCGTAAAAACAGTAAAAGAATTTATCTTTGTAAAATATACAATCTGTTCTGCTCCAACATTCAATATGGTTGCTAAAGAAACTTTTGAAGAAATTTTATTCATTTTCCTTTACATTCTAAACAAGATAGGATTCCAAAGTTCGGAAATAACATAAACGTTGCCATAATTCTTTCACATCAGAAAATAAAAAGAGCAGACAGCATCAATAAGTTCCTGATAAGCAATATCGATAATTCAGCGAGATTTCGTTCTTTCTTTGTGCATGTGTGTCGGCAATATCTTGGTTTGACATTATTTTAATGCCAAGTTTCTCCAGCTCTTCATTTTCTCCATAACTCACTTTCCTTTTCTTAATATCCGTGGATGTTCATAACTTCTTGGAAAAGTGGTTTCCTGTTGCATTCTCCAAAGATTTACAATTTAGCGTTTTCCACCTCTTTGACTGGTTGCCACACAAAAGTAGAAAGTTCAGTCTACAACGCTATTTAATCCATATTTGGGGGGAGGTGGGTTAATGCCTTTCCTAAGAACATTTGTGCGAAAGTAAACGCAACAGACGAGGTTGGAATTTGAACTGGGTTTACCAATTTAATTTTTCTACACGTTGATAACCTTTACATTACCGACCAAACTCGACTTCATAATACTCATCTCTAAAAGGAATGAGAGAAAGACTGTTTCGATCGTTGAAGATTTGCGTAAATATCTCATAGATTTAGTTAAATGACAAAGCTTTTCATGAAAGAAAACTAAGTTCATCAAAATATTAAAAAAATTACATTCTAGATTATCAATCAAATAATTTCATATTTGAAAGATTTATTTTTGAATGCGTTTTCATCTTCTGTCCTCCTATAAATACTGTAAAACAGGACAGGTTGATGTCTCACTTTCTTCACAAAATCGTTGTTGACATTCCATGTGAAAGCTGTGATTTAATGTGCTAAGCAATGACATAGCTTTCACCAATCTTTGAGCATTTTAGTTTTAAAGATTGTCTGAAAAATGTACAGAAATACCTAATTTCTGCAGGTTTTTTAGTTTACAAACTGACTTCCAAATTTTACTATTTCACGAATAAATCCATATAAAGTTAACATCTTTTGTATTAGATACATTGAATGGAAAATATATATAAACCAAAATTGTAATTATGAATCATCACAAGCAAAATATGCAATTTTTTATTCTATTCGATAAGTTCAAAAATTGTAAAATTTGTAAATGATTACAAAAAAAAAGCTGCTCAATGAATAAAATTTGTTAGATCATTTATTAGATGATAATTAATAAAAACAAAAACAAAATAGATCAAGTGTATATAACACGATAATACTGCTTGGCACAAATTACAAGCCAAAATGTTTTAAATTTGCATTGTTGACTGAAAATCACACTAAAACTACAGCACTGTATAACATATTACATCATAATATGGCTGAATTGTTCAGTATAATTTCCATTTAAAATAAATGAAGGTCTTATTTGATGGCACAATGATTTAGTAATAATGTGCTTGTGCCATGCATCTTGTCTATATACAATTTGTAAAGCATCAATAAATTATAAATTTTAAAAGTCTGTGATATAAGGCTTTCCATGACCACCAGAATGAAATTCCAACCTTACGATTTTGAACCTAAACGTAATCTTTAAACTAATTTCCTCAAAAAAAAAAAACAGTATCGATGTGGAAAAAGATATTTTGTGTTCTTATTTATCATGTAAAACCCCAATTTTTAACTAGAGTGTGATAAAATGGTTCAAAAATCCATCTGCCCTACTGAACAATCGTAAGCTATTTCTGGAGTTTCTATCTTTCTATCTTGAATAAACTTCATTAACTGGTGAACTACATTGGGCCAATATATATTCGATGATTTATCTTCGACAATTTTGGGGAAAAAAGGCTTTTTTAATGTGACTAGCTTTGTTTATTTCTCTTATGAGATCGGGTTGGCGTTACATCCATAATCATGACTTTCAACAATAAAAAAAATTGAACATTTTGACTCACTAAATGAGTGGAGATGTATAAATACTGCGTTTAAATTAAAAAATTCTAAGTACCATAGCGAGGAGCTCATAGGAAAAGTCGGTTTCATCGTTATTTGGTTTAATATTGTAACGAAAAAATATTCAGTTATTTCTTTCATAATGATGTAGAAATTTTCTAAACTAGATTTTTTTTTTTTTTGCAACGCGTGTCGAAATTCTCACAGTATGCAGTATTGTTGAAGTCATCGCTAACATTTTGTCGAGATTTACAAACTCTACTTTTCGTTCTATTTCGAATACCAATCCATGAAATTTGAATGAGCATATTTCTTTGGAAAATACTTTGACAAAAACCTTACTTCGCGGTTTAATAAATTTTTTAACTTAATTTAATTTAATTTTATAGCACTTCATGGTAAACAATATATTTTAAGAAAAATTATTTTTTCCGTTTTAACAGCGAAGAATAAATTCTTAGGATTTCTTACTCATGAGCATGCAACATAGAACTGGCCATGCGTAAATATTTATTTCTGGAGACAAATTCCAACTTTTGGAAGCGTTTGGCCTTGTGATTTGTTTATGGTTCTCGCAAACGCAGGGTGAACTGGAAATTGGATTCTTGTTTATATAAAAACTTAAAGAAAAGATATGCAAAAACAATATTGCATTTTTATTAGATAAGTAATAAGGAGTATTTTTATGTGAAATAAAAAAAACATTTAATCTTTTCCAATCGATATATATATATATATATATATATATATATATATATATATATATAGAGAGAGAGAGAGAGAGAGAGAGAGAGAGAGAAATATTAACTTCTTCCTGTCCTGTTAAGTGTGACATGTTAGACGCAAAGATCAGTGATTTGAACAATATGCAGAGATGTCTGCTGCGATAAGATATCGCTTAAAATAATATCCATTGACACAACTATTGATTGAATCAAGTACCATTAACGTATATAAATTAATCATAATCCTTTTCTGTAAATGAATCGTTTTAATAAGTGCAGCGGCAAAAGATTCATACACACGGTCGATATTTTAGTCCTAAGTCAACATTAATTAACCAAATTTGAAGTGGAAAAAGTGATTTAGTTTTTATCCAGAAATAGATAAGTAAATGAACAGTTTGTTTCTCTGCCTGAACCCCATTGTTTATAATTCAAGAATACACAGAAAAAATCTGAAAATTTTTTAGGAAGGATATTAGAATAATCGAAAACTTATACTGACAGTAAACTCTCTGCATACGCATAGAAAATTAATTCAGTAAATATACAAAAATATAAGGGAGTGTAAGACAAGGATGTGCCTTCTCACCGGACTTATTCAATTTATACACTGAGACTCATTATTAACAACATAATCTATAAAGATGACAATTCGTTGATAGCAGATACAGAAAGGAAGCTACAAGAACTTCCTACAGAAGGCATGTGAAGGATAACGAGAAGAAAGGACTAATCATCAAATGAAAGAAGACAGACATGGTTGCTAGCAAAACGAACAGCTCCCCCCCCCAACATGTAAATTACATATTGGAGACCCCAAAATCAAACAAAAGCACAACAATTTAAATATCTGTGAAGTGTTTTAATAGAAGATGAAAAGTGCGACACTGAAATCCTAAGGCGCATTGGGATAGCTAAAGATGCCTTCCAAAAGCTAAGCTAAATATTAAGAAACAGAAAAAATTTGTTTGGAACAAAGAAAAGTGTGATGAATTGTTACGTAATATCTGTCCTTCTATATGACAATGAATGCTGAACCATCTCCTCACAAGAAGAGACTTGAAGCAACAAAAATGTGGTTCTACAGAAGGATGCTGAGAATACCATGAACTGAACATGTGAGCAACGACCAGGTTTTTAGAGAAAATGGAAATAAAAGGACAATTACTTAACATCATAAAGAGACAGTTGAAAATTCTAGGTCACATAAGAGGGCTTGGAAAATTTTGATAATCACAGGACAGGTTGAAGGCAAAAGGTTGTAGAGGAAAACAACCAAGATAGCGAACTTGAGTAAATGGATGGCAGAATAGAGATGATGTGGATGATATTCCAGTCCATCCAGTGACTTTATCAGTCCATTTTTTCTCCTGTGTTTCCTTCTTCTTCGCTTGTCTTCGTTGGATGTTTAAAGATGGGTTCACCTATCGCCCGGATGACACTTCTTGCCCGTCTTTTAAACAAGAATAGGGGTTTATCCCTCGTTTCCTGTTTAGGATTGGGTTTCCGGTTCCTTCTAAAGTCTGTCACATTTTCTGTCGCTTCCAGTAACTCACTTGGGTCTTAGTAGCATTGTCGCCGTGCTTGGAGGTGAAATGATTAAAAAAAAATGCCTTTGTTAAAAATACGAATTAAATTACTGAGCTTTCACCATCATCATCATCATCATCATCATCATTATTCACATGATCGGATGGGGTCGTAGGTTTATTATTGTTTTGATTTTAGGGATAATCATACTATTGTTCAAGTTTCGGGATTTTACTAAGACATCTATATGTCTTATATATCTGACTAGTCATTTGAGAGCAAAAGTCCATTAGGGCACTTTTGAGCGGTACTGATAATGGTTTGTGCGAAATGCCGGGAGATCCTGGTCACTGCGCCAAATAACTTATATGTTGCATAGCCACCTCGTTCTGGGAGTCTCTTGGAGACAGGGTCGACTCGACAATAAAGATATCTCCCTCTTTTTTCTCTCATCTTCGCCCCGGTAGCGAAATTTTTGAGGTATCCAGAGATGAAAGATATCAACAAAAGGAATTTTAGCTTAACTATTTATTCAACACGTCCACGTGTAAATTTCTAACTAGTCAGTTGGGTTGCTCTCTCATCCCGACTGGGGAGCAAGTTCCCAGATACGAAAGTACTACGTTTACATTGTATGACATGTAAGGCTTAATTCCTGAAATACCTTTCTCTGTCATTCCCACGCTATGAAAACAAATGAAGTCGATTGTGATTAGCTGATCTAGCTAATCACAATCGACTTCATTTGTTTTCCTGTAACTGACCTCAAAAGTCAAAATGAGGACGCCAGAGCGGAAATACAAATTATAATTTAAATTATATTTAACACTGTGTAAGCAATACATAATTATATATACAAGGGTATTATAATGGGCAGATATTTACATCACGTAGGTATCACGAATTATCTTATACATAACGGCTTCCTTGGAGATCTTTGAAATGTATATCGTTAAATAATAGAATGCATTAAATAATTTTGATTTTATAAAGTTTTAAGTGGAGGGTACGTCTGGAGAGAAAGGCAAACTATCAAAAAGAGAAACATCGAGGAAGAGAAATGATAATGAAGTGATAATCATAGAGAGAGAGAGAGAGAGAGAGAGAGAGGGAAGAGAATATTATGATATTATAAATAATGACTAAGTTCTATTATCTCTTTCTCTTCATCTCTCTCTCTCTCTCTCTCTCTCTCTCTCTCTCTCTCTCTGTGTCTTCTTCCCTTTCTCCGACTTCTACTTGATCTTTAATATTAAACACGCTCTTAATATTCACATCTACTTCTTCGCATCTTGGACTAATGAATGTTCGATCCATACTTTTTCGCGTTCTCTCTAACGGTTACCCTCTCAGGAGGTTGTCTGTTTAACAAATGACACAGTTGCAGGTTTTTGATTTTAGGCATAATCATACTATTGTTCAAGTTTCGCGATTTTACAAAGGCATCTATACACGATATATGACTAGTCATTTGAGAGCAAAAGTCCATTAGGGCACTTTTCAGCGGTGGTGACCGGAAGTACAATTACCCAGTCACACAATACACATTATGTTACTGATAAAGAACATGTACTGCTTTCGTTTTGATATTGTCATGTAAATTATTAAATAGGTTTCGCTACAGATAAAATCGCAAATAAAATGGCGGTCGTTTAGCGCTTTTGTTATTGGTGATGCGGTTGGCTGAGATTTCCCATTTTCGATTTTTAAAAAAAATCTGTTTGTCAAACTGCGTGACTGTTTCCAAAGAGTAAATCTAAGTAAGTGTTCGTTTATTATAAAAACTGAAGAGACGTACTCAGAAAAGCTATACAAATAGATATTCATCGATAAATGCGTGGGTGTCGTCCGATTTAATTGTAATTCTATCACAGTTTGATCAATTCACAGGTCCAGTCATTAAAGATTCGACATGACATAACAATTAGAAAATACAATCATGGACCACACGTGAGTAAGATCAGAGTTTGGCAAAAATCATGGACCACACACGAGAAATATATGAGGATTGTGACAATCATGGACCACAAGTGAGATCAGAGGATTGTGACAATCATGGACCACAAGTGAGGAGATCAGAGGATAGTGACAATCATGGACCACAAGTGAGGAGATCAGAGGATAGTGACAATCATGGACCACAAGTGAGGAGATCAGAGGATTGTGACAATCATGGACCACAAGTGAGGAGATCAGAGGATTGACAATCATGGACCACAAGTGAGGAGATCAGAGGATTGTGACAATCATGGACCACAAGTGAGGAGATCAGAGGATTGTGACAATCATGGACCACAAGTGAGGAGATCAGAGGATTGTGACAATCATGGACCACAAGTGAGGAGATCAGAGGATTGTGACAATCATGGACCACAAGTGAGGAGATCAGAGGATAGTGACAATCATGGACCACAAGTGAGGAGATCAGAGGATTGTGACAATCATGGACCACAAGTGAGGAGATCAGAGGATTGTGACAATCATGGACCACACTTGGGGAGATCAGAGTAATATGACCATTCATGAACCCCACACAAGGAAGCTCCCGGTATTGCGACCATTCATCGACCCGCACACGAAAAAGATCAGAGGATTGAAAGATAATCTAATAAGATGTCGTTGTTCATTACAAATGAATAACACGAGGCTTATTTCCTGATACGTAACATTACTTTTTATTTAACAACAGACACCGCTCAATATATGTTGGCCAGTGTGTGTTCATATATCGGTCAATACGGCTTTTTCTTCTCACCAGGTGAAGCCGGGCCGGTCACGTGAATTTACAGCTCCTGTTGACACTGCACATGTCTTCTCTGAAGAGCACTAAGTGTAAAGTCTATTCTTGCAACATCTGGGTCGCTCTTAACAAATTATATTTTCGTTGTTCAACACGAGAGAACATGGAGCCCACATTTAAGATGGTGGTGAGATGATCATGGAAATTCGTGGCAAGCCAATTCTGGGTCATGTGGACCATGAGAGGGAATACGTACAGTGAGTGTAGCTAACAACTCCTAGGACCCCAGGGACCATAAGAGATGATGTGAACTTAATGTGCATCACCTTCGTTCCTCCTCTTCACCTGGCTAAGAATTTGATTATCTACGATAGACAACTAATGCCACAGGTGCAGAGTGCATTTTCTTTTTCCTGCGTCAAACTAGAATCCGTTATGTTAATGTTCTTGCAGCAACTTAAAGTGAGATGAGAATGTTAAAATATGGCTGATGCCGCGTAACATTACGTTAAGTCAACTTCACGCTAGCTTGACCCACCCATCATATATATATATATATATATATATATATATATATATATATATATATATATATATATATAATAAAACAAATGCTAAGATACAGAACCACATTCAACACATTACTGGATAAGAAAAGATTCAAAGTTTATTATTTGAATGTTGTTCAACTTGTATGCACTCAAAATGAGCAGCATGTGTTGCGCAACAAACAGCAAAACGGTGTTCCAATTGTTGCTACACTCGAATCAATTGATCTGTGGATATTAACTTCACAGCTTCAACAATTCGATGTCTCAAATTTTCAAGATTAGCAGGCATAGGTAGAACAAGCACTCTTTCTATTTTATATACCGCCACAGAAAAAATCGCATGGAGTAAGATCTGGTGATCTGGGAGGCCACAGACGTCGAACAAGATCTTCTTTTCCACAAATTATAACAATTTAAATTTATACAAAATCCAAAAAAAAAAAAACAACAATAAAAAGACGCATTTAAACAAGACTGAAAAAAAATTTCATTTATTTTAATAACTTTGAAAGTTTTCCTCTCTAGTAATGTGTTTCCGTTGCTTTTCGAAATCTCTTTCTTTTTTAATAACCCCGTATATATACAGCGAGAGTAAACAAGAAATGTTTATTATTACAACTTTTACTCTTCTTCTTATATATAGCTTGTTCCTTCAAACCGTGGGCGATCATGGCTCTCCGCAACCTCTTGACTTTTGCAGTTGTGTGTAAAGTTTGCTATTTTTTTAAAAATATCCTTGTCAAACATTTACAGAAGCACATTAGGTACGTTATTTGCTTCTTTTCTCTGTCTCTTTTGATTTCAGAATGTCCTGTGAGTGTCATATTCTCCGAGCTCTCTTTCTTCATTATGTGTCTTAGAAATTTTAATTGTCTCTTTCTGATTCTAAATATAATTATCCTTTTTATTTCCATTTTCTTTAAAAAAATCCTCATATGATCATTCCATGGTATTTTCAGCATCCTTCTATAGAGCCACAATTCTCTTGCCTCAAGTCTTCATCTGTGAGATTGTCCAGCATTCAGTGCCACATAGGAGGATTAATATTATATAACAGTTCAGAACTTTTTCTTTATTTCTAATAAAAAATTTCTTTATTCTTAATAATTTACTTAGCTTTGGGAAGGAAACTTTCGCTATTACAATGCCCCTTCAGATTTCGGGGTCACTTTTTCTACCCTCTGCTACCTAGATATTTAAATTTTTGTACTTACTTGATTCTGACGTTCGCATCATGGGTTGTTGGGTTTGCTAACAACCATCTCTTCTAACAAGTGATTAGTCCTTTCTTCTCACTTTCTTTTACTAAGTTCTGTAGGAGTTCTTGCAGTTTCATTTCTGCGTCTGCTATCAACACTCTGATATCTGCATATTTTATGTTGTTAACATGATGGCCGCCAATAATTCATTTTCTGTTCGTATGAATTCACGATATACAATAATAGAAATGGGCGTAAGACAAAGATATGTTTTCTCACCGGACTTACACAACTTTTACAATGAGGTGATGCTGAGAGAATTACTATATCTGCAGAAGCCAGACATCGGAAATTGTTTATTAAACATCGGAAATTGTTTATTAATTCTTAATTAACATGAGTTGGTATCTACCACTTCGTCCCCAGCCCCTCAACCTCCGGCGTCTTTCTCTTTGGGTTGAGGTGTCCACTCGGTCCGAACCGAACTTAAGGGTAACTGGCCGTACCCTCCCTGAGTACCCGTAGATTATTTCGAGCGGTCAACTGCTCAAGTCCTGCTTGCTGCCCACGCTGTGTTAGTTTTTAGATCCAGTAAGCGAGGTGATGTCCATATGTTCACGGTCGACTGGGGGTGTGGACACGGCTGTGAGAGTTGGCGGTAGGAAGTTTAGAACGTCGTAAAATAAAACAAGAAATAATATCTGCAGAAGCTAGACAACAATGGCGGAAATATTGACGTCTTTTATATAAGAAGGTAACATCAGAACAGAGGTTACAGGGAAAATAAAAACATTTAACATGAATGAGAAAAGAAAAAGAAAAAGACACAATGCATCCAGCGAATTCCCAACATAGAGTTTGTGTGTGATAAACGCGTATTGAATCGCCTGGGTAGGTTTATGACTAGTAGTCCAGTCTCATACAGACTTCTCAGAACAGGGGGCAGTCTTCCTTCTCTAATTCTCCCGCAAATCTCTCGTGACTCTCGACGACGGTCTCGTTCCCCGACTCTTTCTCCCGTCTAACTATGCGTTTATATAGATGAATCTGGTTGATCATGAATCGACCCTTGGCCCGGCACGCGATTATCATGAATGCCAAAAACTATCCCTTGACATGTAAACCGATTCTCCAACTATTTATCTTATCTCAATCACGAGTTCTTCTCGCTTCCCCAAAATTATACTTTGGGATATCTAAACATTGATTCAACCTTTTAATCAAAACAAATAATGTTAAACAAAACCAAATATCTCGTAGCCTGAGTAAGCTCTATTTCAATTTTTAATCGATAAATTTTATTTAGATCATTTTTTCATTGTCTTTTCTAATGATCCAGGTTTAAAACATCGCCTCCTGCCTAAGATCGTGCTTCTCATCGGTAAACACACATCTTAACCCAAATTGTACTTTGATATATAAACACCATTTCCACTTCCAGTCAATAAAAGTTATATTTTCGTCTGTGCATTCACGTGTGGGTGTATGTGTATACCTCTATCTGTTGCAGGTAAATTGTATGCTATCTATAAGTTCTTAAGTGAACGGGTTCTTCTAACCATTTTCAAGATCCAATCTTTTGTATTACAGGGCAAGACATTAATTCAGTCAATCAGTTATGTCAGTCGCTTAGGCGATCATGTATCTTTCGAAGTAGGTTTCCATTTCTTTCTGCGGTAGACCAGATGACATCCAAGGCTATAGAACACGGTCTGTCCTACTATTTAATCTACCCAGAGGATTAATACCTTTCCCAAGTGAATCCATTCACGTACTTGAATGATCTCGACTTTGAATGGATTCGAACCCGGCTATCCGATTCCTGAATCCGAGCCGATATTACTCCACGGTGCCTCCACATTAATTAATGGAAACAAAATGTGCAATTAAAGAAGCTATTTTTTTTTGCATTTCGCTATTGCGACGTTTACATGCTAAAAATAAATATGCAAACTATAATTCTTTTCTAGGCAGACTGCATTGACGTGTATTTATTTTATCTTATTTATGTTGCGTTTTATCGCAATGGCGAGAGTTACGCAATAATTCAAAAGACGATGTTCTCGCTCAGTTAAACAGATTAATTATTTTGATTTTAAAACATCCTCTTCATCTTTGTTTTTATTATTATTATTATTATTAAAAGACAAAACTTTAGAAAAAGGAAAACGGATTGCCTACCAATCAAGCGCACAACTTTTTTAAATGAACGAAACAATAACATTTCTTTATTTTTGTTCGTACACCTCTGAAAGTTTTCGATAAACACCATCGCACTAATTTTTGTTCATAGGCTTAAGATTGTGAAATATCTGTCTCAGTTCAGAATCGAATTAATAATCGATATCAATTTTTAGACGGTCTTTGTTACGTGGGCGTTTCAAATAATGAAAGACATCCGGATGGAGTGGCTGTCAAACGAATGTCTACATTGGATTCAGTCAAGTAATGAATAGTGTTCCACTCAAAAGCAGTACTAATTCATTCAGCCTCTCCTTCTTTCTCTGTCTCTGTCTGTCTGTCTGTCTGTCTGTCTGTCTGTCTCTCTCTCTCTCTCTCTCTCTCTATATATATATATATATATATATATATATATATATATATATAACAGCAACAGCAAAATAGTTCAAATCGTGTAACAGCATAATTATCCATCCCACAAAATGTTTAATATCTGAAAAATCTCTAAACTAATTGAGTTTCTTTTCTTCCAGGTTTTCAGATAAGACGTTTTACTATCTTGACACCATTTTTCATAAGAATCACTGAAAAAACCGTTTGAATTATTCAGCTAAAAAGAAAGCAGGTTAACACTGTTTTGTGTCAGATTCATGGTCTTAACAACTGAGCAATGGTGAGAGGAAAATATCATTCAGGCCCTCAGTAATTGTACTCTCGCTTCGTTCTTCAAAGTCCATTCTAGAACCATCAAGAGAACAGTGGATAAGTTTAAAAAAGAGAGAACAGTAGAGAAGAAAACTGGATCAGGAGATCACAACAGGAAGAGGAATCATCATTTCAACTTAGATCTAGGGAGATCAATTAGAAAAGATCCAGCTCAATTCATAAGACGTTTGGCACGTGAGAGAGGAGTTTTAGCGGTGACAGTACAAACAGCAGTGAAAAAAGCCTTGAAATAAAATCGTATGTGAAAACTGTGAGGCATCTGGTTACTCCAGGACAGAAAGTTAGAAAGTTAAAGAGGGCGAAAATCATCATGAATATGTTGGACAATGATCCTCGAATAATATATATATATATATATATATATATATATATATATATATATATATATATATGAAATATGTTTCAATTTTCCATGAGCTTCCGATACTTAGCTATGATTAATGATGAACATGCGATTTTCGTTTATGATCGATTTTATCAAGATACTTTAGTTAGGCTTTCGGGGTAATTATACATATTCTGCTCAAAATAGAATTCAATAATATTATAAAAACCTCAGAGAATTCCAGTAAGATATCTTTAATCATTTCTATGATACAACAGTTCAGAAGTTAATCTAACCATTGGACATTTGACATTTTTGCTGCTACACCTGTTATATATATATATATATATATGTGTGTGTGTGTGTGTGTGTGTGTGTGTGTGTGTGTGTGTGTGCGCATCGGCTTTACTTGCTCAGATAATATTTAAAGAAAATAATTCCAAGTAAGAAAGTCTGCCATGATAAAGATTTTCTATTTTGATTCATTTGTTTTGAGTGTGCTCGTGCAGAGGGAAACGTCGACAACAATATAAAAGTTAAACATTGAACTGGTTTTTAAAATTTTCTCTTGTATGCTTTGCTCGGATATTTCATAATAATCATACTTTTATGTATATCAGCCACATTTATGTTTATTCAACATCTGCAGAGTCCACCTGTGATATGTATGGCAACTATCCTGATCTGACCATAGTTTCTAGGAGAGTGTTCATCCGTTAGCGTGATCATCAGTTTGAACAAGGTTAATGCGCTCAAACCTTTGGTCAAGATGACTTCCGTCTACCCAAGATAACTCAAAAGCTTGGATGTATTTGAGCAGCAATCTTTCTTTTTGACAAGTTTGGTTAGATGCCAAGGAATGTTTTATATACTTTTTCGATGTTCCTGATAATTTTCTTAGTTTCAGGTTCATATCTGAATACTGTCGACTAGCGTTTACCGTTGTGAAATATTTTTGGTTGTTTTTATTATGTCGTGAGGTTCATTTTCAAATATCGTATTTCACATGACAGTTCGTGTCTTTTATTTATTATTGAAATATAGTCAGTCTGTTAGATCCTAATTTCCAAGGCTTTTTATTAATGTTAGGTTGAGTCAATCCTACAAATTTTATAAGCGGCGCATAAAACCAAACTGGAATTTAAACCTCAAATAAAACAACAAATGAAAAACAATTCAAGGAAAAGGAAAAAAATATTATTTGGTTTAACCCCACTGTTAACTTAGAGGTCAAGTGTAAAATAAGGAAGATATTTTTCAAATTACTTAATAAACACTTCCACCAAAATTCCGAATTACATAAAATATTTAATAAAAACACAGTTAAATTAAGCTACAGTTTTACTAGTAATAAAAAGACAAAACGCCATAAATTTCAAAACTAAAGCGCAGCAAAACATTGTTAACAGTAATATATGCAACTGTAGAAATAAAAGCAGATATCCATTAGATGGAGTTTGCAAAGCTGAAGCAGTAATTTACAAAACAGAAGTAATAAATACAGATGACCAGAAAAAATACTTAAGGTGTAAGTTTAAAAAGTGGTGGTGCAATCATAAGTAATCTTTTAAGCTAGGCCTTAGAAATTCTACTGCACTTGTCAACCATGTGTGGAAATTAAAGGAGAAAAACAAAAAAGATCCGATTGTAAACTGGAAATCTTTTTAAAAGGTAATCCTTATATCAATCACAGCAACATCTGCAACCTTTGTCAACAAGAGAAATTAGCTATAATAACATATCCAGACACCAAAACCTTTTAAACCAAAGATAAAAAATTATGTCATGTTATATTCACACAAAAAAGTTCCTTTTGGGTTCATTTGAAGTGGGATAAAAAGAACGTAAGTATATTTCATTTAATCCTCCACCAATAGATTTCCAATACACTTAATTTTTCCCTCCCCCTCTTCCTTACCTTCTACCACACTTCACATCGTGCGCTTATTTATTTATTTTTTTTAATATAGCACCTTAAATATTTAAAAAATTAAAGCGTTAGGAAATCAATTGACAGAAATCACCTGAAGATACCGAAAGGTTAAAACGTTTCTTATATATATGTGTGTGTGTGTGTGTGTGTGTGTGTATGTGCCATTCGCAGAGAGCACTGTTTCACAGCTCCTCAGTGCGACTAGACATCCGAATGCTTCAAGCCTGGATCGAAACCCAACCGATTTGGTGTTAGTCAGAGTTTCTACCTGAGCTATCTTACATTTGACAGAAAGAATTAGCTAAATCTAGCGTATTGTTTTTACGAATATATATATATATATGTGTGTGTGTGTGTGTGTTTGTATACAGGTATATAGATACATAGATATAGATGCATGCATATGTGCGTATGTATGTGAACGCATGTGTAACCAATTATTTCTTATTATAATGTACACGTGCTCAAGAATTTTGTATTAGTAAATTGAAATGGACAGCATAAAAATAACACAACCTATTCATGTGTTCGTTACAATTATCGCTTGAATGCAGTCATGCGCCAAAGCTTTCGTAGTTTCTATGGAAACAACATTACATGCACATTTGTGTATATACATACATGTGTGGGAATGTATCTCATCATTTTTTGCAAGTATGCATTAACATACATAATTAGGTATTCATGGCAAAATTGGTTAACTTCTCATCATGCTAATTGTTCTTCCTGTTTCTTTTAATCTCTTTATATGATTGTTTCTGTTTGCATAAAAATATTCATGCATTTAATGGAGTCTATTTACACCTGTGACTATTAAAATGTCACACTTTGAAGTGGAGTAATATGTAATTTTTCCATTCTAATTCATATACAAGGTCCAATGTTTTTACTTCCGAGATCTAACTGCAAAATTGTCGTGTAACTTTTTAACTGTGAAATCATCAGAAACAAAAATAGTCCTTTGGTAATTAGAAAATTGTTGTTTTATCAGACTTTTTTTTTTTAAATTTTAAATTAAACATAAAAATGCTTAGAAGAAGATTTGGGAAAAGGTGGGTTAAAAATCGATCTACATATCGTCGCAAATGCAGGATTTTTATATTAGAATTAATAGAGAATTTTTCCTCTCTTTATGTCGTAATGGCTCGATGCATTAACCTTTGCTTGTCTGTTTTAAATTGTTTAGCATTCAAAATACATTCCCTTTATTTTACGCGCCTGTTTCCCAGAAAAAATGTATATGCAGCTCAATCTCCTTGACAACATACAGCATCAAACGAAAATATTATCACAAGCCGACATTAACATGTTTTCAATTTACGGAAGAACATAAAAAAGCAATCGTTTATTACCATAATTATTACACGGTCTTATTAATCTCTGTAGACTAGAATCAAATGAATATAACGAATGATTATTAATGAATTATATATATATATATATATATATATATATATATATATATATATATATATATATAAAAGATAGAAAACGTAGTCTGCGCGTGAACCATTTTGGGCATACATTCGCTTGTGAAAGAAAATGTTTTGAAGGATCATCATCATCAGTTCATCGACTGCATCAATCGTCGGGAGGTGGGGGGGAGCTAAAAATAGAAGAAACAAACAACTTCCTCTAAGATGAACTGTTGCGAAGTTCCGACATTGTCATAGCCGTCCACCTTTTGATGCTGTCTGTCTCTTGTGTTGTTATTCCCGCTTTCGTCCGCCTTCAATAGTGCTTCAACAATGGTCATGCAGAGGCTGTTATGCCGTGTCACGTGGTCAAACCATGCCATCTTCCGATGGTATGGTTTGGCTATAGTAGTGGCGAGGAAAGATTCCTCTCGGTCCACGATACTTTTGACCTTGAACCGTACAATCATTTGAAAGATAAGCAATTTAATATTTAGTAATACTTACTTGTACTGTTTTCGAGTGAAATGTTTCTTATATCCCGTAGGAAATAGTACGATGTAATTGATACATTTTGTTCAGTATTCAGGTTTAATCGATATTAGGTGGTGAAAGTCCAGAGGTTTTCCGCTTCATTTCTAATCTTTACCCGGTCAACAATATTTCGAATCAATTTTATACAACACGCAATAATGAATCGTTAAAGTAAACGAAGTGATGTAATTCGAAACCCTTCCCAAAATTTATGATTTTCTTTTTCATCCTTTTAAATGTATCATTTGTACTTTTAAGATATCACTGTATCGCTATGGTTCATTAGTTCCTCTGTACTGGACAAATTGTTCCAAATGATGGAGCCATTTTATAAGAATGAGATGTTTATGGAAACTGTGATATTATAGGTAAGATTAGGATTTATTAAACAAACGCCTCAAAATTTTCATTTATTCTAATGACTGCATTTGTCGTGATACTGCAAAGTTCGGCGATACAAATAAAATGAAAAAAAAATGATTGCATTTTAAAACCTACTTCATGTGGATTTTGTATACAAAGTCAAGGTTTTGATGCTATTATTCCACATAGATGAATGAGGGTCGTTCAAAAAGTTATAAGCCTCACCCAAAAGAAGTTGGAGAAACACTATTTTTCAATATAGTTTCACTTGGCGTCAATGCACTTTGGTCGAACGATTCTTAATCATTGCAATCCCATCACACGGAAGAAGGTGACGTCCTGATCCTCCAAAATTTTCTCCACAGTACATTTTATCTCATCATTGTTTCCAAAATGGCGATCACACAGGTGGTATTTGCGTTTAGGAAACAGGAAGAAGTCAGATGGATCTAAGTTTGGTGAGTAAGGGGGATGGGGGAGCAATTCAAAGCCACATTTGACTGCTTCAGCTACTGCAACCTGAACAATGTGAAGACGCACGTTATCCTTGAGCAAGTTCACACCTGCCCTCCACTTCCCTCTAAGTTTCAACTTGATTGCTTCCTTTAGTTGTCTTAATTCTCATGCATAGTACTGTCCATTAATATTCTTTTTCTTCTTCTGAGTCATCGGCTTCCTTGGGCGTCATATCTTTCTTTTGCAGATACTTTTTGACTGCCCGGGCTTCTGGTTTGTCCATTTTTAGATTTGTCGCACATCTCTCACTTTTGTATGTGCCTAACCTGGCACATACAAAATCTGAATTAGCTTTTCTAGTTTTATAAGAAGTGGTAGTGTGCTGCCATAACAAAAATATTAAGCTATAACTTTTTTTCTGCGTGAGGCTTAGACCTTTTTGATCGACCCTTGTAGTTATTTTCTGTATAAACTAAATATTTTTAATGGAATAATAATAATATTGTGGTGTCCTCCCTCTAAAGAATTTATGTTAGACTTTTCCGCCTACTATAAGATTAGTAGTAGAAAAGGCCTTGGTGAAACAGTCTAATAGATCTGTTCCAGCTCGGATTGCCCCACATTAAACTCGGCCTTGTGCCACATCCTACCTCGTGTGGAGGCTGGTAAATATAACAGTCGAATAGATTGAACGCTGGGTCAACCGACACACACTCACTAGTCGTGTAATACTCTTCTGTTGTACTTACTGTTTAATATATGATATATCTGTAACACTTGTTTTGTTATTTCTTTAATCATTTATTTGGTCAGAACAAATAATAATAATAATAAACCTCGCTAACCAAGCAATTAGAAAATTAAGGGACGAAATGGAAAGACCGATGAACCTGACAGAAATTAATCATCTTATATACGCAGACTCGGCAACGATCAAAGAAACAAAAGATGAAAAAGTAAAAGCACAACTTAAATGAAAAAGAAAAATGCCAGTCTGGAAAGAAAAAATAGAAACCGAAATACAATTGTCACTTCTAAGTGAAGTAGACAAGAGCTCCAAAATGGAAGAAAGAAAAGGGAGACAACTGAAATGAAACCTTGACATATGATGTACGAAAAAGTTAGAGAAGCTGAAACAACAATTTCAAGCGAAGACACAGAGAATCAGGCGTTATGAAAAAAAGAAACGGATTCTTCTGGAAAAACAAGATCTTCAAAGAAGATGCAAAGAAACTATATCGGGAACTGGGAAACAATAAAACGAAGGTAAATGACCCACCCAATATCCAGGAAGTCGAGGAGTTCTGATGTAAGACGTGGGGAAACTGAAAAAAAAATAATAATAACCGTTGCTATCTGCAAAAACCAAAAACTGAAAAGCACCAGGAATAGACCAAATAGCCAATTTTTTCGATAAAAAAACAATTATAATAATATCTGCAACCTTTGTCAACAAGAGAAATTAGTTATATCGCATGGGCATACAATGGTATAATCATAAACCCATAAAAATGCCCAAATGGCTCATGTGGGGAGTAACATACCTACTCCCCAAAACAGAAGAGATGCAGAATCCGAAGAACTATAGGCCCATTACCTGCCTACCAACAATGTACAAGATTCTCACTTCTATCATAACCAAGAGGACAGACAACCTCCTTGAGAAAAAACCATTTACTCCCAGCAGAAGAAAAGGAATGTAAAAGAATGCAAGGGCCAACCAATTATCAATAAAACAATATTTGAAGAGGCGAAAACAAGGAAAAGAAATTTATCGATATCATGGATCGACTGCAGGTAAGGCGTTCGACAGTGTACCACACTCAAATATAGAGAAGAGCCCACAAATATACAGAGTATGTCCCACAACGATCAAATTCATAACGGAGAACATGAAAAACTGGAAAACAACACTAAACCTAAACAATAGAAACGGGTCATTAGCATCGAGACCAATCAATATCAAAGGAGGGATCTTCCAGGGAGATTCATTGTCACCATTACTCTTCTGCCTTGCATTAGCACCACTCATCTGCCTACTGAACAACATTAGCTACGGATACAAGTCACAGAATAGCAAAGTGAATCACCTATTTTACTGATAATCTTAAAACGTTTTCTAAGTATGACAACCAACAGAAAAACCTACACATCATTGTCAAAACTTTCATCGAAGACATTAGAATGGAGTTCGGAATCGACAAATGTGCCAAAGCCACCTTCAAAGGCGGTAAACTAACGAAACTACAGATTTAGACCTTGATATCAACAACAAGATTAAGGCACAAGACAAAGATGATATATACAAATACTTAGGAAATAATGAAGGAGGCGGAATACAACATTCAATTATGAAGAAAAAGATCCGAAAAGAATATTATAGGAGAGTGCCTCTGATACTAGAAAGCGAACATAATGGGGCCAATAAAATGAAGGCTATCAACACCTTAGCTATAACCGTAGTAACATACAGCTACATTATTATTAAATGTTGAATGACATTAAAAGATTGGACGCCAAGACCAGAAAAATGCTTGCCCAAATGAGGATGCACCACCCGAAATCAGATGTTGATAGGCTGAACTTACCAAGAGCTTTGGGAGGCCGAGGTCTAATCCAACTTGAACTCTAAAAACTACATCAATCGGATTCGAAGCATACCTCACAAAAAGCAATGGCCCACTCTTACAAATAGTAAAATATCAAAGAAGCTGCACTCTTCAAGAAACACCTTAATATACCTGAAATCCTACCAACCAAAAACGAAGCGAATACCATCTACGCCAAAAGAGTAAAACAGTAAGTAAAACAACTTATAACAAAAAAAAAAAAAAAACTGGGAGGAGAAGGCATTGCAGCAGAAAACACATCAGTGTTTGAGGAGCAACGGTTTGAAAGATGGTATGAGCACCAACCCGACGACACAGTTACCCAAAATAACAATGTAACTATCCTCTGGTACATGCTAATTCAAACTGACAGGGAAATAAAAGCCAACAGACCTGATATTAACATAAGAGGCAAGAAATTTAGGAAGTGTATACTTATTGATTGAAATAGCAGTGCCATCTGAGAGAAACACCTCCATGAAAATTATCGAGAAATTATCAATACACGGACCTGGAGATTGAGATTAACAGGATGTGGGGAATGAAGACTGAGACTGTACCAATATTATTCAGAGCTCTGTGCCCCGTGAGAAAAGGAATGAACGATTTTACTAACAATGTCCTAGTTAACATCAACATACAGGTTGCCCAGAAAATCGCCCTATTAGGAACATTCCATATACTAAGAAAAGTGCTATCAATTAAATGAGAATTCTCCTATAGGGTCTAAGGACCATAGTTTGGACCCAGCTGTACAGGATACAAAGCAGGAAGCATAACATACATACATAAATAATAATAATAATAATTAACCCATGGAATTTGTCAATTTTTACCTCATGTTTGTTTTTGAAAATTTGGGCACTGAATTGTTACCGATATTGGAAGAGAAATACTACAAAGTAACGTCTTCATTTCGTTCAAACTTGCAAAGAGATTTTTAAGATAGCGATCAGAGAAAAGATCACTGTAGATGCGTATGGCGCAGCGTAAACCTTTGTAAGCTCATCTCAAAGATCAAAGAATGTGTTTGATGTATGCCTTGTTTATATGACCAGGTTGAGCTTATTATATAATTATTCAAATACAACACTGATGAAGTTAACGAGAATGGTAAAAGAATAAGAAAGTACTGGCAATTTCAAAATAGCTATTGTTCTACCCCCGAGAGTACGCGTCCGTGTCATACGCATGCGTAATCTCGAAAACAGCCAAATAAACGCCTTAAGGCAATTAAAACTCTGAAGAAGGCAGGTAATAAGCAAAAAGGTAAAACTAGAAAAGGAAATAAATACATATAAATAAGACTAGTTAATCTGCAAATACATACAAACAAGGGCAACACTATGACAAAAGCAGCCAGAGAGCATAAAATTTAAGATCATTTGTCTAAAAATACGTAAAGAAATGTAACAAATACTTTGTTTATATGAATATGTATAAAGTTTTGTAAAGAAATACATACAAATATTTTCGGCTAGTTCGCCGAAAAGAAAGTTACAAGTTTTGTTTAAAGTAATCATATTTCTACGTTTTTATATCTCTAGAGAGAAAAGTTATTAAAAATTTAGTTAACATTGGAAGTGAGATCATGAGGAAGGTAAAACTGGTTTTAATTTTAAGAAATTTGTAAACAAAAAAAAATTATCGATTTTAAAATTATTTCAATAAGAAATATACATTTCTGACACGTTATTTTAGTAAAATTAGAAAATTTAAAGTTTAGTTAATCTCTTTTGAAATAAATATTACTTTCTTTTAGCATAAAAAATAATATACAACCATTTATTTAATGATTGGTCCTGCTTATCCGAGGTGATAATGGATAGCCGATTGAGTGACGAAGCGATAACAGCTAGTATGGCTGGCTAGAATTGATACAAAATTTAAGAAATCTAAGTGAACACTTTTTTTTTTTTTGGTTTTTAACTACCTAGTAATTTTTACAAATGAACCTATTTTCCGCAATTATCTAATAATTTATTGACTTTTATTTACCTTTCAGAGATGCTTTATGCAAAAATAAAAAAATTAAAATTCTCTGTAAAGAGAAATTAATTTAAGAAAATTTTCTCTTAGATGACGTGACCGTTTCATAATAATGTCACGTTTAGATTTTCATAGATGAAAAAAGGGAACAAATTAAGTAAAAAAAAATAAGGAACAAAAAATTATTTTAAAAATAGAATAGCGTAACTACGTTTATTAATCTTTTCAATTTTGAATTCGTAAATTTCGTTTCCACTTAATTACTATATCACATTCAGAAAATAGCCCAATAAAGTATTTTACACGATATGATGATGATAAATGATCGTAGAAACGAAAAACGTTAAAAGATCAAAATAAATCAAATAAAAAAATCAAGAAAAAAGAGATAATAATAATAATAATAATAATAATAATAATAATAATAATAAAAGCAGAATAATCATCCATAATCTCAAAGGAATAATGAATTTCTACAATAATTTTTTCATTTTTGTTAAAAATTTTAATTATAATAATTTATTATAGTTTACTATAATAAATTATTATAATTAAAATTTTTAACAAAAATGAAAAAATTCTTGTAGAAATTCATTATTCATCGGAAAATTTTATTTCTTCAGACAATAATGTCCTTAATATAACTTATTTACAAAATCAATTAAAATCTTTTCTAATTAAATAATGTTATAGTATTATTGCATTCATTATTTTTTAGTTCAGAGCAGATTTTCAATTAGAATAGTGCAAGTTTGAAAAAAAATCAAGCGATTTAGATTCTCCAAGGTGTCCTACTTTTAACGAATAAAAACATTCAGGAAATAGAAAGATTTTTTGCGAAATTTCATAAGTAACATATGTAAAGAAATATATTTTTTACCAAAATTTTCTTAAAGAAAATTTTAAAATAATTTAATTCATTTATGAATAAGTACTTAAAATTTCATTAAAATCGGACAATTATTTGATTTTACAAGAATTTCCAAATCAATGTTTTTTCAACGAAAAAAAGCGCAAAAAAGTCAATGTTATTATTATGCCGTAAACAAAACAAGATTTTAACTTAAATTTCGAACGTTTTAGAAAGGATTAAAAAATTTCAAAAATAATTAAAAAAATACTTTGGTTTTTCATCTTAATAATAACATAAACATTTTGACAATAATACTTTATTTTTATTAAGTTTGTGGCCATTTTTTATTACACTATGCTATCCCGCGAAAAAGTGGAGGTACCTACATGTTTCCTTCCAAACTGCGCATGTATTAATATGACTCATGTTCATATACTGGGATGATGTGAGGCTTTACCAAAAATTCCTGCCTAATTAAGAGACTCGCTGTCAAAATGGTTGATTTTGATTTGTTTTTCACGGCCTAACAACCTTTTTCAGGTTATTTACAACCAGAAAATATTTGTAGATAATTTTTTAGGAGATAATAATGATTTACTAATACAAGTCCGACTAATTAATTCGTAGCTGTGTGGCGGGAGGGGAAGTGAATTCATACTTTTCCCAGAGTGAAATCTACTATAGTATGCAACACCCAACACTAAACTTTGATGCGATTGAAATATACAACCAATATACGATATTTTTCAACCAATATTTAGACAAGCCATGACTAATTTACCATAGTTTTTCCCATTGTGGATTGTTAAATGTAAAAGTTTAAGCATTAAATATTTAAGCATTAGATATTTTCAAAGTGTATAAAACGAAATGTTCCGTAAATTTTAATTCTGTTAATTTCTAAAATAAAAAAAAATCTTTGTATTTCTATGCAGCGAAAACGGTATTTCAGCTAAGACATCGAAAAACTTGAATGATTGGATAAGATTTTCAAAAATGCATGACTCCATTATTATTACTGATATTAGATACATTGTTATTTAAATCGAGAAGCTTTTGAATACTTCATTCATGAAATACCTCAATATAATCAACAATAAAACTAAATTAACCGTATGTATTCCGTATTAATAAACCTTAATATGGTATTGCTGACTTGTTCAGGCTCCACTCTGACGATATGTTGTTTATGCAGCATTAGCACACATAAAAAAAACCTGAATTAATATGGTAAAGGGAGAAAAGCCTGTCTAAACAGCAATAGAAATGACATTTTCTTGCTTCTGCGAAAGAAATGAGTCCTTTGAGATTATGGATGATTATTCTGCTTTTATTATTATTATTATTATTATTATTATCTTTTTCTGATTTTTTATTTGATTTATTTTGATCTTTTAACGTTTTTCGTTTCTACGATCATTTATCATCATCATCATCTTCTCCTTCTCTTTCTTCTTTTCTTCTTCTTCTCCTTTAACGTTTTTCTTCTCTATGCCCATTCATCATCATCATCATCATCATCATCATCATCATCATCATCATCATCATCATCACCATCATCATCATCACCATCATCATCCTCCTTCTCTTTCTTCTTCTTCTAGTTCATTTCTCCTTCTCTTTTCCCCCTATCTTTACCTTATTCTTCTCTTCTTTCTTCTATTTTTCCATTCTGTTAATGTCCCTGGATTAAACTACTTCTTCTTTCTTATTTTTTCCCGCTTCCCCGAACGCCATCAGAATTAATTTTTACATCTTTTATATTCTTCGCCGGTTTTGTTATTCAATTTTATATCAAAGCTTCAGGTTATTCCATCCGCTGGTCATTGTGGTTCGATGACTTCGGTTCATTGGAGCGACAAGCAAAATCTTTGAGGAAATGGAAACTCTATCCATGAGAAATAATTTTGTAGGCTAACAATGCCATTTTGTCGCCATCGTTCTACCTAAAAAAGAAACAAATTTCGCCATCTTGTAATTCACTTAGTCAACGTGACTTATTATGGGACATCATGGCATAATCTATAATCGATACAAGTATTCAAATATTCAAGTACAGACAAACCTCTCATCAACGGACTAATAGGGAGGGAAGAGGGGTGGGTCCGTTAAAGCCGACTGTCCGTAGATGGGAAGGGATTATTTTTCAGTTATAAAACCACTATAGTAACTAACAGTAGTTATGATTATAATATAAATACTATGAACATACATATTTGGCATAAATAAATATATATTTAATATAGATATATTAATCAAATAACAAAAATAATAAATTTCTCACAACGTCTTTCGCACACACGGGCTAAAGTATCGTACATTCCATATTTGTTTACAATTGAAAGGCCAAGCAACGCCGCCAAGCGGTAAACTTTGAGAATTAATACGACTCGTTCCACTAAGCCCGCAAAATTTGAAATACATCGCTAACGATTTTGAAGCATTTTTTCCTGCAGATTTTTTTAAAAATTTACCTCCAGATTTTGTCCGTTGCATCCGAAGTCCGTTGATCGGGGTTCTGTAGATGAAAGGTTGGTCTGTGTATGAAATATTTTACGTTCAGTTAGTTATGTACCATGCGTGATACACGCTTAGGCGACCATGTATCTTTCGATACATGATTGACTTGGCAGATATTTTCCCGCAGTAGATTGCCATTTCTTTCTGCGGTAGACCAGCTGCCATCCAAGGCTATAGAACCGGGTCTGTTCTGTTATTTACCCATAGCTTTATGTTACTAATCTGATACAACCATATTGCAGAGTGGCGTTATAAACTTTTGTATTATTACTTTTTCGATCTTGATAAAAAAAGAAACCTTTTACAAATCTATATAATAAATGCGAATGTCAATGTGTCACTGTGTCACACTTTTTCATCTTTACTCTTAGATGTCGTAGCCTAACATATCCTACCATTTTAGAATCAGGCTAATTCTGTGAGTTAAACTAAAAACTTTCTGGGTCGGATCCAGACCCTCAATCCTGAAGTTTTCATTATTGCGATTGTTTTGGGCGATTTTTTACATGATTTTTTACATGATTTTTTTTTTTTTTTTTTTTGCGACGAATTTGTTTTGAACAATTTTTATAACTTGGAAATAAATTTGGGAATAATCAAAATTAATTGCAACATCCAGTGAAAGTCACCTATGAACTAAAAATAATGGTTTGTATGGAAAGTAAGGACCTAAGTATATCAAATTGTCTTTAAATTAAGTGGCGACAAAAGAATTATTGTTGAACCCCGAAAAAGGTAAGCTTAAATATTAATGCAATACTTAAATGTAGCGATCAATTTTGAGTTCTTCAGTAGTTTATTGTTACCTGTTGCATCGACTCCTGCCTACCTATTGTGATGAACGTCCAATCAAGAGCCTTCTGCAGGATCTAGCTTAAATGCCGCCTGATAGGGCAGCTTTTTAACTATTGTTCATAATGTTTCTAAGAATGTATCAAATGTTTCTATCAATGTTTTTGTCAATGACTTTCGAACACCTCGAAATCGCCTGATGCGAACATATACAATATTATAACTGGGAAAATGTCATTTGTCAGGTATTTTATTTTCACATATATACAAATAAATCAGCTTTAATAAGTTTTCGGTTTATTGAATAACAATAAGATTATTTCGTCGAACCTCAGTAAAAATTAGTTTATGGTTATTAAATTTTGTTGACTATTTTTTAGGTTGTTTTTACAATTTATTTTCTTACTTTTTACGAGTGGACCACTGAACATCAGTAGTCACTGACATTTTTATTTCTTCTTCTCCTTCTCCTTCTTCTTCTTCTCCTTCTTCTTCTTCTTCTTCTTCTTCGGTTTCTTGTAATTAAAATTTTGACATTTTTTACTTTTATTTATTTTTAAATTTGTTCAAATTATATGCATAAGTACTGAGAGAGACGGAGGTAGAAGGAAATAGAGGGCGTAACATGCTTGCGACTGCGCATGTGTCTGATACTCATGCACGCATGGACTCCCTTGTACCACACTCTGTAAGAGATGAACGTACAGATAAACAATATTGGTACTCTATAATCATAACTTATTTTACTGTAGATTTTTGTAGTATTGACAATTTGAGATGCATTTAATATGAAAGCTGGCCGTTTTAGTAATTTGGAAAAGTCATGGATTTCAATATACACAAAACTAAGACCAACGTAAGCATACACTACAATAATTTCAATATATTTTTATATGAAGTAAGCAAAAATAAATAGCAAACATGATGTGAAACAAATGTTTTTCTCTCTTTTTTAACTGAAATCATTTTTTCCGATTGGTTTGCGCTTTGCGTTCATCGTACATCTGCTTCGTTTAAAGAAATAAGAAACGTTGTCATCCATCTTGAATTTCTGTCTTTTTCTTTTCTTTTCTTTTCTGGTTGTTATTACTCCCACCATCCACACATGCTTTTGATTGCGTAAATATATGTATATATGCATATATGTAAATATATGCATATATGTATGTACGCTGTTCCCTCACGTCTGTATCGTTTCTCTTTTCTGTATCCTATACTGCTTTCTTTTATCTCGATGTCATTTTCATCTTTCTTTTCCTCTGCAACAATTTCTTATTATCGATCTCTGTTTTTTTGCGTCACTAACTTTACCTTTCTTTGGTACAGGGTCATTTTATTAGAGTAAACCTAGACCCATAGTACGAATTAGTCTGCTTGAGTAAGCATCCAAGGTTATTTATAGTAGCTACTATCTTCGTCTGGCACAGGGTCTTTGGTGTTAGTCACAAAGTGAGGTTCAAACTCCTTACACTACGGAATGGATGTAACAGTCAAGTTTGCTAACGATGGCGTTATGGCAAAGCTTTCTATCTCTTGTTTTATGTATCGTTTTATTTAGTCGACGTAAAGGTTTCCCACCATTATTTTTCTGCTTGATGTAAGGAAGTTTTCTCAATTTTTTTTATTAAAAAAACCGTTTGCGTAAAACTGGTAATGGTTGAATATAAAGTGCACATTCGACTCTGTTTACTATTCATATTTAATTTAGGTGAAAATGAACAGAGAAACTTAGACAATGGATCACTAAAGCTTATAGCAAAGATGTGAGCTTCTGTCCGGAATAGTTTCAGTTCAAGAACAAAGAACGTTCTAGAAGGTGTCAAAACTGATGTATTGGAGAAAGTTTTGAAAAAAAAACGTTTGAAATTGCTAGAAAACAACAGGTAAATAAATCGATTCGTTTGCATGACATACTAAAATTAATTGGCGCATTTTTAAAAAAAAAAAAAAAAAAAAAAGTAACCGGCGATTTTACTGCTTAGTTTTTTTTTATTTTATTAACCATTTCACACTAAGCAAGGCGGTAATGCCTCTAGTACACAGAAGTTTACAGGGAGTGAAAGTGAACGAGAAAACTAAGAATAGGAAGGATTGAGAAAAGAACAAAAGATGAAAGGAATTCATGAATCAGGAGATGGCGATTGACGTTGCATTTAAATTTTTGAAGATTGTAGTTATCAAGGAAGCACGGAAACGGAAAAGAGTTGCACAGGTGGGAAGTGCGAGAGAAGAAACTGTTGGAGTAGAATTGGTGGTTGTATTTAGCTATTCCAACAGCAAAACGCTGGAACCTAGTTGACAATCTAGTAGCACGCTTAAATTTATGTATTCGTGACACGTCAGAGCAGTTGCCATGAAAATATTTGTAGAAAAAAAAACATATAGAATGAAGCCACATCACGTCGGTGAGAAAATGACTGAAGTCGAAATTCCTAGTTAGGATCGATTACATCTTGTCCTTATGCAGATGATCGTAGATCTGGGGGTGGGAAACTCTTTCAAAATCGAGTGTATTCTCCAGATGTCTTACCTTCAGATTATCATTTCTTTTGTTCCATGCAAAATACTTTATCTGGTCAACAATTCCAACGAGTTCAAAATATTGAAGACGTCCCCAAAGAATCCATCGATTCCAAAACTGGAATCTTTCTATTATGATGGAATATACACTTTTGCTGAAAGGTGACATATTACCATATTAAGCCATAGAAAATACTTTGATAACTGAATAATGATCCCAGGAATTCAAATGAAAAAACATGAAGAGAAAGCTGCTTACGGGTTCGTTTGTTTTATACCCGAAGGGCAGCTGCTGATACTATGTTTAGTAAGTGCTGCTGCTGATACTATGTTTATTAAGTGCTGCTGCTGATACTATGTTTATTAAGTGCTGCTGCTGATACTGTTTATTAAGGCACTACACAAAAGGATTCTGAGGATATCATGGACTGAGCATGTGAGCAATGATGAGGTCTTGGAGAGGATGCAAACAAGGAGAAAGGAGAAAGGTTTTGCTTAACATAAGGAAGAGGCAGATTTCTGGGACACGTGATGAGAAAGGAGGGCCTGGAGAATCTGATACTCGCGGAATGAACAGAGGGATAAAGAGACAGGGAAAGCAGCGCATCACATACATGACGGTCTTGGGCAGGTGGATG